>CM019167.2:9738225-10080357 GCA_009739505.2 Apolygus lucorum
ATGGCAATACCCCCAACATTGTAAACAATTAAAAACGAGAGATTGGGAACATGAATTTGAAGCTAAACTATGAGACTTTGCTCCAAGTTAGACTTTGGAAATAGCTCAAACCATCTTTGAAATAATTAACATAGAACATGACGAAATATTTGGGGGCGTCGGTGGTCTGGTGGACAGTGTACCCGACTGCGGTGATAAGATGAGAACCGTCTAGCGGGGACGCGCGTTCGAGTCTGGTCGTCGCAGAAAGTTTTCTGTCTATCAGACGATCGGCAATCTCTCGTTCCAACCCAGGGCGGTGATGTTTGGGAAGCCATGAGCGAAATCATCAGAACATATTCTGATCTCCCCTTAGGGAGACAGCTGATGACGTCCGCGACGCCAAGAATGGCAGTCGGACGAAAATTCAACCTGAAATGGTTGCTTACTTACTACTAACTTACATGACGAAATATTACATGAAAACCTGTAAAATCAAACTTACCACATTTTCTCCACCCTCGTCGCCAGAATCCACTTGAGTGTTGGAGAGCAACTGACTTCTATCAAAATGGAACTGCTGCTTGCTGGCGGAAATTTTAACTACATGAATTCCCCCCCCAAAAAGGCACTGCTTGTCTTTGCCCCCACCTACCCTATAACGAATGTTATGCCTAGTAAGTATAGTACTTACAGCCCATTCATTTAGTAATTACGTATTTTGAATTTATAGGCCCAAAAGAGAAATTGCAGAGCACCGAATTGCGACGCTTCAAGTGTTAGTGAGCACCTTTTCCAGTCCCCTCGTGATCCAGCAAGGTGAGGATTGTGATAAAAGTTAGTTGTTCATTTAGCTTGTTAGCAAACCAAGATAGAGGATGCAATGTTTCCCCTATTGGGTGATTCAAACTGAATTTACTTAGCCCACACTTATCACATTCATTTTTTCAAAAAAGGTACCCATTTTGGACAAACAAAATCCATTTCATTCGTCTCTACATAAGGTAGGCTGATAGTTGGACCCTTGATCCCAATATTTAATCAGCGTAGTGCGTAATAATAGTAAGGGTAGGGAGCTAAATCGTATTAATATTTAATAAATAAGATATGGATAAATATAATTTAGATAAATAAGAGGTACCTACGCCAAGAAAGTGTATACTTCCTCCGATTTTGCCTCTCCACTACCGATCGTCAATCCACAACACGATTGTGAACTACTTCTTGATTGTGTTGACCTTGGATAATTCTGAAAACTCAGTAACTTCGTGCAATCCAACAATTTGGAATTCATGAGTGGTACTGATCTTGAATTTCAATCACATTTTACAGAAACCTAAATTCTAATTATGTTCAAATTAATCTTTTGTTAACAAACTGTACTGCTTACCAAACTGGAGTCACACTTTGTACTTTCTAATAGGCATGTTATTCTCATGCAAGTTGTGTCGTTACAAGTATATTCGTGAATTGCAGGTATCCTACAACAAAGAGCGTCTGCCACTGCTGAGGTGACGAGGTTTTTCAATGACCTCTTCGATAGCCTAAACGGTTATCGTGAAACCCCAGAAGGAGGCGAAGTAGGTCTACAGTGCTCGAATCCAATGGACACGTGAGGACATGCACTTCATATTACGGAATTCAGCTTTGGAAAAAGTAAGGCAGTAACAAAACGTTATCAGTATAACCTACTGTTTCTTAATGAGTATAGTTCTAAGTGTATTTAAAAAAAATAGATTAGGAGGTCTTGAATGAGTTGATATACAAACTCCTTCCACTGCGACCAACAAGATCTATTGTGGAGTGCCTCCAGGCTATGTTAGCCCACTAAGAAGGGTTTACTGAACACCTCTTCTCCCCACTTGTTGGCAAAGCAGAGAAGATCGGTATGCCACCTTAGAGATGGTGTCAGGAGCTAAGACATCACTTCCGAGGATTGTGTATCTAGCTCGACCCTGTGCGGCACATGTGTTCGGCATCTTCCGTTTCCATGTCGCAGAAGCGGCAGATGTCCGTTGTTAGTTTGCCTGTCTTCTTTAGGTGACAGCGAAGTGGGCAGTGACCTGTTAGCAGACCCACAAGTATTCTGACGTCCTTCTTTGGTATAGCTATAAGTTCTTTAGCCCGTTTCTTAGAGAACTTCACAAATAGTTTTGGCTGCCTCAGGCCTGGGAGGTTCTGCCAGTATTTTACTCGCTCATTTCTTTCCCAGTTGTTAACCACATGCTGTAAGCAGCTTTTGGTGGTTCCCAGGAATGGTTCCGGCCAAATTGGCAGGGACTCTGAGCCACTTTTTGCAAGACTATCTGCAGTTTCATTACCCTCATGTCCAGGAATCCTGAGTACGGTTACCTGGTTGTCCTGGGCCACAGTTTTAAGGGTATTCAGGCATTCCCAGACCAGCTTCGAGGTTATAGTGTATGAAGCAATGGCTTTCAGGGCAGCCTGATTGTCTGACAAGATGTACATTTTGCCTCTCTTTGTTCAGCATTTCTTCAGCGCACAGTTGAATTGCATGGACCTCTGCCTGAAAGATTGTGGCCTTCGTCCCGAAAGACTTTATGAGGCTGGCCGAAGGGCCTTTAATGCCTATGCCAGATCTTCCACACATGACTGATCCATCTGTATACCACACAAGAGAGCCCGTTGCAAGGTTGGGCACCCCCTTTTTCCAGTGGTCTCTATCGTTAATGACCACCTTGAAAGGTATTCCAAAGTTTTGTTTTTCTATCATAAGATCAGAGACTGTCAGAGCCATTCCACCTTCATATTTCTCAAGAATTTTGTGGTGGTTGACCCTGGATCCCAGTCTTATGTATCCCAGCCGTAGCAGCCTTGCAGCCCCTAGGAAGACCACTCTTTGTACATGGATATGTAGTGGCGAGAGGTCCAGAAGTACCTCCATTGCTGTGGGCATAGTGCCGGTGATTCCCAAACTTGTCTTTGGACTTTGTTGAGGATCCGTTGGACAGCCGTTTGGTTGGTTTTGGGCCACCACACAAGGGCAGCATAGGAGACTATAGGCCTGACGATGGCTGTATATAACCATAGTATCAACTTTGGCTTTAGGCCCCCAGGTTTTGCTAAACATTCTTTGTCCAGCCCTTTATCTTGCCTTGTTGGTAATCTTTCCTATGTGTGAGTTCCATGTTAATTTACGGTCCATGGTAACCCACAGGTACTTAACTTCCGTGTTAGTGGATAGTTTTGTTCCACCAAAATTAAGCACCTTGAGGTTCAGCTTACGCCTGTTGGAAAAAGGTACCAACACTGTTTTATCTGGGTTCACACGTAAACCCTCTGCTGTACACCACTTATGGATGATGTGTAGGGCTCTTTGCATTCTGTTGGATGTGGCACAGTCGAATTTGCCCCTTACAATATTGGCCAAATCGTCTGCATACCCTATTGCATCAAAGCCCTCCTCCTTAAGGTCAAGGAGAAGAGAGTCAACTACAAGTAGCCATAGTAAGGGGGAGAGTACTCCCCCCTGTGGGCGCCCTCTTGAAGGAATGACTGCAAGGGAACTTCAAAAAAGGTACCCATTTTGGACAAACAAAATCCATTTCATTCGTCTCTGCATAAGGTAGGCTGATAGTTGGACCCTTGATCCCATTATTTAATCAGCGTAGTGCGTAATGAAAGTAAAGGTAGGGAGCTAAATCGTATTAATATTTAATAAATAAGATATGGATAAATAAAATTCAGACAAATAAGAGGTACCTACGCCAAGAAAATGTATACTTCCTCCGATTTTGCCTCTCCACTACCGATCGTCAATCCACAACACGATTGTGAACTACTTCTTGATTTTGTTGACCTTGGAAAATTCTGAAAAATATCAGTAACTTCGTGCAATCCAACAATTTGGAATTCATGAGTGGTACTGATCTTGAATTTCAATCACGTTTTACAGGAACCTAAATTCTATTTATGTTCAAATTATTCTTTTGTGAACAAACTGTACTGCTTACCAAACTGGAGTCACACTTTGTACTTTCTAATAGGCATGTTATTCTCATGCAAGTTGTGTCGTTACAAGTATATTCGTGAATTGCAGGTATCCTACAACAAAGAGCGTCTGCCACTGCTGAGGTGACGAGGTTTTTCAATGACCTCTTCGATAGCCTAAACGGTTATCGTGAAACCCCAGAAGGAGGCGAAGTAGGTCTACGTTGTCGAATCCAAAGGACACGTGAGGACATGCACTTCATATTACGGAATTCAGCTTTGGAAAAAGTAAGGCAATAACAAAACGTTGTCTGTATAACCTACCGTTTTTTAATGAGTATAGTGCTAAGTGTATACTGCTGCAATAGCGCCATGCCTGTGCCAGATACAGTCTGTAAACACTTTGTTTTTAATGGAGATCAAGGGATACAAAAAACCTTTAAAAAATTTGGAGTCTAGTTGTGCCGCGAAGTTTTTGGTCGATGTTAGTCACATCCAAGGGGTGAAAATTGAGGGTTGAAATTTTCAAGAGTGCCTCGAAAACTCTCGAAATGAAGGTATCGCTTTTTCACCAATTTTAAATAGTATTGAATTTTTAAAAATTTGTGAGACCACCCGGAGCTCTGCAGGACAAACCGTTCACTCCCTACGAGAACTTGTGGGGTTTCCTTCGATGAAACAGAATCACCAGTGTGAATCACCAAAGAGGTCTAATCTCCGTTCAAATTTTATCTTGCTAAAATGCGATCGCTGTTCATTTCTTTGATTTGTATTCAGTTTTGCTTTCTGAGCAACTAGTAATCAAATTTCCATATGAAGCTCCCTATTTTTCGAATCGAGTGTGAAGCGTTTAGTTCTTTCCAATAAACTTGATTATGAACGGTGCAAATCATTGCCCAAAGGTTTATTATTTTCTGTATAGATCACTCTTGTGTATAGATCCCTCCCTACCAACCATAAGTACCTACCACCTACTAGGGCATTTTTGAAAATTTCAACCCTTCATTTCCATTTGGTTGGTGGTTGGGGTTGAAATTTTTAAAAGTGCCCTAGTTTGTAGTAGGTACCTAGGGTTGGTAGGGATGGATCTATACAGAAGGGTGATCTATACGGAAAATAATGAACCTTTGGGCAATGATTTGCAGCGTTTTTTCTGTATTCAATTGTTGTTTCGTTCTACCAAGGTGTTAGTGTAGTTTACATGGGAAATATCATTGGCTAGATATATATGAGATGTTTGCCTTTACATTTCTAGTAATTTCTTGGAGCTTTTTTTTTAAGTTGCGAACTCTCAAGTCTCTTCCAAAGACGCCAACGTCACCGCCCTGCAGCAGAGTAACCATTCAAGGATGGATAAGGACAATCAATGCAGTCCAACAGCTGTGGACTACCCTCAAGTAAGAGATTCCCTATGACAAATGTTCTTATCCCATACCTCGCAGACTGAATCAAGATCCTTTGGAGAACCTATTTTGGTTCAATTCGTTCCAAATGTGGCTCCAACGTCAATCCTTCAGCTTATCAGTTCACTTCTACATTGAAGGCCTGTTTAGTAAATGAATTGGCCAACGATGATTTGAAGAAGGGGAGCTGCGAAGCGGATGTACAGCCTCAAGAAATTCTGGAGAGTCTCCAAAGATTCTTGATTCCATCTGCGAATCTTGACGGACGAGAACCTGTTGATGCACCCAGCAGTCCTCTCCCTCCAAATTACAGCGAAACATTCAGAGTTCCCAGACAAGTGAATGTTAGGGAAGACTTTACGGGCCACTGGGGTATATCCTGTGCATATGTGTGTGGGTTCTCTGTGAGCCGTCCCCCTAGGGAAACACAGTTGTGAGCGATGTCGATTAGGTTTAGTTGCTGACAATCACCAGGAGTACGACGCTCTTTCTTTGATTGAATTGAGGGAGTTTTCAACCACTAGTGGGTTGTCTTACCCTTCTCGGTCCGTTTTTTCAATGTTTGACCACGGTATAAAGCATGCTCATGAAGTCCTGGAGAGAGAGTCGTACTGCTGTAATATTCGTCAATGTATCATTGCTGTGTTATCCAAGGAGTTGGATTTCGCCTGGTGGCGGAACCATTGCCCAGATCATACCCACCACATATTTGAAGCGATCACTATATCCTTGTGCAGGATTTATACCCCATGGTGGTGCAAATGTAGGAACAGGGCAGCAGAATCTGCCAGGCGTGAGTTGCATTAAAAAAAACTCCTGATACTTCAACATGAGTGAGTAAATTTCATTCTTTGTTAAAAAGTCAGGGTTTGATCATCCGACTTGAGGGTGGTCTCACCATTAATTTATCAAGTATTTCATTTGAATGTTATGAGTAGTTAGACATATTGTTTGTTTCGTTTTGATTTTCTGTAATGTTGTTAATATTATGATATTCTAGTTATGTAAGTATTTTATTTGAATGTTTTGCGTCACAGCGGGGTTTGGCGACAGTTTCGCTAACTTCGGGCCTCCTACGAGGAGAGACGCCAGCAGTCGCCAGCCATCGCCCTCTCAGGACGCGCTCTACGCTGGTGACGTCACACCATCTTCAACCAGGAAGGCCGCCTCCTACTAAGGGGTCTACAATTCTCAAAGCTGTATTTCCTGCGAACCCAGGTTCCTACAAGAGGACCCCGGAACCAGGTGCGACAACTAGCATTTTCTTTTTTAATTGATCGTCATCAATTTTTATCCATTTTGCATTAGGTAAGCAATTTTTAACGTCTCTGTTCGAATTATTACATAAATTAGTTGAACTAAGCTTTGTTTTGTTTCTAAAATTAATTTTCCTTGCTGACTGAGGGCAGAAGACGGCTGAGTCCCCACCCTTGAGATATAAGAGTTCTATGAAAAGTAAGAGCTAATTCATTCAACTTAAATAGCCGGGCACATTTATTTAAATTTGGAAGTTGAGAATTTAGACTCTCACATAATGGCGCCGGAACTTAGGGGCCCGAAATCTTCCCTCCAGCAGTAACTCGATTTTTCTGTAATAGGTAGAATCACTTTATTAGGGAAATTTAAATTTTGGCATATGCCGTAGTGGAAGTATTAGGAGTAATTTCACAGCGGAGCTAGTTGTAATTTTGTAGAATTCACTTGGTCAATTTCAATAGTTACTTGGTAGGTTCAATTGAAGATAGTTAAGCGCATGTTCTCACAAGATTGATTTTTGTTTGTGTTATTCATTTATCTGGTTTGATGAGCTGGCGACTTTATCAATCCTTGATATGTTAAGTTCACTTGGGGTCTCAAGTAGGCGCAACCCACAATGATTACATTGTTGAATACATGTTTTCCTACCAGGATCAATCGTGTCGCATGTTTAGCGACGAATCTCTTCTTCGTTTTTACGACTCGTTTTTGTTTTGATCTGACCACCCCTGGTCTTGATTGCACTATCTTATTCTTTGCTTATCACTTGGATTGGATCCTTATTTTTTTGCTTCCGAGTCTACCAAGGTAGCGGAAGCTTTGTTTTCACTTTTCAAGGATGAAAAAAGTTCTCCAAAATCAAAATTTTCACTCGCGTTTTGCGTTCTGAACCATTTTGGTTCCGTGTCTGTCTGTCTGTGTTTCTGTCGTGAAATCCATTTAACTGGCATAACTATAAGAAGTTATTGTCCTATTTCTATGAAATTTTCAGGGATTGTGCGGGTTGGTGTGTAGACGGTCCCCTATGAAAATCACCACCTTGTCTACCATTACTGTCTATCTATCATGAATTCCTTGCAATGACGTCCATATTTCTCATCCGATTTCGATGAAATTTTCAGGGATTGTGTGGATCGGCATGTATGTAGATGGTCCCCTATGAAAACCATTCCCCCCGGACTGATAGTAGCCACTGCGCCTGCGCAAACGTGAATTTCCTTGTAATGGCCATAACTTCTACATTTTCCATCCGATTTCAATGAAATTTTCAGGGATGTTACAGATTAGTATTTAGATGGTCCCTTATGAATTTTTGATTGTGCGGGTTGACGTGTAGAGTCCCATATAAGGGTAGTGCAAGGTACTTAAAGATTGATGTTTTGATCTTAACTACGATGCATCTAATAATCTATACAATGGGTAATGGATACGAGGAAGCTATGTGCCACACCCACTTGGCAGACTTTTTTTTGTTATTGCGTCTTCATTGTGAAGAGTAACCTACCATTTGCTCATAGCCTACAAGTTGTGACCTGTCGTTTTGTATCTCACACTGTCAAAGTGTAATAGGTTAGGAATAATTTCTGCCAAGAGCCATCAGCAGACTTCAAGTATTAATTTTCTAATATCGTACAAATTCTGTACTTGCCTTTGGACACAAAGTTTTCTTCGATTAGGTAAAGACCTACCGCCTTGTCGAGGTCAGATACTTACGTGATTTTTTGTAACAGGTACCTATTTCGCTGTGAGAGTCAAGATGGGAGAAAATCAGGAGAAGGAGAACCAGATGCAGCTTGGATGATGATAATGGACTTGTTGGATCGCCGAGGCGGCTCGAGAATGACACTGAGAGACGTGATAGTGGATTCCCAGGTGTTGAGAATAAGGTGAGTTCTCCTTCAGTAGCATTAAACTCTCAGTTGGAAATGAATAATGATCCAGTAATGAATAAAATACTCGACATGATGGCGAGAATTGAATGGCGCCTTGATGGTCTCTCCAAACGCCTGGATTTTACCGAAGAAAAATTTTCAAAACAGGGTAGAGTAGAAGCAGAAAAACTTGAACAAGATTTGAATAGGCAGTGCACCGATCTGTCAAATAGAATCTAATCTGAGTTCAATGAAAGTCTTGAGGATCAAAATAGGTTGATTGCGAATGAATTTAATGCTAAGTGTGAGAATCTTAGGAAAGAAATGATTGATCAAGTCTCATTTCGAGTGAATGCAGTAATTAATGATGCTGATAAGACCATTAATAATAAGATTTCCATGGTTTATGAGTCCATGAGTATTCAACAAAAGTGTAATGATGAGGTAGGAAGGAAACTGGGTCACCTTTTGCTGATGATGTTATCCTACTCGCAGAAACCCGTGAGGGCTTGCAGATTGCCCTCAATGCATTTGCTAAGCAGCTATCCAGGTGTGGACTCGTGGTCAACCCCGATAAATGTGGGTCGGTCTCCTTGGTCCCGTCGGGTCGCCAGCATAAAGTGAAGGTTGTGGATGGGGGTTTTGTCATAGGACAGGCCCCCATTCCTTCTCGATCTGTGTTGGAGGTCTGGCGGTACCTTGGAGTCGACTTCATGGGGGTGGCCACCATTACTGCCAGCCGTGTGGACCTTGGTAGGGCGCTAGCCCGCATCACCAAGGCTCCATTGAAGCCACAGCAGAGGCTGCGCCTCCTCCGCACGTACTTACTGCCGAAGCTAACCTACGGGTTAGTCTTTGGTAGGCTTACGGCGGGGAGGCTGCAAGAATTAGATAGAGAAGTCCGCTCTGCTGTGCGCTCTTGGCTGAGGTTCCCACCTGGTGTCCCAAGTGCTTATATCCATGCACTGGTCAAATCCGGTGGGCTTGGTATTGTGTCTCTTTCCGCATGTATCCCTTCTCAGCCGCCAGCGCCTGCTAGCCCTTCAGGGGTCGAGCTGGGAGGTCGCCCGTGTTGCTGCTGGTCTTGATTTTGTCAGGCAGCAGTTAGCATGGTGCGACCGAGCAACACCATCTGCTCCAAAACCCAGTTCGTCTGCTGAGTTTGCTGCTGCCCTGCATGAGTCAGTAGATGGTAAAGAACTCCGACAGTGCTCCGAAAGCCTTATCTCATCCCAATGGGTGGATTGGGCTTCGGAGGGCATTGGGGCCCGCGACTACCGGAACTTCCACGCCGTCCACGTGGCAACACTGCCAACAGCGGTACGGTGTTCTAGAGGTAGTCGTGGGATGACAGATACCCTTTGCCGTGCCTGTCGGAGTGGAAATGAACATCTGTACCATGTAGTGCAGCAGTGTCCACGAACTCACGGGGGCCGCATCCTACGTCATGATGCGGTCGCCAAGCAGATAGCAGGTGCCTTGTCATCCAGCGGCTGGGATGTTGAAAGAGAGAGATTATACCACATGCCAAGTGACCAGGGCAAGAAGCCTGACATTGTTGCCGTCAAGCCCGACAGGTCTTGCATTATCCTGGATGTCCAGGTTGTTAATGGCAGCATGGACATGGAGCAGACCTGGCGGGCTAAGATAAGAAAGTATGATAGAGATGATTTACGGCAAGCAGTGTCAGAGCTAAAAGGAGTGGCACCCAACAACATCAGGGTGATGGCTGCAACCTTGTCGTGGCGCGGAGTGTGGTGCGGGAAAAGTGCCACGGAGTTGCGTGAGTTGGGCATCTCAGTAGGTGTACTCCGTGGTGTCACCCGCCGCGTACTGCTCGGCTCATATTTAAACTGGTGGTCATTTTATAGAGGCACTTCCCTTCATCCCTCTCTCCCACCCCCACCTTCCTCATCATCCCTCATCCCTAGGGCCGGCGTCGGGTGAGTCCTGGGCGTCCTCCCCATTATATTTGTTTTATTTATTTATTTTGTTTTATGGCGTGCCCCCTCCGTCACCAAAGACATTTTGTCTTGAGGGGAGTTTAAAAAAAAAAAAAAAAAAAAAAAGATAGAAAACGTCGATCAAAAGTTCCTATCACATAGCCTGGCACATACTTCACTTAGTGGTGTTAGTCAGGACATTAAGTATCCAATTTTCCAAGATCAGCATCCTATGTCTTATATTCAAAGTTTGGATGATTACTTTTTTCTCATGCCTGGTCTATCCAATAGGGAAATTTTGAAAATTGTAGAACTATCGTTGAAGGGTTCAGGTGCTGGATGGTTCTCACGTCGAAAGTCCGAGTTTGATTGCTATGATGCGTTTAAAGGAGAATTTAAAGACTTCTTTTGGGGAGCACAGGAGCAGCTAAGTCTGCTAAGTAAGGTTAGTACGAGTCAATTTACGACCGGTTCCCGTGAAGAATATGCCAGGGAGTGGTTTGAATTTTTGAAATATTTAGATGATCCCTCTCCAGAAAAAAAGGGTGTAGCAGCTCTATTGAAGCATTTTCCAGATGAACAATTTCACAAGGCCCAGATTGCTATTGAAAATAAAAAAACAGCTTTTCCAATGTCTTAGGAGATTTGATCGGGTAAGATCTGGAGGTTATGCCCGTCCGAGTCCACAGGCGGTAGAAATAGTTAGTAGGTCACGCCAAAGCGAAATGATTAGCCAATCTCAAGTTCCCAAGGATAGACCTACCCAAAATGATCGATTCATGTCTAGGGATACTCATGACACCTTCAAGTGTGTGTGTTTCCCTGCGTTGTTTGCCTTCAGAATGTTTCCACGTAAGGCATAGGTAATTTTCGAAGTATCTTCTTGCTTCTTTTCTTCGCTTTTCAAAACTTTAGGCTGGATAGCTTTAGTTTCCAAAGTAGAAAGACTTGTTCTCTTTCCGCTTTTCTTTCTTCATCCGGGATAGCTTTTGTTAATATGACTGGGGGTACTGTCGAAGCTATTTTTTATGTGCTCATGGATATTTGTAAGGATATTTTTAAACTCCAGAAATTGAGTCCTTGCGAGGCCATACTTAGTACAATTATTCAATAAATGGTTGGTGTCTGAAATTGCATTGCAATCATTACAGAATGGTGAGGATGCATTGGCATCAACTGTAAATTTAAATAGGGGAGTATTCCCATGTCCAAGGATGACTCTGTTCATGGTGTTGAAAAATTTTTGTGTTTCTTTCATGGCACGATACCAGGGGGTCTTGGTTGTGGCTGGGGCAATGTTTTTGGTCCAATGGCCACAGTCAATGGTCCTCTCTTCGTGTTGTTGGCACCAGAGGTTAACTTTTTCCTTTTTGAGGATCTTGACAAGGTCACTGTAGGGTAGATTGTTGTGGATCAAGCTCTCCCCATTGATAGCCAAGTCCTTGGCAACTGAGTCAGCTCGGTCGCTTCCAAACAGGCAGCAGTGGCTGGAGATCCACTGGAAGCATATGTGTACATTCCTACTGCTCTTGATTTCGGCTGCTATTTTCAGGATCTGCTGGAAAATGGAAGGAGGGTTGTCTCCCAATTGAAGTGCTTTCAGAGCTTGTAAGGCTGATTGGGAGTCGGCAAGTACAATGACGTTGGCTGAAGAGTTGGTGTCCAAAACATGTTGGAGTGATAGTAGGATGGCTGTGAGCTCTGCGTGAAAAATGCTGCATACACCTTCAGGTATTTTTCATACAATAATCAGAATAGTTGTGGCCGTGATCATGGTAACAATAAAAATAATAGTTATGTAGGAAGAAACTACTTCCGAAATCGGGTAAACAATAACAATAATTATAACAGGAGAGATAATGCTAATAATAATAATAGTAATGACCAAAGTAGGGGAGATAATCATACCTCGGCGGTACCTGATCAGCTCCTGGAGCTCCAGGAAAATCATGGTCAGGATGGAAGTGAGGGTGAAATCACTCTTCCTTTAAATGTTAACCATTCACGAATCATACCATTGGATTTGCCTTTAAACCGTTAAGGGCCCTTCCTCAGGAGAATATTCGTGAGGTGGGGGCCAAATTTGATGAATTAGTTTGTAGTATGTTTCCTGCACCTAAGTGCCACATTTTTGAGGATCCAAAGGATTGGATACAGCATGAATCAGTACCACTTTGTCCAACTCCTATTATGCTCGAATTTATTGTAGAACTAGGTGGTATTTCGGGAATCGCACTTTTCGATACAGGAGCATTGTACTCTTGTATAAGCGAATCTTGGTTTAATAGAAATATCCAGGAGTTAAACATTTTGAATATTTTACCTGTTTGTAATGCGTATGTCATTACTGCCACAGGTAGTAAATCTCCTCTCATAGAGAAACAAGAATTAATAAATTTGAAAATATTGAATTTGTCATCTTCAGTTAATTGTCTAGTTGTGAAAAGCCTAGTGAAGCCAATACTGCCGTGTGAAGGAAGAACGACTCAACTCAAAATTTTCGAAATCCCAGAAATCAGCTTCGAAGTTTTTCTGGAAAACTCGCCATAAATTCAGTCCTGATCACTCACGTGACCCCATTTTTTTTTCAGACCTCATATGTTGTTCAACTCAATCGACTGGTACAATTATTCCTCTTTACACTCGTACCTTCAATCGAATCGTGTCATTTGAGTCAAATATCGACAACCATACGAAACGCCTCAACCCGATCTCGAAGCCAACAATGTGGAGGAAAAACAACTCAACGGCGTTTTCAGCGAGTTGAGTCTTTTTTTTCTCCACAAATGAACAGCAAATCTAGCTAGTTGGGGTGTTTTAATCGAGGAGTTGAGATGTTTTTCCTAAAAAGCATGGAGTTGAGACGTTTTTGCTTAAAATTAGGCAATTTTCAAATTACACCCGTAATGATTTCAACCCCTTCCGGGGCGAATTTCGAAATTTTGACTCGTTCGTCGGAAAGGGGGGGGGATTAGAAGGGATACATTTTCGAGTTGAGTCGTTCTTCCTTCACACGGCAGAATAGTGATAGGAATGCAAACTCTGGCTCAAATGTGTGCCAAAATTGACACCAAAAATGGTAGAATCCCATTAGCAGCAGAATCTGGTGAAGTGGTGAGCTTTTCTTATTTCCAGCAAAGCCCCAGTGAGTCACTTGAGGGTCCAGTTTTCTATATATTATTTGAAGCATTGAATATTCCCCCTTCTTTCGCTAATAAGTTGCATGGTCAAACGAGAGAGGTGCTTTTAAAATTAGTCAATAGGTGTGAGAACGTATTTTCGGAAAAACCAGGACTAATAAATTATTTTTAATTTAAAATAGAGGTTAAAGATACGATTGCAAATTATAAACCAATTTACTATCCTGTACCACATTCAGTGAAGGAAGAAGTTCGAGGAGAGGTCGTAAGAATGCTAGATTTGGATATCGTCGAGCTGAATCGCAGTCCCTATGTTAGTCCTCTGCGTGTATTATCGAAACCTGATAAATCGATTCGATTGTGTGTAGACCTACGTGCGATCAATGAACACATCGTTTCAGAACCAGAAATTCCTCGTAGTCTAGAGATGGTATTTGCAATGTCGGAAGGGGCAATGGTGTTCACCACTTTTGACCAAGGGGTGAGCGCCTTGGTTGGAAAAACGGTTTATTGTTATTTTTAATCTAAGGTATTCTGAGAATTCTAAATTTAAATTCTAAATTCTGAGAATTTTGGTACCAATCGCGACCTTCTAGCGTGAGTAAATCTTTTCCTGTGAATTTTTAAAGTTTCGACCGTTTATGACGTCACAGTGGGCTGGGGGGTCCCGCCCAGGCGAGAGGGGCGCGTGACGTCATAAACGGTCGAAACTTTGAAAAATCATAGAAACAGATCTACTCAGGCTAGAAGGTCGCGGTTGGTACCAAAATTCTCAGGATGTAGTCTACTTTCGATTGAAAATCTAAAAAAATCACCCCCCTATTACTGAATTCACTGTTGGTGATCTGGTTCTAGTTGAAGCCCTCACTGTATCTTCTGCTCCTCTGGGAATATTTCACAAGTTTTTGAATAAGAATGAGGGTCCTAATGTGATTTCCAGGGATTTTCAAAATGGTTCCTATGAATTAAAGGACCCTGCTACCAGTTTAGTGAAGGGAATTTTCTATATTTCGCATTTGAAACGCTTTTACAAATAAAATTCTGTGATATTTTGGGTATTTAGGGTAACATTTTTTTCTCAGCATGTTTATTTTTGAGCTCAACTCTATTTATTGTTCTCATTGTTGAAATTATGGTACGTTAACCACTTTATAGCTTGGTTCAAATCAAATTTTAATAAATATCATTGACTTGTAGTTGATTTTTTTCTGTTACGAATCATTTAGGATTCAAAGGTGCGAAGTCGGACCTCTTGCCCATAGAACTCTGCACTATACATCTATTCAATGAGCCTGCCACGATTCTATTCACTCCTGAAGGGCCACGATTCAGCATTCACTTTGCCTAATGTTTCTAAAACTGAGTGGTAAGCAATCTGATGGAGTAGTCCCCTATTGTTCATGCACTCGTTCTCTAATCACCGTCTCAAGTCAGCTGTCAATAATTCAAATCAAAAGAAAGTCAAAGCATTGTCATCACTCTGCAGCAATGTGGTGTTGTGAGTGCCTACGTTTTTTTAGTATGCCTTGTAAATTAGGGATTTCCTATTGATGACGGTGATGGGTAACGAAGGCACCAGGACTGCTACCGGAGGATCCGAACCCGAATGTTTTAAAAGATACGATGCTGCTGATAGTTTTCCCGTTTCAGTTGGAGGCGACAAAAACTGGCGAGGGAGAAGTCGAGAACTAACGGCAACCGAGAGCGGCGAAAGGCGACTTGTACAACTCGACCCATGGCGGAATACTTGTTCTTCACGACTCACCACGAATAGTACAGTAAAAATAGGCTCAATCAGGGGTTAAGATCGGAACTAATTCGTCTAAAGTTGAAACTTGGTGGAGATGTTCCTTTTGGCATCATATTGTACTTTAAAAAAAGTCTCTAGCAATTGGAGGGGTGGAAGGGGGTGGAATTTCGGAAAAACCACGAAAATTTGGCCCTTTTCACTTTTTGGCTTACAGCTCCATAACGGTGCATCTGACAGAAAAATTTATCAATACACAAATTAAAGATCATTAAATTATGCTTCCATTGAGCTACTTAAACATTAAAATTGGTTCAGTGGTTTAGCCGCAATCGCTCGTCAAATATCGGCGATTTTTAGGAACTTGGCTGAAAAGTGGTGTGTGCTCACGTTCAAACGCTTCTAACTCAAAAACTGCGGCTCCAAATTAAAATTGTCTCTGAATCAAAGTGGTACAACATCAAATTCTGCGATAAATAGGCTCCTATTATTTCTATTTCCCCGTTCACGAGAAGAGATACAAGCGAAAACCCCAAAGTAGTCATAGCGTCAAGTTCCGCTGATGGCTGATTTTGGAGGTATACCTACGAATTTCAAACTCCTATTCTTCCGCCAGTTGGAAAACAAAATATAATACTCAACTTTTTTCTTGCGGAATCGATTGAAACCTTTATAAAATCGGTAAAATACTCGCCAAACGAGACTTCATTTGTTAAATCGTACGAAACGTAATACTTCGCCCTCAGAGTATAGGTAAATAGTGTAATATAGGAAAATGCTGTGAACTTGTTTTTTTTAAATGACATAAAAATCTATATTACAAAATTATTATATTACAACCCAACTTATCACTCTTCGCCATCAGTAACATCATCGATGAAAGTGACGTACCCATTGCACACTTCAGAATAAGTTCTGTTGGTTTTCACATTCCATTTAACTGCGTGAAGCAGAAGACCACCATCAATAACGTAGGTTGTACATCGTTCAATTTTTCTCCTATGAGTTTGAAATCATCATACATAGCAGATTTGACGTTCTTCCTCATGCCTATGCTGGTGAACAGGGCCATCAGGAATGGAGCAATCTCGAACTTGAAGTATGATGAGAGGTCAACTGTTGGATCCTGCTGCAGAAGCAGTCGTTGGTAGAGAATCAAAGTGTCTATGTGGGCCACTTTGCCTTCAATTTTGAGACATGAGTTGACTGATGAAAGAGGTCGAACGTTATCGGAACGTTTCATCTTGATAGCTCTAAATTTGTAACCAAATAATTCCGACATTTTTTTCTGGCCCACTTCTTTGGCAATATGGCAATTGATCCCTTCACTTCCCGTAATACCAGTGCCAAGAGACACAAGTGCTGTTGTGGTTAGGTACTGCAAATGGGTTGTTGAATGTTAAACATTCCACAAATTTGGCCAAATTTCATCTTTTGAAATTCTACTCTCTCTCAAATCCACATGTTGCTCGGAAGTGGCATAGTAAGTAATCCCAGAAAACTCCTCCAGAGATCTACAAAGTTCAGCAAAAGCAGGTTTTGATATTATTTGAGCAGTAATAATATCTATATCTGTGAAGCCCCTTTGAACAATTCCACCCATCGTTTTGAATTCTCGGTTTGTAGTTTGTTCTATAATCATATCTGGCCAGTACCCGTAATAAACTTTGGAGACCCTCTTTAAGTAAAGTATCCCTCACTGAAAACTTTGTAGTCAGATGGTATATCAGATAATTTCTTCAAGATATTTTTTATTCCCAAATCTTCTTCTATTTTTTTAGAGTTTGGTGGATTGTCCTTTAGATCTTCTTCCAGGTTTTTCAAACTCTTGATCTCCTTTGGAAATATCAATTTCTTTCAAGATCAACTTCCACCAAGCACTCGATACTAGCTGATGAGCCCGAATAACACGTGCATAGGTGCGGCCTGAATATGCTTCACAATATTGTCAGCCTGTGTTGTCACACTGTTGTCAGGGAAGAATCCTGACTAATGGCAGTCCAAGGGTCAATTTTCATCTCGAAGAACCATTTATACGAAGTTCAAACCTTGTACGAATTTATTTAGTCAAATCAGAAGTGTTAATTTTTACTGCGTTGATCTTGCTTCCAGGCGTAACTTCACTTCTTATGATATAATTACTACCTGAATGAAATTAGTAAGAATTTTACACTCATAATGGAAATATTCGAATTGAATATTGTAAAAATTTTGTTTTCTGACTGCAATATGCTAAAATCTTCCGAAAAATCTAGCTGAATATCGACACCTGTCCGCCCAAAGGGCCAAACTGCTTCCGGAACTACTATTTCTAAAACGCAAGCGATTGTAGCGAGGCCAGTGTACATGAAGTCAACTAGGTTTTTTTTTTGTAATTGGTCCAAAATCTACGTAAGATTGAATTCCAAACCGTTTTTTGAATCATCCGCAATTTGTAATATTAAGAAAAAAAGAAAAACTGGGAAGAGGTCCAGTTTGGCCCTATGGGCATAATTTGACCTTGAGATTTGTGAGCGACAAGGGGCCAAACTGCCAGTTTTGCCCTAAGGTTTGCGACTTTCCTTCACCTGGAAATTGCTCTGGTCAATCTATAATTTCTTCTTCAATTAATACATCGGTTGAAATTAAAAGTTAATAAATTATTATAATTAACTGCCCATTTTTACAACTCTCTGGGTATTTGGTACCTATGCAATCACTTAGGTTTTCGTCTTTCTCTGAAACCCCGATTTTAACTCACGTAGGTATGGTTGAATAGTGCCATTCTATTACCAAAAACAGCAATTAAGTAATTTCTGAAACACGGATAACGAAATTTTAATTATTCCAATAGTAAATGAACACCATAGCATTTGAAACAAATCTAAGAATCATTGATGAATAGTAAGATATCGTCATCTATTCAGCATTGTCCTCTTCATTTGTCTGAGCTCATCACGTATGTTGAGCTTATTCTTCATAATAATTCAATATTATGGAAGTATTCTGCGTGGTACTGGTGAGGAATCACCCCTTTGGTACACAAACTGAAGGAAAAAGCAGGAGTGGTCACATTGACACAACTGGACGGCAAGAAAATTATCGTTACACTTGACAAGTTACCTATCTTTCTGGTGTTCAGACTTCAACTCAATTGATTCAATGCAATTTGATTGATTTAGTTGATTAACTGAATTGTCTGTACCTAAGCAAACATCAGGACTTGAAAGAACGAACTGGATTCTGCCAAATCTTACTGATTCTAGAGCCATAAAAAGTCAGAGTCATAAAAAATATTCTAGTCAATTTAATCGAAACTATTCGAATCATCATTATAATGATGATTAAATAAATATAATAAGGTATATAAATATACCTCTCTCAGTTGTTGTAAGGCCCGAAAAACCATGAGCTGAGATCTGGTTGAGAACACTATCCCTTGCTTCCCCCGTCGAGTTCTATCCATCGTTTGAAATCACCTTTTCCAAAACCACATTCGAAAAAGAACGAGTGGGTGGAGAAAAGATTGTACTAAAGACAATCAAAAGAAACGCCTGCCAAGTGGGTGTGTCACATAGCTTCCTCGTATACATAACCCAATTGTGGGTATAATTGATCCGATACATAGTAGTTAATCTCAAAACACCAATCTCTAAGTACCTTTCACTACCCTCATAGGGGACCATCTACACGCTAATCTGGACAATCCTAGAAAATTTCATCAAATTCGGATGAACAAGTAGAAGTTATGACAGTTACAAAGATTTCACGTTTGTTTTGAAAATAAGAAAGTTATGGCTGGTACAACGAAATACACATTTGCGCATGCGCAGTAACAACTATCAGTCTGTGGGCGATGATTTTTATAGGGGACCATCTACACGCTAACCCGTACAATCCCTGAAATTTTCATTGAAATCGGATGAAAAATGTAGAAGTAATGGGTGGAAGTATGGGTGAGACAAGGATTTCATGACAGACACACGGGCAAACAGACAGACACGGAACCAAAATTGTTCAGAAAGGTCTGAAACGAGTGGAAACTTTGTTTCTGGGGAACATTTTTTTTCAAACTTGAAAAGTGAAAACAAAGCATCCCCTACCTTGGTGGACTCGAAAGCAAAAAATGATGGAAAAACAATAACTTTACATCAGAATATTTTGAGTTACGGCGTTTTCAAAATTTCAACCCTTATTTTTGAACCCTTAGAAGTGACCTACATCAATCAAAATCTTCGGGGCACAACTAGACCCCAAATGGGCCCATATAACAAATGTCATCAAGATCGGTCAATGCTAAGTGGGGAAAGTGCCGCGTACGGCGGACGGACGGCCAAATTTTTATTCGATTTTTGGATTCTACCTAACATGAAACGTAAACCAACAAATTTTGAGAGGGGGATGGGTTAAAAAAAAGTGTTTCTTGGTTGATTCAAAAGGTTCATTGTTGAATATAATATACCAAAAACACAGGATGCAACAAGTAGGTAGGTAGTGGACGTGAACATAATAAAGGGTCAGAAATCGATTTTCTAGTCAGTTGTTGTGGTTCTGTGCCATTATATTTGTCTCTGACACGCAAATCAGAGTAGTTTGTGGCTGCGTTTTAGTTGGTAAGATCAGCAGTTTGGCCCTATGAATCACGTAGATGGATGCAGTTTGGCCCTAATAACTTTTCGTTTAAATTCCAGTTTGGCCCTTCGGACTTCTGACATTGAAACTGATTTCAGTTTGGCCCTTTGAACAAGAAAAAGCAGTTTGGCCCTTTGGGCGCTCAGGTGTCGATATAGATTATTAGAAGTTTGAAATTCTTATACCTCCAAAATCAGCGGAACTTGACGCTATGACTACTTTGGGGTTTTCGCTTGTATCTCTTCTCGTGAACGGGGAAATAGAAATAATAGGAGCCTATTTATCGCAGAATTTGATGTTGTACCACTTTGATTCAGAGACAATTTTAATTTGGAGCCGCAGTTTTTGAGTTAGAAGCGTTTGAACGTGAGCACACACCACTTTTCAGCCAAGTTCTTAAAAATCGCCGATATTTGACGAGCGATTGCGGCTAAACCACTGAACCAATTTTAATGTTTAAGTAGCTCAATGGACGCATAATTTAATGATCTTTAATTTGTGTATTGATAAATTTTTCTGTCAGATGCACCGTTATGGAGCTGTAAGCCAAAAAGTGAAAAAGGGCCACATTTTCGTGGTTTTTCCGAAATTCCACCCCCTTCCACCCCTCCAATTGCTAGAGACTTTTTGGTTTATTATTTTCAATAATAAGCCTTTGGAATCGAGCAAGAAAAAAAAAAAATTAACCCCCCCTCAAAATTTGATGTTTTACGTTTCAAGGTACGTAGAATACGAAAATCGAATAAAAAAATTTCCGTCCGTCCGCCGTACGCCGTCCGCCGTCCGCCGTACGCGGCACTTTTCTTAGCAACACTGGACCGATTTGGTTCAAATTTGGTATATGGGCTCCATTCGGGGTCTAGTTGTGCCGCGAAGCTTTTGGTTGATGTAGGTCACTTCTAAGGGGTGAAAATTAAGGGTTGAAATTTTCAAGAGTGCCCTAGCTCGAAAACTATCGAAATAAAGGTATCGTTTTTTCACCAATTTTAAATAGTACAGAATTTTTAAAAATTTTTGAGACCACCCGGAGCTCTGTAGGACAAACCGTTCGGTCCCTACGAGTATTTGAAGGTTTTCCTTCGATAAAACAGAATCATGAGTGTGAATCGCAAAAGAGGTCTAATCGCCGTTCAAATTTTATCGGACTTAAATGCGATCGCTGTTCATTTCTTCGATTTCTATACAGTTTTGCCTTCTGCGTAACCAGTAATCAAATTTCCATATCAAGCTTTCTATTTTTCGAATCGAGTGTGAAGCGTTTAGTTCTTTCTAATAAACTTGATTGTGAAGGTGTGAAGCCATTATAGTGTGGTAGGTAGTACCTACCAATAGTTGGTAGGTAAAAAAAATTGGTAGGTAAAACAATGTTTGTAGGTAAAAAACGCTGCAAATCATTGCTCACTGATCAGATCACTGATCAGCTGAGTGAGCTCCGAAGCCATTTTCAATGCTATTGAATGGAAGTGCTCTTCCAGGCGTCTCCAGAATTCGAGGATATCTTCTTCACTCCTCACATCACTGATCAGCTGAGTGAGCTCCAAAGCCATTTTCAATCCTATTGAATGGAGGTGCTCTTCCAGGCGTCTCCAGCATTCGAGGAGATCTTCTTCACTCCTCACATCACTGATCAGCTGAGTGAGCTCGAAAGCCATTTTCAATCCTATTGAATGGAAGTGCTCTTCCAGGCGTCTCCAGCATTCGAGGAGATCTTCTTCACTCTTCAGATCACTGATCAGCTGAGTGAGCTCCGAAGCCATTTTCAATCCTATTGAACGCAGGAGCTGAAATTTGAGAGGGAAGGTCAAGGGAGAATACAGATGGTGGTAGGTGCTATTGATGGAGAACCAGTGATCTATACAGAAGGATGATCTATACAGAAAATAATAAACCTTTGAGCAATGATTTGCAGCGTTTTTAAAAGTACAATATGATGCCAAAAGGAACATCTCCACCAAGTTTCAACTTTAGACGAATTAGTTCCGATCAAAAGTGTTTTTTTTACTGTACTAGAACTTCATCTCCACTGGCGAAACGTCTCGATATTCACCAGTGGCACCATGGGATGAGAACTGAGTGACGTGAAGGAGTGTCGGGTTCGTTGAATTTATTGGATGAACAATTGAGATGAACGTTATGATAGACATAAGATTTTTGGTTTCTGAAATGTAAAACCCCGGCTTACCGAATTTGTAACATGTGACCACCTTCAAAGCTACTTTTTGTTCACCAAGGTTGCAGCATGATGAATATTGAAAGTAATTTTCGAATTTCTTGTTTCACATTAATAGGTACGTGATTTATCAGTAGGTACCTAATTGAAATTGTTAGTGCCAATTTAGGAAAATACTTACTTTGCATGATGTATTTCTGTGATATGTGTAGCTACTGTGATTGTTCTCTGGTCTTCTTACGAATTAAATTTGACGTGATGAATTTATTCATAATCCAGTTTCTGCTAGTTCAATTACAGTTTTTTGTATTATTACTATTTTCGTTTTGTTGAATTTTGCGTTGATTATGGTATTTTATTTTCATTAGTATTTCATTTTTATAGTATTTTATTTTTTATGTTGAATTATAGTATGTTTTTATTATTATTCATTTGTTGAATTTTTATGTTTCTTACGAATGTTTTCGGTGTAATAAATAAAGTACATTTGTCATCCTTATTATTGTTGTTATTATCAACACTTCCATTTTCATTTTCAACTTATCAGAGTATTGCTTCCGAGTCTACCAAGGTAGCGGGTGTTTGTTTCACTTTTGTTTTCACTTTTCAAGGATGAAAAAGAAAAGTTCTCCAAAATCAAAATTGTCACTCTCGTTTTTCTTTTTAGACCTTTCTGAACAATTTTGGTTCCCTGTCTGTGTGTCTGTCATGAATTCCTTATAACGGGCATAACTATACGAAGTTATTGTCCGATTTCTATGAAATTTTCATCATCATCCCCGGACTGATAGAAGCGACTGCGCATGCGCAAACGTGAATTCCTTGTAACAGCCATAACTTCCACATTTTCCATCCGATTTCAATGAAATTTTCAGGGATGTTTCAGATTATTATTTAGATGGTCCCCTATGAAAATCACTTCCTTCGGACTGACAGTAGCCGCTGCGCATGCGCAAACATGAATTTCCTTGTAACAGCCATAACTTCCACATTTCCCACCCGATTTCGATGACATTTTCAGGGATTACGCGGAAAAGGTTGTAGATGGTCCCCAATGAAAATCAAGGCCTTGAAATTCACGGAAGCCTCTGTGCATGCGCAAACGTAAAATCCTTGTAACAGTCATAACACTTACATTTTTCATCCGAATGAGGAATTTCACCGATTTCTGTTTGCATTTTTCCCGAATAGTTAATGGTGTGGGATAGATGAAAATCGGGCTGATTTCGGAAAATAAGTCTCCAGTTATTTTTGGGAGACAATCAAAATTTTTAATTTCAAAACTAACCGGGAAAACAGACGTGCAGCGGGAACGCTCGCTGATTGGGCTGTTCGGATCGCCGGCTCCTCCCAGTGTTGCCCATTGGGACGACGAAATCGTGTTTTCTAAGAGAAAAGTTATCAAACAAAAACAGAGGAAACCTAATTTTCCCCATCTCGCTTTTTCTATTGTTTCCTTCAGTTTTTCGATTTCGAACTTTACTGTTTCATGAAATTTTGCATCTGAGGACTATGGATTTCTCGATCTCAGCGCTTCAAGCGGCCACAAATGAACTATTCCAGCATGACGTCATTTTCCCGGTTTTTTTAAACTTTCGTATTTTCTACACTGTTTTATTTATTCGTAAATTAGGAAGTTCGGGCTGAAAGTTTGCCTTAGGGGTTTTTTAGAGGTGCTGAATCCGATTTTGGGGTCAAAAATAGGAAATTCCGACATGGTGAAATTCCTCATTTGATGAAATTTTTTAGGATTGTCCAGATTAGCGTGTAGATGGTCCCCTATGAGGGTAGTGAAAGGTACTTAGAGATCGGATTTTTGAGATTAACTACTATGCATCGGATCATCTATATTATCGGGTTATGGATACGAGGAAGCTATGTGCCACACCCACTTGGCAGACTTTTTTGTTTTATTCATCATTTTGTTATTGAAAGAGCAACTTGTTCATTACTTTTCGTTTCGATGGGTTTTCACAAGATATTTTCTCAAGTCAAAATGATGAAGAAATAAAGAATGAATATCTGGTCATTCGAAGGAAGTAGGTGATTCGAATAGAAGCGGAAGAAAATCCAATAGCATTTTTGAAAAGAGGCGGGAGATACTGTAGTAGCATCAAAGAAGCGGCAAGAGAAGGGCGCGGCCTCTCCCCCCACCACTTCTGTGGTAGTTCCTCAATCCTAGCTGAAAGTAGAGCAACTGAGGTAGCCTCAAAAGCCTGTGCTCCTGCATAGTACCTCTTGCACTGGGCTGAAAGCTAACGCTGAGAGCCCGAGAAGCGTTCTGATTGGTGGAGCTCCAGGACGTAGTTCCAGATGAGTGCAAGAGATCGCGTTCATGATCATTTGTTCCCAACCTCAATGAACAAGTCACCTTGTTCAACACATATTTTTCTCTTTGGTGCGTTACCGGCCGCATCTAAGTAATGAATTTGATAACCTTTAGTTATATTCTAGATGTGTATGAAAAAAATCGAGCAATTATCAATAATACACTGGGTTTGACGGTGGCAGTTGTTGATGACAATGAGGAATTTCACCGAATTCTGTTTGCATTTTTCCTGAATATTTAATGGTGTGAGATAGATGAAAATCGGGCTGATTTCGGAAAATAAGTCTCCTGTTATTTTTGGGAGACAATCAAAATTTTTGATTTCAAAACTAACCGGGAAAACGGACATGAAGCGGGAACGCTCGGTGATTGGGCTGTTCAGATCTCTGTCTCCTCCCAGTGTTGCCCATTGGGACGACGAAATCGTGTTTTCTAAGAGAAAAGTTATCAAACCAAAACAGGGGAAACCTAATTTTCCCCATCTTGCTTTTTCTATTTTTTTCTTCAGTTTTTCGATTTCGAACTTTACTGTTTCGTGAAATTTTGCATCTGGGGACTATGGATTTCTCGATCTCAGCGCTTCAAGCGGCCATAAATGAACTATTCCAGCATGACGTCATTTTCCCGGTTTTTTTAAACTTTCGTATTTTCTACACTGTTTTGTTTATTCGTAAATTAGGAAGTTCTGGCTGAAAGTTTGCCTTAGGAGGTTTTTCGAGGTGCTGAATCCGATTTTGGGGTAATAAATAGGAAATTCCGACATGGTGAAATTCCTCATTCTAAGCACCATTTTTTCTTATTTTGGTTTATTATTTTCAATAATGAACCTTTGGAATCGACCAAGAAAAATTTTATTTTAACACCCCCTCAAAATTTGATGGTTTACGTTTCTAAGTACGTAGAATCCAAAAACCGAATAAAAATTTGGCCGTCCGTCCACCGTACGCGGCATTTTTGCCACTTAGCATTGACCGATTTTGATGAACTTTGGTATGTAGGCTCCATTTGGGGTCTAGTTGTGCCCCGAAGATTTTGGTTGATCTAGGTTACGTCTAAGGGTTCCAAAATAAATTTTGGAATCTTGAAAACGCCCTAACTCAAAAAATTACAATATAAAGGTGTTGTTTTTCCTTCTTATTTTGGTTTATTATTTTCAATAATGAACCTTTGAAATCGACCAAGAAAAAATTTCTTTTAACACCCCCTCAAAATTTGATGGTTTACGTTTCTAAGTACGTAGAATCCAAAAATCGAATAAAAATTTGGCTGTCCGTCCGCTGTACACACATTTGCCACTTAGCATTGACCGATTTGATGAACTTTGGTATGTAGGCTCCATTTGGGGTCTAGTTGTGCCCCGAAGATTTTGGTTGATCTAGGTTACGTCTAAGGGTTCCAAAATAAATTTTGGAATCTTGAAAACGCCCTAACTCAAAAAATTTCGATATAAAGGTATTGTTTTTTCTTCAATTTGAGATTCTATAGAATTTTTAGAATTGTTTGAGACCACCCGGAGCTCTGTAGGACAAACCGTTCGCTCACTACGAGAATTTAAGGTTTGGACGTACAATAAATCAGAAACACGAGTGTGAATCGCAAAAGAGGCCTCCGTTCAAATTAAAGCTGACCGAAATGCGATCGATGTTTCTCTTCATGTTGGATGGTTGGTGGCTCTGCAGACGAGTGATCTACATAGAAAAATTAAAAATAATAAACCATTGTGTATTAATTTGCAGTGTTTTTACCTCTAGGATTCCACCAGTCTTCAAACAAGGTTTATTCGACAACCACCTAATTGATGTACAGGTTAATACCATGGAGGAAGTAACACAAACAAATGATTATTATTGCTGCCAAAAACAGTATAATGTAAATATGACTAAAGTTAATTTGTAAAATATATCATATAACATTTTTCCAACAAATCTACTCTACTTAGGAGGAGTAAATTGTTAATTTTATTCCTTGTGACCTCTGGGACAAAAATTCACAGCCGCCATACTGGTTTCAAGTTCTGCACAGAGTACCGGAGACAAGTGACAGTATCCGTTCAATTTGTGTAGGGCCCACGTGCTGTTTTGTTCTATTATTCCTGAATTTGACGACTCTCTGCTTGTTTTCTGGAACTAATGGAAAGACCAGGTCAGTACAAAGCTATACTCTACGTTTCTTCATGATCGTTGCTCAGTAATTTCTTCAGAGATGGCAAACTGCCGATGTGTTTGTGATGCACTCAAAGCTTTCATCCCCCCACACGTGGTTAGTTGGAATAGTTTGTAGTAGGCACCTTCCTAAAAGTAGGGAAGGAGAAATTGTAATGATTGTACTTAGGCACAATGAAAATGTCATAATTTAGGATATTGATACTTGTGAGACTTTCTGGTCCCAACTGAACGAATTCCGGAATTCAGTGTGATAGTTACACAAGCCAAACTTAAATTGGCCGGCGACGATGAGCTTCCCTCTTCCCAGTGTATGTAGAAAGTAAATTCACTGTCGGTTTCATCATCTCCTATTCTATATTCCTTGAGTAGATTCCATTTTTTGCTGCTGTTAGGTACTGTAAACGGAGAAGTTGGTCGTTGGCGGTTTATTGTGGAATGTGTCGCTTTTGTTTGTTTTGCTGGCCTTTTAGGGCCGATGGAGGGTTGAAGCTGGGTTCACATGAGCGCGGTCAACGCGGTTTTGCGACGAGGCGTTTACGCGTTCGGGGCGTGGCTGGCGTCTGGAGGTTCACATGGGCGCGGTTGCGCGACAGCTTCCCGCCTTTTCGACTTATATTTTCCCGCACTTCAGTTGCAATCCTGTATGTTTGAATCCTAGCTGGTTTGAATCCTATCACGAATCTCCTCCCACATCCTATTCGTCATCTCCACATTTTTGTGGCATGGGTGCTACATGCAGGATAAGTACAATCATTAAAAAACGCTGCAAATTATTCCACAATGGTTTATTATTTTGCTATATAGATCACTCGTCTACAAAATCACAAACCATCCAATATGAAGAGAAGAAAAAAAAATCAAAAGCACCAACCATCGATCGCATTTCGGTCAGCTCTAATTTGAACGGAGATTAGGCCTCTTTTGCGATTGACACTCGTGTTTTGATTTATATATACTTATATATTTCAATATAAACCCTTAAATTTTCGTAGGGAACGAACGGTTAGTCCTACAGAGCTCCGCGTGGTCTCAAAAAATTCTATAGAATCTTAAATTGAAGGAAAAACAATACATTTATATCAAAATTTTTTGAGTTAGGGCGTTTTCAAAATTGATTTTGGAACCCTTAGAAGTGACCTACATCAACCAAAAGCTTCGGGGCACAACTAGACCCCAAGTGGAGCCTACATACCAAATTTCATCAAAATCGGTCAATGCTAAGTGGCAAAAGTGCCGCGGACGGCGTACGGCCGGCCAAATTTTTATTCGATTTTTGGATTCTACGTACCTTGAAACGTAAACCATCAAATTTTGAGGGGGTTTTACAATTTTTTTTTCTTGGTCGATTCCAAAGGTTCATTATTGAAAATAATAAACCAAAAGTACGAAGGTAGACTTGGGAATCAACAAAGAAGTCCGAGGAATTTACTATTAAAGAGAATTTAATCACTTGAAAAAGCACATGGTAAAAACATTCGAGAGCAACATCGATTTGAACACATCGAGACGAGATAACATGATCGATACAATGAATCGATTTATCGAAAACATAATCGATACCTATTTGCCTCTAAAATACGGAAAACAATGTTGATTCACGACATTCAACACCTCCCCATGAATTAACATTGTAAAAACAGGTTAATGTAGAAGAACAAACATAAGCCCATCAGTTTTTGAACAATTCTTTCCAAACATAGAAAATAGGGAATTGAACATTTGGAACATATTTCATTTTACTTATTAGCTTCCTACTAATCCAAATCCCTCAACAAACATTTTAAATTTATCAGCAGGTAAAGGCTTAGTAAATAGATCCGCCAACATTTCACCAGTAGATAAATACTCAATCTTTATAATTTTATTTTGAACGTGTTCCCTAATAAAGTGGTACTTTATATCTATATGCTTGGAACGTTGACTTGTGATGGCGTTCTTTGCAAGTTGGATCGCCCCCTGATTATCGCAGAATACAATGTTAGGTTCTTTCATCAAATGTCCCTCAAATTCTCCCATTAAGGTTCTCAACCACAACACTTCTTGAGTTGTGAAAGCAAGTGCGGTGTATTCCGCTTCGACAGTAGATAAAGCAATAGTTGATTGTTTCTTTGAAAACCACGAGATCAACCCACCCATATACTTAAAACATGACCCAGTTGTAGAATGCCTACTGTTAATTTCATTACCCCAGTCAGAGTCACTATAAGAAAATAATTCTTGGTTCCCCAATTTATCAAATTTTAATTTATAATTTCTTGTGCCTTGAAGGTAACGGAATATCCTTTTAACAGCTAACCAATGCTTAACCTTAGGATTTTTGTTGAATCTACTAAGAAAACCTACAGCTTGAGCTATATCAGGTCTACTGATCTGAGACAAATACAAAAGACTCCCTATCGCCTCTTGATAAGGGGTACCTTCAGGACAGTCCTCGTCTTCAGGGGTTGGTAGCAGGTTCACGCCAGTGTCCATGGGGGTCTTGACTGGTCTGCACTCCTCCATTCGAAATTTCTTGAGAATGTTTCCAGTGTAAGTTTCCTGGTCAATACTCAGACTTCCATTTTCTCTCAAAATGTGCATTCCTAGGCAATTTTGAATGGTGCCAAGGTCCTTGATGCGAAGTTGAGCTTCCAGTTTCCTCTTGATTTCTTTTTCAAGTTTCTTATTTGACGACAAGATTAAGAGATCGTCAACGTAGACAGCTATAACGATGGTTCCCTTGTCAGATCGTCGTAAATATACACAAGGGTCTGCATCAGACTGATTCAATCCAAAATTTTTGAGGATATCGTGTAGCTTACGATTCCAACATCGTCCACTCTGTTTTAGGCCATAAACAGCTTTTTTAAGCCTCCAAACTTGTCCCTTTCTCGGTGGTACGATCTCCGAACCCTTAGGTGGCTCTACATAAATCTCCTCATCCAAGTCTCCATGAAGATATGCTGTAGTGACGTCCATGTGTGTGATATGTAGGTCATATTTCACGGCTAGTGCCAACAGGTAGCGAATAGACGTGTACTTCACCACTGGGGAAAAAGTCTCATAGTAATCAATACCTTCCTTCTGACTGCATCCTTTTATTACCAATCGAGCTTTGAACCTGGTTCCATCTTCAGAAGTTTTAGTCTTATAGACCCATTTTCCTTTCAGAGTTTTCTTGTCACGAGGCAAATCATACCACTCAAACGACTCATTTATTACAAGAGATTTCATCTCTTCCTCCATAGCTGACTTCCATTCCGAACTATGTGAACCGGAAATAGCCTCCTCGTAGGTGACTGGATCGTTGTCAAGTGCAGCTAGAAATGTGTAAAAATCTGAGAAATCTTTTGGGTGTGGAGCCCTGCTCGATCGACGTAAATCAGATTGTTGAGAGATTTGATTCACAATCTGAGAAGAATTCCTTGGGATATAATCAGGCGATTCATCCCCCTCTGACTCGTTCTCTGATTCAAGAGTTTCAAATCCATTGAAATCTGAAGATTCATCATGACTGCTTGGCGGTGATTCGCTCCCATCATGGCTTGAAACTTCATCCTCGATGACACTTCCATCCTCCTGATTTATCATTTCGACATTATCGACGCTGCCGCTAACTCCAACAGGTGATCGATCAATCGGGATATTCTTGTCGGGGTCAGGATCCTCGGTTTTAGTCTCACAGAAAACAACATCTCTGCTTATCGTGATATCCTGAGTAATCACATCCAGTAGACGATAACCCTTTTTATCCTCACAGTATCCAACGAAAGTATACGGTTTCGATTTTGGATCCCATTTCAATCTGCGTTGTTTAGGTACCTGTGCAAATGCTTTACACCCGAAAACACGTAGGTGACTGAGGTTTGGTTTTTCACCATACCATACCTCGAATGGTGTTTTACCATTCACTGTAGTTGTAGGACTTCGATTGTGTAGGTACACTGCAGTGGCAACTGCCTCTGCCCAGTAAGGTTTGGGTAGCTGAGATTCCTCCAGCATACTTCGAGCACGTTCTACTGTCGATCGTATTGCTCGTTCTGAGACTCCGTTTTGAGCAGGTGAATACCTCACTGTGGTCTGGTGACGAATACCAAGGTTTGAAAAATAATTTTTCAGTTCGTGGTTGACAAATTCGCCCCCTCCATCTGATCGGATGATCCTCAATTTCTTGCCTGTTTGTCTCTCAACAAGAGGAACAAACTCCTTGAAAACGTCGGTAACTTGACTTTTATTCTTCAAGAAATAAACAAAGGTGTATCGTGAAAAATCGTCCACCAGGATCAAAAAATAACGATTGTCACTCACAGAAGGATTTTCCATTGGACCACAAACATCGGCGTGGACCAAACCCAAAACGTCGACAGCTCTAGAAGAACTAGATTTAAATGGTAATCGAGGCTGCTTTCCTTTGAGACAAACCTCACAAGGTGATTCAGTTGTGGTATCACCATCCATACCTACTGACATACCTTTGAGTAGCTCCATCCTTTTTCGCGACATATGTCCAAGTCGGCGATGCCACAGGAATTTATTTTGTACTGATAGAAAAGCAAGTCCATCACTCTGTAAATTCAACCTGTAAATGCCATTCACATGACTAGCTGTTGCTATCACATCGCCAGAATCATCCAACACCTTTCCTCCGAATTTATCAAAAGATACAGTGTAGCCTTTAGTTGTCAACTTGCTCACTGACAACAGATTCGCAGCAATATTTGGGATGTAATGGACATCATGTGCAACCACAGGATCAATGGAATTGTCAATGTTCAAATTCAACGTTACCTTACCTATGCGTTCCGATCGTAACTTTGTTCCATCAACAGAAGTTATCCGCATGTCTGTGTCAGGCTTCGTATCAAACATTAAACCACTGTCCGAACAGAGATGTGATGACGCACAACTATCCAAGTACCACTCTTGATGCTCCGATTCATTGGAAGCTAGAAATGCTTTGCTTCCCCTGCCGGAAATAATTTGTTTACCTTTATTGTCAAAATTCTCAGTTTTCTGACTGTTATCAGTTGGTTTGCGCCTTTCTGGACATTTGTTCGCAAAGTGCCCAGGCTTTTCACAAGAAAAACAAATAAGTTTCTTCTTTGGCGGCTTTTTATTACTCTTGCTATAGAGTGCTGACTCACTGTTTGATGAGGTAGGCGTAGAGTTACATTTCTTGACATCTTGCAGGAGTTTTACTTTCACTGCATCGGCGGTAATAGCTGTCCCTGAACTCTCGAGACCCATAATCATGGGGCCGTACTCATCAGGTAGTCCCGCTAATAAGATCGCGCCAATCCACTCATCACCTACATCCAAGCCAAGTTCAGTAAGTCTCTGGGAGGTAGATATGATCTTTCCGACGTACTCCTCAACGGATTTACACAACGAAAGTTTCGTGGAGATCAACTGGCGCAACAGCCCTACCTTCCTAGTCAAACCTGTATCTTCATAGGCTTTTTTAAGGTTCGCCCATGCATCCTTGGCAGACGTTGCATTTTCTATGTGGGGATAGTTGATAGGATTCACTGCAAGGATAATTTTCGCTTTTGCCTTGTTGTCTTTCAACTTCAGTTTCACCGGATCATTAGTTGGATCGGTTCCTTCCACCACATCCCACAAATCTTCACATTCGAGATACGCTTTTGCAGCTACTTTCCACGTCGCATAATTTTCGCGGCCGATAAGTTGATCTATCGCCGGAATTTTATTTGATCCACTCATCTTGAAAAACAGAAGATGATCCCGATCAACGATGCGATCACTGCAACCTAACCTCGAAACTCGGCACGGCAAAATCGCGAGTTTGACGCAAAAAATGACCACTACCGAACAACTTTTCTCTTCAATAGCAACTTCGCGTTATCCTGGCGCCCATAACCACTTGGGAATCAACAAAGAAGTCCGAGGAATTTACTATTAAAGAGAATTTAATCACTTGAAAAAGCACATGGTAAAAACATTCGAGAGCAACATCGATTTGAACACATCGAGACGAGATAACATGATCGATACAATGAATCGATTAATCGAAAACATAATCGATACCTATTTGCCTCTAAAATACGAAAAACAATGTTGATTCACGACATTCAACAGGTAGTACATTGGGGCAATGTCAAGCAAAAAATAATGTAGGTGCGTGGTATGTAGGAACCCACATATAAAACGCTGCAAATTATTACATAATGGTTTATTATTTTTTATTTTTCTATGTAGATCACTCGTCTGCAAAGCCACCAACCATCCAACATGAAGAAACATATCGATCGCATTTCGGTCAGCTTTAATTTGAACGGAGATTAGGCCTCTTTTGATTTATCGTACGTCCAAACTTTAAATTCTCGTAGTGAGCGAACGCTTTGTCCTACAGAGCTCCGGGTGGTCTCAAAAAATTCTAAAAATTCTATAGAATCCAAAATTGAAGGAAAAACAATACCTTCATATCAAAATTTTTTGAGTTAGGGCGTTTTCAAAATTTCAAAATTGATTTTGGAACCCTTAGAAGTGACCTACCTCAACCAAAATCTTCGGGGCACAACTAGATCCCAGAAGGAGCCTACATACCAAATTTCATCAAAATCGGTCAATGCTAAGTGGCAAAAGTGCCACGTACGGCATACGGCGGACGGATGGCCAAATTTTTATTCGATTTTTGGATACTACGAACCTTGAAACGTAAACCATCAAATTTTGTGGGGGTGTTAAATTTTTTTTCTTCTTGGTCGATTCCAAAGGTTCATTGTTGAAAGTAATAAACCAAAATCACTATATGAATCACTATAAAATCACCAATGTACCTCCTCATCAAGGGAGACTGGGGGGTACATCAAGTAGGTACATTTTTTCTGTTACTACGATTTTTTTCTGTTCATTTTCAAATTCATCAAAGATAAACAGTATTCTACTGAATCGAGATAGATACCGATACCTATCAACTCCAAAAATCGAAATTCTGATAACTTTATTTTATTTGTAATCAATATTATCAAAGTGAATTGTGATGTAGAATATTCATACGAAAAGCGTAATTATTTATAATTTCGTTGTTGGTGCTAATTATGGGAAAAAATCTTAAAAATCACCTCAGGTGGTTGAAATTTTCATCAATTTGAGTTTCCATTACATAAATAAATCACAGACCATGTTTATTAGATATACGATTTATTTAACTACAATGCATTCATCACATGTTTACAGAGACCAAAATAAACTAAAATTATAAAAATAAGTAAAGTAAAAAAATACTTGGTGACCCCTTCCTTAAAATCCAACAGCTCTCTTCTCTCCTTCACTAATTCAATTACTAACAATTTAATTTCTAAAACTTTGATTCATTTTGGATCAAGCTTCCGGAAAAATCACCACACCAAAAATCATCAGTTGATATCTGTGCTGGAACAAGTGGTGATAACAAGTCGTGATAACAAAAAATGTAAACAAAGGACGCGCGGTTACGCGTCAAATATTATAATTTTTGAAACGCGACAGTCCACTCCAAAAGTACTCAGGCGGCTGAGGCGCCGCAAATCAAATGGCCGAACGCGTAACCGCCTCGTCGCACAAGCGCGTTGACTGCGCTCATGTGAACCCAGCTTGACACTCTCAATGCGGGTGTCCACCAGTGGTGGACGCTGCGGTCCTTCCCTCAGCCTGCCATCCACACATGGTGGTCGAGGCGAAGTTTGAAGGAGACTTTCAAATGTTCAAAAATCAGTATTTCAGCAGTAAAACAGTTTTAAAGTCCTGTGAGAGATTATAACCCTTCAGTCTGTCCAACATAACATGCAAAAACCAACGAAAACTTGCGAAAACCACACATGGAGGACGGTGAATAGGAGAGAGTCAACGGGAAGGTTTTTCGTCTAGGCCGGGGACAGTCCTACTGATTATTGACCCGCGTTGAGAGTGGTAAACATAGGCGAATGTGTCGTATCTGACCAGAGGAAACTCAATAGGTTATGTTTTAATGTTTGTTGCCATACGTGTTGGTACATATTAGTGGGATTATAGTTCGAACAGAAGATGATGGTCAAGAAAAGCATTCTTATAGTACATAGGCACGAGAGAGCTATTATCAATGTTTGACCAAGTTAGTGTAATTTCAGAGTAATAATGGATTCGATATCAATATTCATCATCAATCACGAACGATTCCACGAACTTGTAAGCTAAATTCAATTAAACGTGGGTAAACGTGTAAATTGAACAACTTGGGTTACTTAATATTTACCTAGTAGTATTTTTATGAGAATGGTTTTCATTTAAAAAGAAAAAAAAGTATTAAGGAAGGAGAGATTAAGCAAGCTACTGTCAATTGAATAAAAAAGTAAAAAAGAAACTTTTTGCATAATATAGGTATTTTGGTCACGTCGCAGGAAATAAATGACTGTTGAACATAATTTTAGGAGTTAGGAGTATCTAAACTTTATTAGAAACAAATCAATCAATAACTAAGATTAGTGATGATTAATCTTTGTTTTTTCTTTCCAGGTTGGTGTGCTCGTTGATTCTTTCCTGTTCATAGTTTCATCTTTGTGTATCGAGACCATACACATTTCCCACTGTAAAACATCTTAAAATTACATTACAACAATATTACAAATAGAATGATGTCCTTCATTATTTTGTTTTTATTGCAGATTTCGGCGGTCGAGGAGGAGGAGGTGGACACGGTGGTGGTAGATTCCATGGAGGTCCACCAAGTGGTCATGAAGGTGGTGGACGAGGAGGCTTCAGAGGAGGTGGAGGCGGTGGTGGTGGATTCCGTGCAGGTCAACCAAGTGGTCATGAAGGTGGTGGACGAGGAGGCTTCAGAGAAGGTGGACGCGGTGGTGGTGGATTCCGTGCAGGTCAACCAAGTGGTCATGAAGGTGGTGGATGAGGAGGCTTCAGAGGAGGTCGTGGCGGTGGTGGCGGCAGGGGCAGAGGAGGCGGATTTAGAGGACGTGGAGGTGGAAGAGGAGGAGGTGGCAGGGGCGGTAGAGGTGGAAGACCACGTGGAGGTAAGTTAACAAGATTAATTATCCCTTGAGAGATCGATAAAAGCAGTGTTGGTTTTTTTTTCATAATAGAATATATTTGTACTTCCCGTGTTGCCAAAACGAGAAACGTGGAAAAGTGCAGGCAGAGCGAGCACTCGTAGATGCTAACCTTTCCACTGAAAATCTTCCCATATGCTCCGTGAAATCATGAAGAAGTACCGATACCTTAAGGGGGTCTCAGTCAGTTGCCATTCGTTCCTCGTTCCGGGTCAGTACATCCCTAATGGGGTATTTCAGTCAATTTTTTTTATTTATTTTTTTTCAAAAGAGTAAGGCTCAGGAATAACGGTAATCGGGTCTGTTCGTCGAGAAAATGTTTTTTAAAAAACCAGAGAAGCTAAGGAAAGTTGAAGATTTGAATGGTGTGACGTAGCTAGCCAATCGTGACGTAGCTAGCCAACTGTCTTTGAAAAAAGTATCCATGCACAGAAACCCTTGAAGGACGTCTTGGATACTACAAAATACTACTCACACACGCCCGCAGCCTAGTGTGTGTGCATTTTTCAAACGTGTGATCTCTTTAATTAATTTTTCTACCGCATGTTATAGTATCATTGGGCTTAAAGTTGTAGTATATTGGTTTTCAAGGGTGCTGAATCCAAATTTGAGGTCAAAAACCTGAATTTCCAACCCACCGAAATACCCCATTGAAGGTGCTCAAACTTAAAAGTTGTACCTAAATTTGAAATGTTCAAGGATTTTCGAAATTCATATGTGCATGGGCGTGGGGAATTGAAAAACTAAAAGATTGCCGCTTGAATCATCAATATCTAACAATAATTGCCAGAAGAAATGGGAAAAGCCGATTATTCAGTTAGGTTTTTCACCTTATTTCTCTGTCAATGGGGTGTGCGCATGGGTCGGAATAACTGTTTATTGTTGTTTTTAATCTGAACTAGACCTCATTCTGAGAATTTTGACATCAACCGCGACCTTTTAGCGTGAAAAGACCTTTTTCTATGATTTTTCTAAGTTTCGAATGTTTATGACGTCACAGTGGGTGGGGGGGGGGTCCCGCCCGGGCGGGAGGGACGCATGACGTCATAAACATTCGAAACTTTGAAAAATCATAGAAAAAGGTCTTCTCACGCTAGAAGGTCGCGGTTGGTGTCAAAATTCTCAGGATGGGGTCTATTCGATTAAAAAAAAAAATCAGGTGCACCCGTTTTTGTTTGATTCAGGGAAATACTGACCTGAAAGCTCGGGGCCCTCTATTTACTGGGCTACATCCCGGAATGAAATCTTTCCTTTAGTACTTCAGTAACTTCTCTTTTCACAACTCATTGTAAATGTATACCTGAAACCAGACAGCAAATTCGAAGTGAGAATGAGAGGTGAAGTAAATACGAGATGAAGTGAAGTAGGTACGAGTTAAGGGCGTTTGGCCGTCGGGGGGGGGGGGGGGGGTTGTAAAGGGGAGGGAATCTTTTTGGCGTACGGTATAATGACGGGAGTTTTATATAATAATGAGAAAATGAAAAATGAAAGAATGTTTTATATAATATATAAAACATTCTTTCATTTTTCATTCTTCTTTCATTTTCATTGATCATATTATGATCACGTTCTCCAGCGTTTTTAACGTGGTGTTTCGCAGGATTGTTAAACTGATAATTTTCCTCATCACCACCTGTGATTTTTTGGGGGCTCTATTTTTGTGTGGGAACCGAATTTTGTTTCTTTTCAGGGCATTTTCCTTAAGAAAAAAAAAAAAAAAAAAAATACGTGCGCACACCCTATTGTCAGAAAATTAAAATAAACATCTTCATAATCAATAATTTCTTTCAAGTTCTCATTTCACTATTGCTTCCGAGTCTACCAAGGTAGCGGAAGCTTTGTTTTCACTTTTCAAGGTCGAAAAAAAAAGTTCTCCAAAATCAAAATTTTCACTCGCGTTTTGCGTTTTAGACCTTTCTGAACAATTTTGGTTCAGTGTCTGTGTGTCTGTCTGTCTGTCTGTCTGTCATGAATTCCTTGTAACGCGCATAACTATACGAAGTTATAGTCCGATTTCAATGAAATTTTCAGGGATTGTGCGGGTTGGTGTGTAGACGGTCCCCTATGAAAATCATCACCTTCGGACTGACAGTAGCCACTGCGCATGCGCAAACGTGAATTTCCTTGTACTGGCCATAACTTCTACATTTTCTATCCGATTTCAATGAAATTTTCAGGGATGTTACAGATTAGTATTTAGATGGTCCCCTATGAAAATCACCACCTTCGGACTGATAGTAGCCACTGCGCATGCGCAAACGTGAATTTCCATCTCGCCGCTCTGGACGTCGCTAAGGCCTTTGACACAGTCAGTCACCTTGCCCTGACCGATTGCCTTCGTGGTGTCGGGGCCCCATCTCGGTTAATCGAGTATGTGGCCTGTCTGTACCAGGAAGGCGTGACGGTCCTCGAGGCAGGAGGTGAGGTGTCAGGGGATATACGGATTGGGCGTGGGGTACGCCAGGGGGATCCCCTATCGCCACTCCTCTTCAACCTGGTCGTGGATACGGCCTTGGGTAAGCTGCCTACAGAAGTAGGGTTTGATCTCGCCCCTGGGGTGCGAGTAGGAGCATTGGCTTTTGCCGATGATGTTATCCTGCTCGCAGAAACCCGTGAGGGCTTGCAGATCGCCCTCAATGCATTCGCTAAGCAGCTAGCCAGGTGTGGACTTGTGGTTAACCCCGATAAGTGTGGGTCGGTCTCCTTGGTCCCGTCGGGTCGCCAGCATAAGGTGAAAGTTGTGGATGGGGGTTTTATTGTAGGACAATCCCCCATTCCGGCTCGATCCGTGCTGGAGGTTTGGCGGTACCTTGGAGTCGACTTCATGGGGGTGGCCACCATTACTGCCAGCCGTGTGGACCTTGGTAGAGCGCTAGCTCGCGTTACCAAGGCTCCATTGAAGCCACAGCAGAAGCTGCGCCTCCTCCGCACGTACTTACTGCCAAAGCTGACCTATGGGTTAGTCTTTGGCAGGCTTACGGCGGGGAGGCTGCAAGAATTAGATCGAGAAGTTCGCTCTGCTGTGCGCTCTTGGCTGAGGTTCCCACCTGGTGTCCCAAGTGCCTATGTTCACGCACCGGTCAAATCCGGTGGGCTTGGCATTGTGTCTCTCTCGGCATGTATCCCTTCCCTGCGCCGCCAGCGCCTGCTAGCCCTTCAAGGGTCGAGCTGGGAGGTCGCCCGTGCGGCTGCTGATCTTGATTTTGTCAGGCAGCAGTTAGCATGGTGCGACCGAGCAACACCATCTGCTCCAAAACCCAGTTCGTCTGCTGAGTTTGCTGCTGCGCTGCATGAGTCAGTAGATGGAAAAGAACTCCGACAGTGCTCCGAAAGCCTTGTCTCATCCCAATGGGTAGATTGGGCTTCGGAGGGCATTGGGGCCCGTGACTACAGACACTTTCACGCCGTCCGCGTGGCAGCTCTGCCAACTGCGGTACGGTGTTTGAGAGGTAGTCGCGGGACAATCCTACCCCTTTGCCGCGCCTGTCGGAGTGGAAATGAACATCTTTATCATGTAGTGCAGCAGTGTCCTCGGACTCATGGAGGCCGCATTCTACGTCATGATGCGGTCGCCAAGCAGATAGCAGGTGCTTTGTCATCTAGCGGCTGGGATGTTGAGAGGGAGAGATTGTATCACATGCCAAGTGACCAGGGTAAGAAGCCCGACATCGTTGCCGTCAAGCCCGACCAGTCTTGCATTATCCTGGATGTCCAAGTTGTCAATGGCAGCTTGGACATGGAGCAGGCTTGGCGGGCTAAGATAAGAAAGTATGATAGAGATGATTTACGGCAAGCAGTGTCGGAGCTAAAAGGAGTGGCACCCAACAACATCAGGGTGATGGCTGCAACATTGTCATGGCGTGGGGTGTGGTGCGGGAAAAGTGCCACGGAGTTGCGCGAGTTGGGCATCTCAGTAGGCGTACTCCGTGGTATCACCACCCGTGTCCTGCTCGGCTCATATTTGAACTGGTGGTCGTTTTATAGAGGCACTTCCCTTCATCCCTCTCTCCCACCCCCACCTTCCTCATCTTCCCTCATCCCTAGGGCCGGCGTCGGGTGAGTCCTGGGCGTCCTCCCCATTATATTTGATTTATTTATTTATTTTTATTAATGGCGTGCCCCCTCCGTCAAAATAGACATTTTGTCTTTGAGGGGAGTTTCACAAAAAAAAAAAAAAAAAAAAAAAAAAAATAACGGCCATAACTTCTACATTTTCCATCCGATTCCAATGAAATTTTCAGAGATGTTACAGATTAACTTGTTTTGATGTTTAGAGATTAACTACTATGCATCGGATCATCTATACAATCGGGTTATGGATACGAGGAAGCTATGTGCCACACCCACTTGGCAGACGTTTTTTTACTTAACATTAAAACACCTAAAAACAAGAAGGAGGAGAACTTTTTTTATTCCTGATTCTCCGTGTTTTTCAATATTCTCTACAGGGTGTCACCCTTTCGGGCGCACCACCGGGGCAGGGTTCGATTCTACTACTAATTTGCAACAAAAAATGTCTCATAGCAATTTTTAGTGAGAGGCTTCGTTTTCGAGTTATTTCACTTTCAAGATTTTTTTCGTGTTATCGACCTTACATCACTAAAATGGCTATAACTCCCTTAATTGATGAAGCAAATTCAAATTTGATTATATGATTGGAAAGAGCGTCAAATTTTCTAACTCCCTGATGGGGTTTCAGAAAATTTCAAATGAAACTAGGGACGGCACGATACTCCAAAGTATCGATACTCCTTTCCATACGATATTTCTCAGGAAGTATCGATACCCAATATCTTTCCGATACCGATATTATAAAATATCGATACTTCGATAATATCGGCTCAAAGTATCGATACCACCGATGTTTCAAATTAACCCACCGATGATTTTTATTTGGATTGAAAAAAACAATTTGAATTGAAAATTTTTCAATCCAAATAAAAATCCTATTAATTGAGAAAAGGCAACATATTTTTTTTAACAGTAATTTAAAATGTAATAAAAGCCAATGGTTTAAAATTTAATAAACATGAATAATCATTCCATTTTATTTCAATTCCAATTCTTATTTGCAAGAAATCTCTGTTCAATGAAATGATGTTTTCCTTCCACTAGAAATCGAAAGGATCGAGCAATAAATCAGTTACAATACAACTGATGTTGCCATCACGATTAATATTTTGCATGCCTCCCTGTTCTTGTAAGTTCGGGAAAACGGGTTTAAATTCCTTCCAAACTCATATTGGATATTGATACTATTTTGGGGCTATCGTGGCGATATATCGTTTCAATTGATACTATTCTGAGCTTATTTTGAGTGTTATTCTTTGGCAGACAATATGATATATAATGATATGTAATATAACACTAGAAAACACACACGCATGTGTAGTCACTAGAAAATAATAATAATAAATAATAATATGATATAATATAATAGTAACTAGAAAATAATACCATATTATGGTATTATTTTCTAGTTACTTATTTGGTATTTTTTCACCAATTTATTTTGGCAAACTTTTCGATAATATCGTCAAGAAAGTATCGATACCTCCGATATTTTAGGCAAAAGTGTCGATACCAATATATCGGTTTGGGTTTTGCATCAAAAGTATCGATACAAATATCGGTATCAATACTCCGATATATCGGTGGTATCGTGCCGTCCCTAAATGAAACGAGTGGGTGTAAAATTAGCCAAAAGTAAAAAATTGGTAAAATTTCGAAAATTTTCACTTTTTTTCAAAGTTTGTTTCTCGAAACGTCGTGAACGGAAATTTCCATGCTGTAAGCCTAAAAGTTGCATGTGAATCCCAGCTTTCTAACGGTGTAGTAATTTTTTTGATACACCATTTATTCTGATAGAAAACGACGTTTTTAGGGCAGAAAACGTTCATTTTCGATGTAAATCGGCATTTTTCACCAGAAATGATTTCCAATTTAATAAATCATTTGACATGCAATTTTACGTACTTTTTGACACTGAATCGAATGGTACCACTAACCGATCTCCTCGACAAACAAATAGTACTTATCAAGCCTTTTCCTTTGGGCGAAGGGTTCAATCTCGTTGTTCGTTTTATCCAAAACTGTCATTAAGAGAGGTCTGGGTTATTAATGACTCGCACTCCTTCCACTTTGTTGACTTACCTAATTTTTGCCCTCTATCTTGAAAATATGGTCCTGATCATTTGAGGAAAGCTAGCTTTTTTGATAGATAACAAGTTGGGAGTCGAGGACTCACTTGTTGTACCCTGTCTGCTTGAAGGGCTTAAAAAGTACTATTTGTTTGACGAGGAGATCGGAAAGTGTTACCACTCGATTCGGCGTCAAAAAGTACGTAAATTTTCATGTCAAATGATTTTTTAAGTTGGAAAGCATTTCTGGTGAAAAACACCGATTTACACCCGAAAATGAACGTTTTCTGCCCTAAAAACGTCGTTTTCTATCTGAATAGGAGGTGTTTAAAAAATGACTAGACCGTTAGAAAGCTGGGATTCACTTGCAACTTTTAGGCTTACAGCATGGAAATTTCCGTTCACGACGTTTCGAGAGACAAACTTTGAAAAAAGTGAGAATTTTCGAAATTTTATCAATTTTTTACTTTTGGCTTATTTTACACCCGTTCGTTTTATTTGAAATTTTCTACAACCCATCAGAGAGACAGGAAATTTGACGCTCTTTCCAATGATATAATCAAATTTGAATTTGCTTCATCAATTAAGGGAGTTATAGCCATTTTAGTGATGTAAGGTCGATAACACGAAAAAAATCTTAAAAGTGAAGTAACTCGAAAACGAAGCCTCTAACTAAAAAGTGCTAGGAGACATTTATTGTTGCAAATTAGCAGCAGAATCGAACCCTGCCCTGGTGGTGCGCCCGAAAGGGTGACACCCTGCATATTTCTCGTATTTGGTAGGCTGTTACTGCTATAAATTCTGTTCCTTTGTTCACCTCAGGCGGCTTCAAAGGTGGTGCCAATGTCATCATAGAACCTCATCGCCACGCAAATGTGTTCATCGCTAGGGGCAAAGAAGATGCACTCGTAACGAGAAATATGGTTCCTGGAGATGCCGTCTACGGCGAAAAGAGGATATCAGTTGTGGTAAGTTTCGCACAGCTTTAGAATAATACAGGGACCGGTAGCGTAAGTTTCTTTTGTCAAAAGAATAAAATGCATAAACTAATCCATTTCCGGCCACTGATGCGTTTTCGCATCGTCATATTATATGATTTTTTTAAACATTGAAAATAGTGGAAAATCTTAGCAAAAGAATTTTTCTCGTTCATTCTGTTCTTAAAATTTTCAGAAAAAATTGTCTGACGTTTGGGAGCTGAATGCGATTTTGGAAATTTTCTGAAAAAGAGGCCTTTTGGCCAAAGGCATGATTATGGTGGCTCAAATTCGTTCTGGGCGAGAGAGCTTTTTGGGCCATGAGTTGAAAGAGATTCCGATCCTCGGACTTTCACATTTTACCAAAAACAATGAACTGGATAAATCATATCGCTTTGGAAAACTCTCAAATCTCATTAAAAAGTAAAATTCATGAAATATCGAGTATTTTCGCTCTCGATTGGTGAGAAAATGATGCTTTATTTCGGCCGACATTCTGTAAAATAGTTTATCCTCTTCTCCTCATTATTCAGTTATTTCTACCCTTGGCTTGAAATGGGTTAATAATTTGGTTTTTACAATGTAGGTACACGACTAAAGTATTGTTTTACGTAGTTTTGAAAATAAAATCACTTCGGTGACGTCCCCCATTCTCAATTCATTGAATATATGGGTCATTTTCCTAGAAAGCGACAATCGGTATCCCAAGATTTCAGAAAACTTAGAGTTCGACTCAAGTTTTGCCAAAAATCAGGGATTAACCTCACACCATACTGATTGAATTTCGACGAAAGAACACACAGTGGGACGCTTAATTAATTATAAAAATTAAAGAAGAAAACCTATCGAAAGAAACCTCTTGGCGTGGTTTCCGCGTTTAGGAGAATACTCGGAACCCCATCTCCATGAGGAGCAAGAACTGGGAGTTATTCCAAAAATGGAACCAGGGCGGGACGCAGGTGTAGAAAAGGGTTAAACCAACGTGGAACACGGTTTTTCTGATAGCAACCTAGAAACCTCCGAAAGTAACCAAGTAATCTCAATTTATCGGTTTTTCGAGCCAAAACTTGGTACCAGGGGATTTTTACGGTTGCTGAATACAGTTTTGAGATCGAAAAATGTAAAGTTTTTAAATTGCAACGGGAAATTCAAATTAAATTGTTAACAACTTGAAAAAAGTCTTTAATCTGCCACCATCACTGGCAGATGAAAGACACAAGTTCCTGGGTGGCACTTAGGTTTTCCAGCTTTTCCCGCGTTCTGGTGCTGTTCTGCTGAAGTGTTATCATATCGCTGGAACCAGCTCGGTAGAAACAAGAACTAGAGACCAAAAAGAAAAAAAATAATTTCGATTTCTTACCATCTCACAGAGGGCAGATGAAAGACAGACGGTGACTGTGACACCTCGTTTTTGCAACTGAAACCACTTGTGCACGCCTCCACATAGAAGAAATACGATTCCCGCCGGTTTCTTTGATAACCTGACGACTAACCTCACCTCTTAAAGGCCCCATTCACGTGTATGCCTGGAGTCGCCGCCGCGTCCCTACAGGTACTCCCCGAAGCCACCGCAGTAGTCCATTCACCTGGCTGCCAAAACCTCCTGACTCCGCCGATTGGCGGGCCTGCTTCCAACCACTGCTTGCTCAGATGACTAGAAGTGAGGAAAACGGTAGGGCTACATGCTGTATTGGTGGGGGTGCGACCCGGCGTCGGCCTCACTCCAACCATTCACAGGGTTGCCGAGTATTAACTGGCCACAATTACCTGCCAAGCGGCAGATGACCGCCAGACCTAAAGATTTTGTTAACCATTCACGGGTAGTTTTCCCCTTTGACGGCGGCTAGGGCCGCGGCGGCGACTCCAGGCGTACACGTGAATGGGCCCCTTTACAGTGGTAGTAAAACCGCGGGAAACGATAAAAAGCCGCCAAAATACGAAAACACAAAAAAAGCAGATTAAAGACATAAACGTCCGGACAAGCACATTTTATCCTCCTGCTCGCTTTATTTGCTTCTGAAAAAATCTGCAAACCTATTTTTTCATGTCCATGTATATGCAATAAAGAATCACTACAAATTCAGGCCGCTGCTTTCATAGGTGATTCACAGTGTTCAAGCAAAGTTGACTACCTAGGGGTCCGGACATGGCAGATTACTGGACACTTAGCAGTTTAAACTTTAATTTCTATATTTTAGCGTGAATAAGTGCATATTTTATTGATCGCCCGAAGTAGAACAAAGTTGATAGTTTATGGAGAATTTTTTTTAAACGCCTGAATCATAAATGGGCATTCGGAATCTTTGGATAACGATTGGCCCTTTCTGGGAAAATGACCCATATCGATTTCTGGCGTTTGTCATGACTGTGTCAAGCATAGCAGACATTATGTTAGAAATTCCGTCCTGATGTTCTCTAAATCTTGAAGGATCCTTGGACGGTTCACATACATATGGGATTTCAAAAACCCCACAGGAAAAATCATAAGGGGACAAATTGGGAGATCCAGGCACTGCAAATCGCCCCCGATTGAGATGAGGGGTTCTGGGAAGTGCTCCCTCAAAACGGTCATCTTGTTGGTATTGGAGGTTATATGATATTTTTTTGTTTTTTGGACATTCGGTTCCAACAAGACGGTGCAACAGCACACCGCAACAGCGTCGATGGCTGTTTTGAGGGAGCACTTCCCAGAACGCCTCGTTGGATGAAGGTATATCACGTAACTCAAACATTCGCAACACACATTTCCTCGCTAACCACCAAGTTACAATGAAGATTTTCAAAGTTTCATGCTGCCCTGGCAGGGAGCACTGTTCTCTGGTAGAACATACGCAATGCTTTGAATAAGTGAACGGATTCTTTAGCTCATAATCTAGTATTTCACAATAGCTAAAGAAATTGATGAGTATTTACGCATAGCTCGGGATAATTTACATGAAAGTTATGACCGGGTATTGGTGTTTTAATTTCCACAATGTTGTCCGTGTTGTAGAGTGAAGGAGAGAAGATCGAATACAGAGTGTGGAATCCCTTCCGATCCAAATTGGCTGCTGCAATTTTGGGAGGAGTCGATCAGATCTACATGCCACCTGGAAGCAAAGTACTGTACCTTGGTGCTGCGTCCGGTACTACCGTGTCCCACGTTTCCGACGTAGTTGGGCCTGTAAGTATCGTCAGATGATCGTTTTTTCATAACTCAGTTTTTTATTTTGTTATTATTTTTATGTAAAGGTACATTTATGGTCAGTGGCCTTTACAGGGTGTCAGCAAAACACGTCTGCCATACTGCAAAAATCCATTCTACAACTAATTTGCAACAAAAATTTCCTCCTAGAAATTGTTTTTTAGAGGCTTTGTTTCTGAATTATTTCAATCTAAAAATGTTTCTCGTAATTTTGACCTTACGTCATAAAATTGGCCATAACTTTTTTAATTTGCTTATAAATTACAATTATAGAGCCCCGTTGGAAAGAGCACTAAATTTCCTATTGCATAGATGTCTGACCTATTCTTCGAGTCAAGGTTTGAGACTGAAAAGGAAATTTTACCTAATTTAGGGAACCTCGAGTGTTTTCAATCGGAAATTGAACTATGAGAACCAATATTTTTCAAGATGCAAGAAAAAACTGCAAAAACAGATTCCTTTGTGTTTTTTTTGTGTGTAAAAACTGCGCCAAAAGCTCAGTTTTCCAACGTTCTAGTCATTTTTATTTTTAAAGTGTGGCTTCTTACAGAAATTTGAGTTTAAACGCGGAAAAACGTGAATTTTTTCCACGAAGTCAGCGCTCTGGCTGAGACAATTTGAGGGGTTGGACAATGAGAGTGGGTGGAATTCTTTTGACAATTTTAAATTTATGACGTTGTACTTAGACCAGAAATTTTGTGCTGAATGGGAATGTACCTGTGATTAAGATGGTAGGTAATGTAAGGTTGGGGTTTGTTGATATGAATTGGTCTAAATGTGAATGCTCTGAGGGAGCCAATGGTAGCGTAATCTAGAACCTCAACAACTTACAAAATGATACTAAGAGAATTACTGATACTCCTAGTACCTTAGACACCTTGGATCATGGGAGCAAGAAATGTAGACGACACAGTTTACAAGTTGCTGTTCAAAATTGTATTCAAGAAAATAAATGAAATTGTCAACAAAATAATATGCGTATCATTCGTACCTTAATTATAGTACTGCAAGTATATCAAAATGTATGTTAGGAAAATAAAACGTATCACGTTGGTAAATAGGAAAGTAGTACGCAACGCGTACCGATTAAGAAGTACCGATTAATAAGCGTAGTAGTAATAGTAATAGTAGTAATAAGTAGTAGTAATAAGCGTAGTAGTAATAAGCGTACCGATTATTAAGATAGTATCACACAATTCAAGACTACAAGTGTGGAACGTAAAATATATGCAATAGGTAAGTCGTACCAAAATGCGTACCGTCAACTGGGGTGATACTGATATGCTGGGGTGATACTGATCAACACGCCTTTTTTCATTTGCATGCGATTGCAGAACTCCACACAGTCCTAAATTGGAAAGTTAGGTCGTGTTATGTGTTCGTAACAATGTCTTCTCTGGGGAGATATCGTTCCCGCCCGATAGTCTAGGTTACCATGGTAGCTGATAAGGAAATAAACAAATCTCAAAATCGGGCCCAGCTGACATTGTGATTGTAACTTCTGTTGTGCCGGTGTCGGGTGTTGTGTGGTGAAGTTCTAGCGAAAAGATTTTGTTTCTACTAGAGGTAAGCATGAAATATCTGCAATTAGTTTGTTCTTTCCGTGTTACTACAGTTGGTTATCTGTTAAAAACAAAAACAACTCATTTCCAGGGGGTGATAGTGATCACGGCCGAAATGCCCCGAAACTATCAAAACGTGATTGGTCCATCATTATTTTTGGCAACAAGTGCTTTAAAATAAGTTGTTTCTTGTCAGTTACCAAACATGTGCCACAAATTGTCTTATCATAATAAAAAATACTGAAGAGGATATTACGAGTCTTGAATTTCGGCTTGATTCTGATTTTTATAAGTAAAGAGTTGGTTTTCATTAGTTTTTCAACAAAAATTGTTCTGAAATGAGTTGCTAGTGGTTTTTTTTTACCTCAGGGTACTAAAAAACAATTTTTAATAGTTTAAGTTCGATTTTTAAATGTTTTTAATACGTTTAAGTTCGATTTTAAATTAGTGATCACTATCACCCCCTATGTGGGGGGTGATACTGATCTTTTTTTTTTTTTTTTTAACGAGCTTAATTCAACGAAATTTTAAAGTTCGATATAGGATACTGTTCGTAAGATGTGGGAGAGTATAAATTATTTTTTTCAGATTTTTTTGAATTATTACACTGGTAGTTTTGAAGGAAAAACTGTAGAAATTGATCACTATCACCCCAGTTGACGGTATTGAATAAGTAATATAAGTTTGACGAGAAAATATAGGCGTACCGAAATGTGTACCCTTTGAAATGATTAAGGAACAATGTGTATGACAAGAGAAAATCGTACCATTACGTGTACCAAAAATACTATAAGAGTTACTATTGCGTACCAAAATACATATTACTGAAAGTGCTGACTGAGTACTGATATTTGTACCGAAAATGATGCGAAATGCCTGAATTTACGTAGGTTGCATATGTACCTAGAGATATCCTGTTCAAAGTTGCATTTGTACCCATTAGTATTCTATCCAAGAACAATATATTGAATCTGGAGTGTAGCGAATTAACTGGCACGAAGCGAAACAATTGGAAGTAAGATGAGCTGGGGATTACCGTACTTCAGAGGTCCTGGAGTCGTCTCGATTGGGCGGCACTTGGAGTACCGATATTGAAGGCGCCTGGTTCAGTAGTCGTGTTGTCCAAGGAGGGTTCAGCACGCCTGAAGGGAGTTGCAGGCAGGATATGACGAAAGGGGGTTGAGCGTACCAGGAGAGTCTAGCCCCCAGAAAGTGTTGTCAGGTTTCTGCGCTACCTACCGCCACTTCAACAAACTACCTTTTCTGATATCTTATCAGGTGATCACGCTCGCGACCGCATTACCGTCGCTCCTCTAACTTTCAGTTTTCATAAGATTACAATGTAGATTAAATTCTGCTTGATTCGTCACTCCGAAACACAATAATGCAATAATAAGTTCCTTTTCCTCGCAATTTAAAAAGGCAGGGATGTAAAGCCGCCAAACTTAGAAATTAGAGTGGTAAAATAGAGGTAAGTCTACTTTTCAGAAATGCCGCTTGACCACGCTCACATTGAGCTGAAAATGATGGTAGTTTGCTGAAGTGGCGGCCGGTAGCGCTGAAACCCAACAGTACTTTCTGGGGGCTAGACTCTCCTGAGCGTACCACCGTGACTTTAGGTACGTGAGAGAGAATCAAACTGCTACTTTAGCTACACCAGTCTTTGGAAAAAAGACGACGGCCCTGGGGTTCACACAACTGTCAAACGTAGGAAGCTGACTGTTGAAGGGGTTGCTCGGTTGAGGGTGACTGACCATCGACGGGGGTGGGGAGCCGACGACGCCCGACGATATCCAATGTCTTCCGACTATCTCACTGCTCTTCCTCAGGCTGCCCCGAGAGGGAGGTTTGACTGGCCCAGCTGAGCTGGCTCCCGCACCTGGATGTCGCCCGCTCCACTGCCTCCGCCCCCGACTTACAGCAATATCCACAAAAATTCTAAAAACACGTTTTTTGAAATTTGGACCCCTTAGGGTAGTCCAAAATTCCTGGCTAACGAAGTTGATCCGAGAACGATCCTGTCTGTCTTCTACTTGTATACTTCATTACGTATTTTTAGTTTCATTGACCGCCCAAAATCATTAGCAGCATCGTGTTTATGTTTCTAGGAAGGACTTGTGTATGCGGTTGAGTTTTCACATCGATCTGGTCGTGATCTACTGAACGTCGCCAAGAAACGAACCAATATCATTCCCATCATCGAAGATGCCAGACACCCTCACAAGTATCGAATGCTCGTTGGGATGGTCGACACCATTTTTGCTGACGTCGCACAGCCTGATCAAGCACGAATTGTTGCCATCAATGCTCATAATTTCCTCAAAAACGGAGGCCACTTCGTTATATCTATCAAGGTGAGAATAATCAATTTTCATATTCCTTACAGAAATCTTCCTATTGTCATTTCAAAGAATACATTTTCTTCCAAATGGGGAATTTGCCTCAATTTTAGATTCTTGAATTTCAAGTCTAACCCTATAATAGGGCCCTAGAATAACGTTTATTACCAGCAATACCCAAGGGAAAAAATTACCTTAGAAATAAATGCCTAAACAAGTGAAAAAAAAAATCCACGAAAATCGAGGGAGGCTGATTGCGTCACACCTCAGGGTTCCTCCCGCTAAAAGACGCGAAAACTGACCGAATTCACACTGCTGTGCTCTGGCGAAGCGTGAGAGAAGTATCTCAGCAAATAGTATCGAAGAACGTCGACAGGTAGTTGTAGGCCCTTGTGACCACACGAAACTCAGATAATGTGATTCAAATAACGAAACTAACACTACTGTAGAAACTAAATAAGAGAAGATGAAGACTAATAATGCTTGATGAACTAATAGGTAGAATCGTATTGTAAAAAACGCTGCAAATTATTACACAAAGGTTTATAATTTTTCTGTATGCATCACTCTTCTGCAAAGAACAATTGCCATTGTCACCACCTACCAACTTACAGTGATCGCATTTTGGTCAGATAAAATTTGAACGGAGATTAGGCCTCTTTTGCGATTCACACTCGTGTTTCTGATTTATCGTAAGTTCAACCTTTAAGTTCTCATAGGGAGCAAACAGTTTGTTCTACAGGGCTCCACGTGGTCTCTAAAAATGCAATACTATCTAAATTGATGGAAAAACCCCCAAGGGAGAACTTTTGAACTTTTTTGAGCAAGGGTGTTTTCAAAATTTCAACCCTTAGAAGTGACCACAGAGTAACGGAGACAAGTTAACTGAGAAGAAAGCAAACGTTAAAATGGTTTGCAAGCATTTTTGAGGCTGCCTCAGTTGCGCTATCTACTTTCAGCTAGGATTGAGGAACTACTACGGAAGTGGTGGGGGGAGAGGACACGCTCTTCATACCGCTTCTTTTCAAATCCTTTCGAATGGTCAGAAATTGATAACTTTTCGTTTCATCATCATTTAGATTTGCAAAAATTACTTAGAAAATCCAATCGAGGCGAAGGGTATTTTCCAAGTTGCCCTTACGATTGTTGTAGTGCCTATCGCCAGTTGTTCAAATGTTCAATCGACAACTGCCACCCATAGAAACGTTTGAAACTCAGTGTATTATTGCAAATCGCTCGTTTTTTCGTACATATCGCGAATATAACTAAATGTTATCAAATTAATTACTTAGATGCGACCGGTAACGCACCAAGGAGAAAAATATGTGATAAACAAGGTGACTTGTTGTGATGAGGTTGGGAACAAACAATCATGAACGTGATCTGTTGCAGTCTGCTATAACTACGTCCTGGAGCTCCAACAATCAGAACGCTTCTCCAGCTCCCAGATTCAGCTTTCAGCCCAGTGGAAGTGACCAACATCATCCAAAAGCTTCGGGGCACAACTAGACTCCAAATGGAGCCTACATACCAAATTTCATCAAAATCGGTCCATGGTAACTAAGGAAAGTGCCGCGGACAGACGGCCAAATTTGTATTCGATTTTTGGATTCTACGTACGTTGAAACGTAAATCAAAAAATTTGGGGGGGTGGGGGGTTACAATTGTTTTTCTTGTTCGATTCCAAAGGTTCATTATTGAAAATGATAAACCAAAGGAGTGAGTAAAATTGCTTCTTTTAGTCACTTTCGCATCCTCCTGTGGTCGGCCACGTAAAATAATAGTTTTATTTACGCTTCCAGAGGTAGCACTAGAGTAGTAAGCAGCACAGATCCCCTATGAAGTGACTCTTCCTAACTCATTTCATGAATGGAATCAGATTGGTTAGGCATACTCACAACATGGCTGCCCCTGTACAGATTGCTGCTACATTTAAAGTTTCCATGTTCCTTAAATCCTATAAATTAGTTAGATATTTTTTCGAGCAGCAGCCTATGGTTTTCTTCTATATCAGTGAACCCTCTTTCGAAAAAAAATTTAAAAACGTGAGGCAAATTCCCCATTACTCATTTAACTACTGTCTTAGTATAAAAATTATTTTTTTTTTAAATCGCAGGCGAACTGTATCGACTCAACTGCACAACCCGAAGCCGTTTTTGCTGGCGAAGTCAAGAAACTTCAATCCGAGAAACTGAAACCTCAAGAGCAGCTGACGTTGGAACCTTACGAGAGAGACCACGCCCTCGTCGTAGGAACCTACAGACCTCCGCCCCAGAAAGCCTAGATGAGCTTTTTTTAGTACCCCCCCCCCCCTCTACGGGCTCCAGTATCACGATGATGAGCTCGTAATGGCAAGAGTACGAAAAATGCAATTTCTATTTTCTAGGGAGGTACGAGCCATTCCTATTAGTATTTTACGTCATGTACATTTCTAGGGACTCGTGCGAGTCGAATAATTTGTTGTCTTTTATTTCCTCAAATGACGAATGAAACTTTATTTTAATTTAGATTGGAAAATCTAATGAATGTAGATGATGAATAAACAATTTTTGTAACACCAATTATATTTTGTACATAGCTGAAGATCTAGTTTATTCTTCAAATCCCTCTTCCAGGTAACTTTGGCACTAGGTACTTGATAGATGATGACCAATCCAGCTTGTGATTATGCGCGTTTCATTTTTTGTTCGACTCAGAAATCCTCCGATTTATACGATTTTTCAATATTTCGGTTCCTTTATAGCTTACTAATTGTACCCAGGCTTTGAAATTGAGGGAAAATTCTCAATATAGGTTCCTCCGGATTTTCATGAATCATTCTTAGTGCCACCGTGAAACAAATCAGTGGTGCCTGGACACTAGAAACCACGCGTTTTTGTGGGTTTTACCTTGAATACGGATGTGAACTACTATGCACTACCTTTAGGTTTGTAGTATTTTATAGTATCCAAGAGATTCTTCAAGGGTTTCATCTCTTCTCTGTGCATGGATACTTTTTTCAAAGGCTCCATTTTTGGCTCCATTTGGGGTCTAGTTGTGCCGCGAAGGTTTTGGTTGATGTAGGTCACTTCTAGGTTGAAAAATAAGGTTTGAAATTTTGAAAACGCCCTAAATCAAAAAATTTTGATATAAAGGTAGTTTTTCCATAAATTTAAGATAGTATAGAATTTTTAGAGACTACGCAGAGCTCTGTAGGACAAACCGTTCGTTCCCTACAAGAATGTAAAGGTTGGACTTACGATAAATCAGAAACACGAGTGTGAATCACAAGAGGAAAAAAAAAAAAAAGCCAAATCTCCGTTCAAATGTTAGCTGACTGAAATGCGATCGATGTTTTTCTTCAAGTTGGTTGGTCGTAAGAAGGACAAAGCCGTGTTTTTTGCAGGCGAGTGATCTATATAGAAAAATAATAAACCTTTGTGTAATAATCTGCAGCGTTTTGAGTTTCAAACTCTATCTTTATGACTTGTCAACTCCGTAACTCTCATCACACTGTTTATTAGTGTAACTTAATTCAAGCTTTGATTTAGTTATTAAATTATTATTTAATCATTCAGATAGATTTGACATAAAGATAGAGTTGGACCCACAAGTTGGAACCTCAAAAATTAAAGAAGGCTGTTATGATCATCCATTGATAATTGCTGTTGCTGTTTTTTTTATTGCTTTTATCCGTGTGACTTCACACAGAATGGATGTATCGATTCTTTGACTAATCGAATGGTTATTCGAATCTCGCTGAAAGGCGGCCATGTTGACTCCGTTGTAAACAAAGATTGTATGGACGGTTTTTCATTATGCCAATTTATGCGGTTATTAATTGCTCTTCTCGTCCCGGAAGCGGTATTTAATTTTTTGGTTTGCCAAAAGTGATTAGAAACAGTGTGAAGAATATCAGCCTTTTGGCGTCGCTGATTCGATTCCCAGCGTTCCTGACAACCATGTTTGATGAACTGACTGAATTCCCATCGTTGTAAGCAAAGATTTTTCATTAGGCAGGCCGATTTGTGCGGTGTTTGGCTGCTCTTCCCGTCACGGGAGCAGTATTTCGTTGTTTGGTTTTCCAAAAGTCATTAGAAGCCAGTGTGAGAAGACAAGAGACCTATCAGAAAAAAGAAGAGCAAGGTGGCTCGCTCGAATCAATCGCAATTTGAGAGGGTGATAACTAAACTCCGAACAAATACTAGTTTGTTCTCGGCATTTCATCACCGGTAAGAATAAAAATACATCACATTTTAATGTGCTTGCGTTACTTCAGTCATCAGTAGTTATGTGGTAATAATAGAATACCTACCCTCATTGGACGAGCTTAACGAGATGTTTTTGTTTGTGTCTAAGTGTTTTGATTTGTACGAAGTTCCCAGGAAGATAATTTCGAACCAATTTGCGTGATTGTTTTGAAGTTCAATTAGTAACTGATCGATGTAAATATGCTCTTCATCTCCTGAATTTCAAAATTCATGTGCAGGGACAGGAAGTAGGAAAGTGAGGAATGTGATGTTTTCGGAAAGATGTGTAGTTAGGTTGCCTCAACAAATTCTGTTTATTGGTCTGATTGGTTTATTCGTTTAGTTAATTACCTTCTTAAGTGGGTATTTAAGTAGGAAGTTAATACTAATTAGTTGATAATAAGTAATTTCTGAATGATTCCAAAGTTAACTTTGGCGGTGGATGTTGGCAGGAGGCGCTGGGAGTTTTTTTTTTTTCAACACCCCTCAAAGACAAAATGTCTTTTTTGACGGAGAGGCACGCCATACATAAATAAAAATAAATAAATAAAAAAAATAATGGGGAGGACGCCCAGGACTCACCCGACGCTGGCCCTAGGGATGAGGGAAGATGAGGATGGTGGGGTTGGGAGAGAGGGATGAAGGGAAGTGCTTCTATAAAACGACCACCAGTTCAAATATGAGCCAAGCAGGACACGGGTGGTGATACCACGGAGTACGTTTACTGAGATGCCCAACTCACGCAACTCCTTGGCACTCTTCCCCCACCACACCCCGCGCCATTATAAGGTTGCAGCCATCACCCAGATGTTGTTGGGTGCCACTCCTTTTAGCTCCGACACTGCTTGCCGTAAATCATTTCTATCATACTTTCTTATCTTAGCCCACCAAGTTTGCTCCATGACCAAGCTGCCATTGACAACTTGGAAATCCAGGATAATTCAAGACTGGTCGGGCTTGACGGCCACGATGTCGGGCTTCTTGCCCTGGTCACTTGGCATGTGATACAATCTCTCCCTCTCAACATCCCAGTCGCTAGATGACAAAGCACCTGCTATCTGCTTGGTGACCGCATCATGACGTAGAATGCGGCCCCCATGAGTCTGAGGACATTGCTGCACTACATGATACAGATGTTCATTTCCACTCCAACAGGCGCGGCAAAGGGGTAGAGTTGTCCCACGACTACCTCTTGAACACCGTACTGCAGTTGGCAGAGTTGCAATGCGGACGGCGTGGAAGTGTCAGTAGTCGCGGGCCTCAATGCCTTCCGAAGCCCAATCTACCCATTGTGAAGAGACAGGGCTTTTGAAGCACTGTCGGAGTTCTTTACCATCTACTGACTCATGCAGCGCAGCAGCGAACTCAGCAGACGAACTGGGTTTTGGAGCAGATGGTGTTGATCGGTCGCACCATGCTAACTGCTGCCTGACAAAATCAAGATCAGCAGCCGCACAGGCGACCTCCCAGCTCGACCCTTGAAGGGCTAGCAGGCGCTGGCGGCGCAGTGCAGGGATACATGCTGAGAGAGACACAATGCCAAGCCCACCGGATTTGACCGGTGCATGAACATAGGCACTTGGGACACCAGGTGGGAACTTCAGCCAAGAGCACATAGCAGAGCAAACTTGTCGATCTAACTCTTGCAGCCTCCCTGCCATAAGCCTGCAAAGACTAACCCATAGGTCAGCTTTGGCAGTAAGTATGTGCGGAGGAGGCGCAGCTTCTGCTGTGGCTTCAATGGAGCCTTAGTAACACGAGCTAGCGCTCTACCAAGGTCCACACGGCTGGCACTAATGGTGGCCACCCCCATGAAGTCGAATCCAAGGTACCTACCGCCAAACCTCCAACACGGATCGAGATGGAATGGGGGATTGTCCTATGACAGAACCCCCATCCATAACTTTCACCTCATGTTGGTGACCCGACGGGACCGAGGTGGCCGACCCACACTTATTGGGGTTAACCACAAGTCCACACCTGGTTAGCTGCTTAGCAAATGCATTGAGGGTGATCTGCAAGCCCTCACAGGTTGCTGCGAGTAGGATAACATCATCGGCTAAAGCCAATGCTCCTACTCGCACCCCAGGGGTGAGATCAAACCCTACTTTTGTGGGCAGCTTACCCAAGGCCGTATCCACGACCAGGTTGAAGAGGAGTGGTGATAGGGGATCCCCCTGGCATACCCCACGCCTGATCCTTACATCCCCTGACACCTCACCTCCTTCCTCCAGGACGTTACGCCTTCATGGTACAGACAGGCCACATACTCGATTAACTGAGATGGGGCCCCGACACCACGAAGGCAGTTGGTCAGGGCAAGGTGACTGACTATATCAAAGGCCTTAGCGACACGAATAAAGTCACTCGCGATCTTAGCGACGTCCAGAGCAGCCAGATGGAGTTGGCGGCGCTTCATACGGGCCAGCTAGATGACAGTTTGGAGAACTGTAAGGTTCTCCGCCGTGCCAACTGCTGGCCGAAACGCTCTCTGGGTGTCACCAATGATACCAGCCACCTGGAGGCGAGATGCCAGTACTTTCTGGAAGTTGCGGAAGACTACCAAGGACACAGAGATCAGTCAATAGCCTCCAGGCCCACTTCCCCCTTTCTTTGGGATGAACACTGTTCGGGCACGGGTTAACGCTTTCGGGGGTCTTCCCCCAAGGAGGAGTAGGTTGAGGATGAGCAGCTTAATCGTCTTAGGTGCTTTATTCGAGCGACGGGCCGAAACTCCATCAGGTCCAGCGGAAGTGGAGTTCTTGACACGGCACTTATGTGCCTCGTCAGACAGCACTAGCAAACACATGATGCTGCGCAAGGAATCCCTGGTAGAGACTGGGGGAACCACTTGCTCTCCAGGGTCGTGAGTGGGAGCACTCAGAAGTGGCTCCTAGAAATCCACAAACTCCTGGAGTGGGGGTTGAACTTGATTTTCCCCAGGCTACTCCAGTACCTCCGCAGCCACACGCGCCGGATGCTTCCTCCACAAACTCTGAACCTGGTGGTACTCCCGCCGTTTTGCTTGTTTAGCTGCTCTGCGACCTCCACGCAACACCACTCTAGGAGGAGGTCCCCTCTGGTGCTGCGTCACGGTCGCGTCCCCAACCCAAAGGAAGATTCTCCCTAAATAGGCTGCCACCTCATTTTCCAGGTTATACAGCCCTTCAGCAGCCCGCCTAGCCAGATCTTGCAGGTAGGCGCTTTCATAGCCTTCAATACCCCCTACCTGCCCCCCGAGCCTCAAGACTTCGGTCTTCAGATTGGCAAGAAGACTGGAGGTCCTGGGGGAGGGATGCTGAATGGCAGGCTGCTGCTCCACGTCAGCAATAGGAGATGCTGGAGAAGCCCCACTGATATTTGCCGGGATAGCTTCCTGGACAAGCTGCTTATAGTGGGGCATCAGGCAGAGGTTCTTGATGGCAATGACTGTGAGCATGGGAAAACGTTCGCTTAAATAAACATTGATGTTACGTATCCCATTGCACACAGCCACTGCCTCATCTGCCGCCATCCAGCGCAATTCCTCGGAAGCATACCTGTAATAGTGGCATTAGCAGCAACAGGATGCTTCCATCTGATGTGGAGACTAAGGCAGGACCTGGAGGTGAATGCTCGCTCACAATGGGCACACTGGTGGTTCAAACAGGCAGTGGAAGAGGAAGAGGGTAACGATGACGAGGAAGAGGAGGAAGGTGAGGATGGCCGACCCCCCTGCCTGGGGCGCCTCTGAGCGCCTCCCCTAGAACCCTGCGTGCCAATGGGTAGGCGGGGGTTATGAGGCTCTTCGTTAGTTTGATCCATAATGGGAGCGCTTATTTAGAAGGGTCAGGGAACCCGTTGACAGGGGTTTCCTCCCTAATCGCCAGAGGGTCATTCAGCCACCCCTGGAATTTCAAGAGGGGTTCACCAGGGAAACCTGATGGAACCACCTCTGTCCATCCCAGGGGGCCCGGGTTGCGCGACGGGGACGCATGACCTTGACTTGGATAGGGATAAGAAGGGCTCCAAGGAGATAAAAACACCCTCTATTACCCTACCCCAGCAACCCAAAGTCGATGACCCAGCTGAACGAAGTCGTTTACCTACCTACCTACATGCTGATTCCACCATTCAATAGCACTGGGCTAAAATCACGTATTTATTAAGTATTTTTGAGTTAAAGGAAAGTTAATACTATAATAAGTATAATAACTATAGTACTATAATCAGCATGTTCTGTAATGGGCCGCTTCCAGAGATGTCGGCCCCCACTTCATCGCTACAGGCTCTGGATGTCTCCATGGTCCACTCGGCTACCTCCATGGAAAAACCCACCAAGGGCCTTCCATGCGAGGGTAAGGATAAGGATGAGGGCATTCGGGCCAGGGCAGATGGTAGCACCTACCAGGAGGGAGCACAGCACGAGCGTAGTGGGGAGGAAAGAGAGAGGGACGGACGACGGTTGAGGCGACCCCACCCAGAGCCAGTTGCGTCTAGACAGAGCTTCTCACTGCCACGTTTTTGCATATTAGAGCCCACACACACCAAGTCGAGATCCGGAACAGGATTCGAAACCAGTGATATTGAGTTGTGAACATTGAACAGTTTTTGTGATTTTAGAGCCCACCTGAACATTCTATTCTGATAAATTGGCATTCGACCTCGTTTACTTCGGAGACGTTTGGACACGATCCGCCCTACCGAACGGGCTCCCGACGAAGGATTCGAAACTACCCCCGCATTCCTCTGGACCTCCAACCGACGCCACGCTTCTGATTTGGTTTAACCGGTACGCTTAAAAGCTTCATTTTTCCATTGAATATTATTTTGTATAACACTCCTCCTAGGTTTTCTTTTGATACATGATAGTTACCTAAGGAGTAATTGATTCTCTACTTACCTGTTTGTTATTTTCTCATTCGTTGTACTACGACGCAATTCTTGGGAGGTACCCCTTCCGGGACCTCGTTTGGGTATCTTATTCCCACGATACAGAAGTCAGGTATTCATTGCAAATCATAACACCTTTATTGATTTTTATTTCACATTTTTATTGCACAAAGTATTCGTTACATTTGATGTTCCTATTGATTTTGGTCTACTCAAAATTAGACAATTTTACGTTTGATATATTTCAAATATTGTAGTTTTATTGACTCTTACCTGATCAATTTCCTGGTGCTTGGTAAAATAAAAGCAGATCTAGCTAGGGAAATAAAATCGACGTACCTTGTTCGAGTCTTGATGAACTGAGTAGATCAATCGGGGGTGATTCTAGGGATAGTTTACTTACCTGAAGAAGTCCAAGTCTTGAAGAGTACCTACCTGCAATAAAAGACAAATAATTAATACTGAAAGAAAGCGATAACTAAGTTCAATAATTCACAAACTAAGGGGAACATACTTACCTCACGAAGGTCTAGGCGAAGCGGGAGATCATTTTTCGGTGATTCCAAGGAACACCTAGTCAACGACTCCGACGCCACACCCTGCCGACGAAAACTGTAGACCATCACCACGGTAAGTGGATCATAATTATCCTAGTCATTAAGCGCAAGGATACGTAATTGTTAGGTTTTCGAAAAATTCCAATCCATCGGCCACGTGGGAAAACCGACTATTACAGTTCGACTATAGTGTTATTTGGGTACGAAATAATGAGTTGTGAATTACAGAAAAACCATCACACTTATGTGACTCGGCGCACCCAGATTGGGCTCTGTCCCTTCATCTCGGGTATGGAAATAAGGATCACCAGCAAGATCTGAACAGATACCTTAGAGCTAATGCATGCAGAGCCATAAAAACATCAACCTTTCAAGCAAACTTGAGCACAAACGTAACTGCTCACATCACTGGAACTGAAAATCAAATACCGATTGAAAACAATGAGCTTCTGAGCCCGGATTCGATGATGCAACACAATGTTGTTCAACAGGTACTATTAAAATGTTATCTACTTAATCTCTGTAATTAAAGTTGTTATTTTAGTTGAGTACTGCCTACAATAAACACAAAATAATTTTAAAAAATTATTTGCACCCATTTAATTGAAAGAATTTTGACGACAAAAAAGTAAATGAAGAGATAATATCTCTTTTTTTCACAATATTATTGTGAAATAAAAACAAATGAAATCAAGATTTAATGTTCATGAAGCACAATGAACACATTTAATGAAGCACAATGTTTTGATAATCTCTGTTTGAATTTCAGGAAAGTGAACAAGAAGCTGGTTGCCATGACTATGTACCTGTCACGAACGTTATTAGTCAACCACTCCCTACGAGTTCATAAGTCTGCTACAATGAGCATGAAGTAAGAATCTACCTACTTACTCGATTACTTCCGTTATGCTAGGGTCATCTGTTACCAACTCCAAAACCTTCGAGATGCGAATAAGTTGTTAAGCGAGCAAAATTTATCTCTCAGTGCCCAAGTGGATGAAGAACTCCAAAACCTTCGAGATGCGAATAAGTTGTTAAGCGAGCAAAATTTGTCTCTCAGTGCCCAAGTGGATTCCTTGACAATTGGACTCGAACAACATCAATCAAGTTATGGTATGTTAAATAAGGACAATTCATTCCTTGATGAGGTTTCAAAACTGAAAAAGGATTTGAATCGAGTTTCTCTTGATGAAAATGCCTTGATAGGAGATGATGTAAAAACGGCCTTTTTGACTGGCATCCCTACCTTCGATTTATGGAAAACTATATACGAGTTTGTTGAAGGGCAAGTGCCTCATTCACACAGGAATGCCATCCCAAAATTTTCTGAATTTCTTTTGACAATGATGAGACTACGTCTAGGTCTTTTTGAAACCGATTTGTCCTATAGATTCAACATTGCTCAAAACACTGTCAGTACCATTTTTTCACGGTGGATCACTGTAATGTCTGGTAGGTTACGTCCTCTTGCTAAATGGCCTGAACGAGAAGTACTGCTTAGAACACTACCTGATTGTTTCAAAAACGTATTTGGTAACAGATTTACTGTTATAACCGACTGATTCGAAATTTTTATCAACAGGCCCAGCTCACTATCACCGAGGGCTGAAACCTGGTCCCAGTATAAACACCATAACAGGGTAAAATTTCTTTCAGGCATTACTCCTCAGGGCACAGTTTGTTTTATATCTGAAGCATGGGGTTGTAACCGCTCTTCCCAGAAGCTGCGGTTTAAGCTTCCCGCCGCCTCAAATGCACCCCAGCACACTCTAGCGGAAAAGCACGCACGACACAGAGCAGAGATACCAACAGCTGATAACCCGAACGAGCCACAGCCACCTGCATCTACCGCGCATGCGCGCCGCTCTGCCCCACCAACGACTGGAGTGGGGGAGACATCCAGATCGCCTCCCTCCGCATGACCCACCGGTCATTTTACGGTTGCCACTATTGGTGGAGAGAGAGAGAGTCAAGGTGTATATGCCCCCCCCCCCCCCCCCCCGATCCTGCAGTTGTAAACCGTATTATCACCCGTGAGCTGCCCTGCTGCCTGAGAATTACTCAAGGTCTTCCGCAACTCTGCACCTCACATTGGACTCTTTGGATATCCGGCCCCTTCTACAACACCGCCCTTGGGATCCATGGTAGGCTTTTGCCATTCCACCTATACTTCATCTCTTCGTGAGAAACTTTACTTCGAGCAATAGACAATGACTGAGAATCCAATGCTCAACTTATAAATCATTCTTGTGCACAGTGCTTACTTATATATTTAATCTTGTAAAATTGTAACTTTTAATTTGTACTTGTAAAACTTACCTTGTTTGAATAACCCATGGTGTATGCCCTCAGCGTCCACCATTAAAGTATCGTACACCCAAGACGTAACGTAAAGCATAAAGATATTAACCTATTTTATACAAAGATACACATATACTTTCATATACTTGCCAAATAGTTACCATTGCATTTTAAAGACTGAACTGATATTATTTTCGTATGTTGAATTAACTTATAACACTTGGCTAGAAATACACTTAAGAGTCGTGAAGAAAGCTGTCTTCTCAGTTAAAACTACCTTCAAACCTCACTGCAATTTTAGTTCATTCCTTAGGTCATTTCACTTAAATTGCCTAATAGAATCATTTTGCATTCAGCATCATAATTCAAAGCAATAATTCAATTTATCATTTAACTTCATTATATTCATAAGTCTTCGAGACGTCCTACAAACGTAGTTGGTGGCAGCTATCAACAGAAAGAACTACAAAGGTAAGAGAGATATATTTATTTGAGTGTTCTAACCGACTCGACATCTCCCTCAGTTGCATCCTTCAGACGTAACCGAGAGTGATAAAAATGGGTTACAGGGTGGAAGGGCGTCTGACAAGCATATTGCTTTACATTCGGGTTTTCTAGAAAAATTAGCTCCTGGGTATGCCGTCCTTGCGGACCGAGGATTTGACATAGACGAGCATGTCGGAATGAGACAAGCTAAAATTGACATTCCAGCTTTCACCAAAGGTAAAACCCAGTTAACTTTTGATGACATACTGAAAACCAGGGAAATAGCAACTGTGAGAATATACGTGGAAAGAGTACCTAATTGGGTTGATAAAACGAAAATGAGGAATTTCACCGAATTCTGATTGCATTTTTCCTGAATAGTTAATGGTGTGGTATAAATGATAATCGGGTTTATTTCGGAAAACAAGTCTCCTGTTATGTTTGGGATATAATCAAAATTTATGATTTCAAAAAATAACCGGGAAAATGGACCTCTTCAACGTGAAGCGGGAACGGTCGCTGACTGGATCGCCGTCTCCTCCCAGTGTTGCCTGATGGTACAACAAAATCGTGTTATCTAAGAGAAAAGTTATCAAACCAAAACAGGGGAAACCTAATTTTCCTCATCTTGCTTTTTCTATTTTGCTTCCGAGTCTACCAAGGTAGCGGAAGCTTTGTTTTCACTTTTCAAGGACGAAAAAAAAAAGTTCTCCAAAATCAAAATTTTCACGCGCGTTTTGCGTTTTAGACCTTTCTGAACAATTTTGGTTCAGTGTCTGTGTGTCTGCGTGTCTGTCTGTCTGTCTGTCATGAATTCCTTGTAACGCGCATAACTATACGAAGTTATTGTCCGATTTCTATGAAATTTTCAGGGATTGTGCGGGTTGGTGTGTAGACGGTCCCCTTTGAAAATCATCATCCCCGGACTGATAGAAGCGACTGCGCATGCGCAAATGTGAATTCCTTGTAACGGCCATAACTTCCACATTTTCCATCCGATTTCAATGAAATTTTCAGGAATGTTACAGATTAGTATTTAGATGGTCCCCTATGAAAATCATCACCTTCGGATTGATAGTAGCCACTGCGCATGCGCAAACGTGAATTTCCTTGTAACGGCCATAACTTCCACTTTTTCTTCCTGATTTCGATGAAATTTTCAGGGATTATGCGGATTAGGTTGTAGATGGTTCCCAATGAAGATCACCACCTTCGGACTGATAGTAGTCACTGCGCATGCGCAAACGTGAATTTCCTGGTAACGTCCATAATTTCTACATTTGCTATCCGATTTCAAAGAAATTTTCAGGGATGTTACAGATTAGTATTTAGATGGTCCCCTATGACAGACGTTTTTTTCTTCAGTTTTTCGATTTCGATCTTCACTGGTTTTGTAAAATGTTGCATCTGGGGACTATAGATTTCTCGATCTCAGCACTTCAAGTGGCCGCAAATGAACTATTCCAGGATGACGTCATCCTCCCGGTTTTTAAGCGTTAATATTTCTACGCTGTTTTTTTTTATTCGTAAATTAGGAAGTACGGGCTGAAAGTTCGTCGTAGGTGGTTTTTCGAGGTGCTGAATCCGATTTTGGGGTCAAAAATAGGAAATTCCGACATAGTGAAATTCCTCATTTAGAATCCTAGGGGGGGGGGGGGGGGTCCGTACAGGTACCTACCTATCTCCATCTGCTATATCCGATATGCCTGCTGTAAATAACATTATCTCAATATGTTGTGGATTGATAAATTTGTGTCCATCTGTGATTCAAGAGCAATTCAAGGAGAGTGATGAAAAGATAGAAGGTGACTTGGTGAAACAACTAGTTTTTGGAGATCCCTTTGTGTCTGAAGAACTCTTGTGATTAAATTGTTAATTTTTTAGAATGACATGATTTTGTTTTCAATGGAAAAATGTTGTAGGTAATGAGATATTGATTAATATATGATTTTAATAACTATACAGGGTGTAAGCCTAACTGGTCTGCCATACGGTACCAGTCGATTCTACCACTAATTTACAACAAAAAATGCCTCCTAGCAATTTTTTTTAAACCCTTCGTTTTCGAGTTATTTTAACTTTAAACTTTTTTTTCGTGATTTTGACCTTATGTCATTAAATCGGTCATAACTCCTTTAATTTGCTGTGTAAATTACAATTTGAGGATACCGTTGGAAAGAGCATTGAATTTTCTATCGGATAGATGCCTTAACTTCTTTTTGAGTCAAGGTTTGAGACATGAAAATGTCCTCTAAAAGGAGAATTTTACGTAATTTTGGAAACCTCGCATTTTTTCAATCTCAAATTGAACTACGAGAACCCATGCTTTTTCAAGATGCAAGAACAGTGAAAACTGCGCCAGAATCTCAGCTTTCCAATGGTATAATCAAAACATATTCTACAACCGAATTTAGGGGAGAATTTCGTGTTTGAACGCGGGAAAACGTGCATTTTTTCAACGAAATCGGCGCTCCGCCTAGTCGATTTGAGGGGTCGGACGATGGCAGTGGGTGGGCGGGCGCCGCAGTAGACCGCGAGGCCTCCGGAAACACGTGGCCAAAGCGCCGATTTAGTTGAAAAAATGCACGTTTTCCCGCGTTCAAACACGAATTTATCCCCTAAATACGGCTGTAGAATATGTATTGATTATACCATTGGAAAGCTGAGAGTCTGGCGCAGTTTTCACTGTTCTTGCATCTTGAAAAAGTAGGTATGGGTTCTCGTAGTTCAATTTGAGATTGAAAAAATGCGAGGTTTCCAAAATTACGTAAAATTCTCTTTTTAGAGGAAGTTTTCATGTCTCAAACCTTGACTCAAAAAGAAGTTAAGGCATTTATCCGATAGAAAATTCAATACTCTTTCCAACGGTATCCTCAAATTGTAATTTACATAAGGTCAAAATCACGAAAAAAAGTTTAAAGTTGAAATAATTCGAAAACGAAGGGTTTAAAAAAAATCGCGAAGTGACATTCTTTGTAGCAAATTAGTTGTAGAATCGACTGGTACCGTATGGCAGACCAGTTAGGCTTACACCCTGTATAGTAAATAAAGATTAATGTTATTAAAAACCAGACAATTCTATTTGTACCTACATAAGAGATAAGGATGGTAAATCACAAAGGACAATAACGCATAACGATTTGTTAATAATAGGAAAAGAAAAACAGTTACTAGTTGAACTTCCTGACATCTAAACTTTGATTCGTTATTTAACATGACATTGTCAGTATATTGTTAATATTTGAGATTTAAAACGGAGACTAACAGTTAGCTGTTATAATTATATTGGCATGCTGCTGTAAACTTTCTTCAAGCTAAAGTAATTAATTATTTGAGTCTGAATAATTTGTTGGAGTCAGAGAATTTAATTTCGGAGTAAGTGTGACCACCGAGGGAAAGGAAAACTTGAAATGAGCTACACATGACGTGTAGCTTTATAGAATAACTTTACGTAGAATCCAAAAATCGAATAAAACGCTGCAAATTATTACACAATGGTTTATTATTTTATAGATCACTCGTCTACAAAATCACCAACCATCCAATATGAAAGAAAAAAAAAATAAAAAAAAATAAAAAAAAAAAATAAAATTAAAAAAAAAAAAATTAAAAAAATAAAAATCAAAATCACCAAACATCGATCGCATTTCGGGCAGCTCTGATTTGAACGGAGATTAGGCCTCTTTTACGATTCACAATCGTGTTTGATTTAAATATATATACATTTCAATATAAACCCTTAAATTTTCGAGGGGAGCGAACGGTTTGTCTTACAGAGCTCCGCGTGGTCTCAAAAAATTCTAAAAATTCTATAGAATCTTAAATTGAAGGAAAAACAATACCTTTATATCAAAATTTTTTGAGTTAGGGCGTTTTCAAAATTGGTTTTGGAACCCTTAGAAGTGACCTACATCAACCAAAAGCTTCGGGGCACAACTAGACCCCAAATGGAGCCTACATACCAAATTTCATCAAAATCGGTCAATGCTAAGTGGGGAAAGTGCCGCGTACGGCGGACGGACGGCCAAATTTTTATTCGATTTTTGGATTCTACGTACCTTGAAACGTAAACCATCAAATTTTGAGGGGGTGTTAAAATTTTTTTTTCTTGGTCGATTCCAAAGGTTCATTATTAAAAATAATAAACCAAAATTTGGCCGTCCGTCCGCCGTACGCGGCACTTTCCCCACTTAGCATTGACCGATTTTGATGAAATTTGGTATGTAGGCTCCATTTGGGGTCTAGTTGTGCCCCGAAGCTTTTGGTTAATGTAGGTCAGTTCTAAGGGTTGAAAACGCCCTAACTCAAAAAATTTTGATATCGGTCTCCAGTACTCTGTGTTTACGAATTATAGTCGATAATTCGTAACAATTCATTGTCACGAACAAAATAGTGCGATTTACCGTCGCGTCCACAGAGTAACGGAGACAAGTTAACTTAAATTGGTTGCGTCTAAATGGGACATCGTAGCGATAATTTATCGTTGCGCGTAAGGGGCTTTATCGTTTATATATGTCATATAAATCATCAAATATAGATGTATAATATAATATTATTTTATATAGTATGATATATTATATGGTTCAATTGCCGATCTCGCCTGAACAATACCAATGGCACAAGGCGAGATCTGTCAAAAATTTCCGCAAAGCTTTAAGACATCACCCGATATCTAATATTACCTAATGAAACGGGTTTGAAAGCTACCGGCATCGAATTTGTCGAATGAACGACGCGACAACCAAAAAGTACAAATTGTTAGAGGTGGTGGGGGGGCGTCCTCACGTCGAAATAGAATAAGAAACACTATTTATGAAAACTGGCGGTAGTATCTTTTCTCAAAACAGTGGGTAAGAAGGAAGCTCGGACGTGAAACATGTAAAGGAGGATTTAGTACATAGGTAACTAAGTAACAAATTTATTAATGTAGGTCCTCCAAACCGAACTCAAAATTGAATCCAAAGCGCAGACTCGTACCCCGATCTGACGGAGAAACGTGACACTAACTTCGCCAGACATCTGGAAGTTCTCTCCTTCGTCCATTTGACGTTCGACCCTGGCCGGTGGTTTGACGTTGACGACCTGTACAGCGTGTAGCTTGAGGGTGGTGAACTTTGTGAATTTCGGATTAGCTGGTTGGAACGAATCGGCTTTGGGGAGGTCCCTGGGCCCTTTTTGGTTTATTATTTTGAATAATGAACCTTTGAAATCGAGCAAGAAAAAAAAAACAACAAATGATTACACTAAGGTTTATTATATTTCTATCGAGAAAGAGAGATGAATTTGATCGCAAGAGGATGTAAATCGCAAAAGAGGCCTAATCTCCGTTCAAATTTTAGTTGACCGAAATGCGATCGATGTTTTTCTTCAAGTTGGTTGGTGGTAACAATGGCAAAGCCGTGTTCTTTACAGACGAGTGAGCTTTGCCATTGTTACCACCAACCAACTTGAAGAAAAACATCGATCGCATTTCGGTCAACTAAAATTTGAACGGAGATTAGGCCTCTTTTGCGATTCACACTCCTGTTTCTGATTTATCGTACGTCCAACCCTTAAATTCTCGTAGGGAGCGAACGGCTTGTCCTACAGGGCTCCGCGTGGTCTCTAAAAATTCTGTAGGTACTATCTTAAATTGATGGAAAAACAATACCTTTATATCAAATTTGCTTGAGTTAGAGCGTTTTCAAAATTTCAACTCTTGATTTTCACCTACATCAAACAAAATCTTCAGAGCACAACTAGACCCCAAATGGAGCCCAACTTCATCAAAATCGGTCAATGCTAACTGAGGAAAGTGCTGCGTACGGCGGACGGGTGGCCAAATTTTTATTCGATTTTTGGATTCTACGTACCTTGAAACGTAAACCAACAAATTTTGGTTGGTTCATCATTGAAAATAACAAACCAAAATGTTTCAGTCCGTCGCGGCACTTTCCTTAGTTCCCATGGACCTATTTTGATTAAATTTGGTATGTAGGCTCCATTTTGGTTCTAGTTGTGTCCTGATGATTTTGGTTGATGTCAGTCACTTCTAAGGGTTGAAAAATAACGGCTGAAATTTTGAAAACGCGCTAGCTCAAAAAATTTTGATAAAAATGTGTTTTTATTATCAATTTAAGATAGTATTGAATTATTAGAATTTTTGAGGGTATTGTTTTTCCGGGGCTGAGCCAAGGCGAAGATTTAAGTCTTTCCATAAGGAAAGAGCACTATTTTGCTTCCGAGTCTACCAAGGTAGCGGAAGCCTTGTTTTCAATTTTCAAGGACGAAAAAAAAGTTCTCCAAAATCAAAATTTCCACTCGCGTTTTGCGTTTTAGACCTTTCTGAACAATTTTGGTTCCGTGTCTGTCTGTCTGTGCGTCTGTGTGTCTGTCATGAATTCCTTGTAACGCGCATAACTATACGAAGTTATTGTCCGATTTCTATGAAATTTTCAGGAATTGTGCTGGTTGGTGTGTAGACGGTCTCCTATGAAAATCATCATCCTCGGGCTGATAGAAGCGACTGCGCATGCGCAAACGTGAATTCCTTGTAACGGCAATAACTTCTACATTTTCCATCCGATTTCAATGAAATTTTCAGGGATGTTACAGATTAGTATTTAGATGGTCCCCTATGAAAATCATCTCCTCCGGACTGATAGTAGCCAATGCGCATGCGCGAACGTGAATTGCTTGTAACGGCCATAACTTCCACATTTTCTACCCGATTTTGATGACATTTTCAGGGATTACGCGGATTAGGTTGTAGATGGTCCCCAATGAAAATCAAGGCCTTAAAATTCACAGCAGCCTCGCCGCATGCGCAAACGTAAAATCCTTGTAACAGCCGTTCATTTGTCGCTCTCGCGTGTGACGTGAGAATCTCAAATCCTATTCAACCAATATGGCCTCTATAAATCAGTGAGCAATGCTCTAGACTCCCACCCAGGAGTCCCAGGTTCGACTCCCAGTCAAGCTAAGAAATTTTTAGATCCAATCACTACTCACTTACAATTTTCGTCCGAATTTGATGAAATTTTCTAGGATTGTCCAGATTAGCGTGTAGATGGTCCCCTATGAGGGTAGTGAAAGGTAGTATAATCGGGTTATGGATACGAGGAAGCTATGTGCCACACCCACTTGGCAGACTTTTTTTTTCTAAACTACTTACGTGTAAATCCGATCCATGTCCTTCCGTGGTGATCACGAGGGCAGTCTCTTGAAGCAGCACTTTGTTTCTACGCTTGTGAACAGCACTCCCCTGCTGTTCTAGGAAATGGCGGTACGTGATGACGGCGGTACTTCCTAATTTCTGGAAGCACTTCGCAAGAATCTATCGTTGGATGAAGATTAAAGTATGAAAGTGAATCAAGATCGATGATCTTATACGTGGGTGACTGCATGTCCGGATTTTGAGGGCAAAATGAAGTCCAGGTGGATTTTCAAAAAAAGGGGAATTTTCTCCTTTTGCTGAACAGTCATTGTAAGTCACGTTTCAAACATAAATTTGGAAATCGATACTTGAACGGACTTTCATTCATATTGATTTTCTTTTCAAAAAAATTCGTCATATTTTTGCCCTTAAAACCAACTGAGCAATTAAGTGCTAGTTTTAAGAAAACAAATTTTTAACACCCCCTCAAAATTTGATGGTTTACGTTTCATGGTACGTAGAATCCAAAAATCGAATAAAAATTTGGCCGTCCGTCCGCCGTACGCGGCACTTTCCCCACTTAGCATTGACCGATTTTGATGAAATTTGGTATGTAGGCTCCATTTGGGGTCTAGTTGTGCCCCGAAGATTTTGGTTATTGAAAGTCACTTCTAAGGGTTGAAAAATGAATTTTGATATAAAGGTATTGTTTTCCCATCAATTTAAGATTCTATAGAATTTTTAGAATTTTTTAAGACCACGCGGAGCCCTGTAGGACAAACCGTTCGCTCCCTACGATAATTTAAGGGTTGGACGTGCGATAAATCATAAACACGAGTGTGAATCGCAAAAGAGGCCTAATCTCCGTTCAAATTTTAGCTGAACCGAAATGCGATCGATGTTTTTCTTCGAGTTGGTTGGTGGTAACAATGACACAGCCGTGTTCTTTGCAGACGAGTAATCTATATAGAAAAAACATTAAACCTTTGTGTAATAATTTGCAGCGTTTTTGACGTTCTACTTAAAATTTCTCATTGAATAACGGTAGTGTTCTAAGGTCAGTTCTAAGGCCTGCTTTTAAAGACGCAGGTGTTTTTTTAAATTGTCAGACATTTTTAATTAATTTTATTGTTTTAGTAGAGACTACAGTTGAGTTATTGAAATGTTAGAAATGAAAAAAGAACTATCTTAATGGAAATTTATTGTACTTTCCAAAATTGTCGCTCAAAAACGAGAAAAGTTGTGATGATGGGGAAAAATTCGGGGCTTTATAGAACAAAACGTGGTGTCCTAAATAGAAAATAAAACGTTGAAAAATCATATTTTGGCAATTCATTGAGGTGCGGTTGGTAGCTTCCTGCTCCACTTCATATTACTTTCACCCCAAAATTATTTTCGTAGCACTCGGTTGTATCCACCATGTATCGTAGCCTTTTTTAGGACTTTAAATCATTCCGAGCCGTATTTTACAAAGGTAGTTGAATAGTTAAGGTGAATTGGAGAAATAACAGGCGAACAAAATTCAATTACCAAACATAGATCAGTGAAAATTTGGGTGGACGATGCAAATATATTCGATGAATATATTTTAGAAAATCGACTGTCTGAATGACCTCACAAAGAAATGAATATTCTGTCTTGTTTTGGTGCCCAGTACCTGCTTGCCTACTCCATCAGCAAATATATCAGCATTATTACTGATTCAATGATCGTACCGTAGGAAAGCCCTGGACGAATGAGCTTACTCACGCAGTATAATTGTGACTTGTTTGAAAATAGTTTTCAAATTTGAAAAAAATTACTGATATTTTAATTTAGAAAAATTAAAGTTTTCAAAATTTGTGAAAGTTAACTGTGTTATAGAACATTTCTAACCTCTTTATTCTTATCGAAAAATCGATTAGTGCCTTGGGGGATTTGGAAAAAATTCAAGCTCTTTCCAACAGTACATTTATTTTCAATTTCACACCGTAATTGAGGGGAGTTAGGGTCATTTTAAGGTCAAACATACGAAACAAAACTCAACAAATACTCCCAAAACGAGAGGATGAAAAGTGCTTTCCTGGGCATTTTTGTTGGAAATTAGTTCACCAAACGATCCTTGTAGTTTGTCACACCTTGAGTGTTTACACCCTGAAATTGAAGACTTTGCAGCAACAACGACCCAACTCTAAAATGGTTTGAGCTTACCGTCGTTATGAACTTGTATGTATCTACACTCGCGATCTAGTCGTGATGCCAGAAACTTCCAGAACCACCTGTTAAGGAGTAACAGAGTCGACTTAATAGAGATGAAAACTAACGTTAAAATGGGTGGCAAGCAATAGAGGCAATAGAGTTGCCTGCTCGATGTCAGCCTCTGGAACTGAGCAAGCTTTAACACTCAGTGTGTATGCAGTGTCTAGCAGACACGTACCGATTTTAGTAGTGAGTTGATCACACTGCTTGAAACTGAAGTCGTCACCTCCTCAGTATCTTTCCCCACACTGATTTCCAGTACAATGTGACTTGCAGTTGTGCAGAGATTATTGTGTGAAGAGCTGGTAGAGGGTATTACCAAAACATACAGTGTATTACAGACACTGCAGACTAGTGAGTGTTTCTCAGACACTGCATACACAGCCTCTAAAGACTAGTGAGTGTTTCTCAGACACTGCATACACAGCCTCCAAAGACTAGTGAGTGTTTCTCAGACACTGAATACACACACAGCTGATTTTTTCCTTTTTGATACCTATGGCTGATGGATTTCGCCGAAGGGTCTTTTCATCATGACTATTCAGACAATTCATCCAGAGCCTCTTACAATGGTGAATACTCATGTTCATAATATGCATCGCATGGGAAATCGTTTGCCCGGAATGACTGCTGAGGTGCGTAATTTAAAATAAAATGAGATGCCTTATGAGGAGAGTTCCAATAACCAGAAAATGGGGCGGGGGGGGGGGGGGATTATAGTGCGTTATTCGCGCAGAACCAGCGGAGCCTCATCAAAATCAAACGTGTTCATGCTTCTTAAGTAGATAAAATTACCTAGGTACCATATATGAGGAAAATCGAACAATTACGTTTTTTGCAAAGAGGGTGTAGCACATAGCTACCTCGACATCTATAACACGGCTGGGTAGGTAATTGGATAGGAGGTCGTCCGAACTAATCCAAACTAGGTACAAGAACTGAGACAAGTTATGGTAATCAATCCACAGTACAGAAACTGATCAATATTATGGAAACTGATCCAAAGTACAAAAGTGATCCACAGCAGGGAAACTGGACCACAGTAAGGAAACTGATCAATATCATTCTTCTTCTTTCATAGCTTTAAGACCCTTTCAGAGTCTTAGCTAGCTCAGCAATCCGTCTCCAGACTGAACGATCTGTGTTTTCCTTCGCCTTTGCCTCACACCTAGTTTGTTGAGGTCACTCTCAATGTCCTCTCACCACTTCTTCCGTGGTCTTCCTGGAACCCTTCGTCCGCCAGGGTTACCGTCCAACACCTTTCTTTCTTGGCTATCAGCGCTAGTTCGTATAATGTGGTCTAGTAAGCGCAGCCTGCTACTCTTAACGACCCCAACTATTCCTTGCCTCCTATAAAGATCCTGCAGTTCGGCATTTTTCCTTATCCTCCAAACTGCTCCGTAGATTTTCCTTAGAACCTTCCTTTCCCAAACCTCTAAGGTTCTCATGGCTTGGCTGGTCAAAACCCAGCACCCACAAGTTATGGTAATCAATCCACAGTACAGAGACTGATCAATATTATGGAAACTGATCCAAAGTGCGGCCTGTGGTTTGTTATGGATCGGAGGCTTGGACCATGCGGGCTGAGGATGAGGCTAGACTGCGGATATTTGAGAGAAGAATCTATGGAGCGGTCAGAAAGGGCCAAGGGCGGAGAGCAAGACAGAATGCTGAAATTGATGAATTATTAAAACATGAAGACATAGTCCGATTCATCAAAGCTGGGCGCATCCAATGGCTGGGACATGTCGACCGCATGGATGGAAACTAGAAGACGAAGAGGTCGTCCTCGGAGTCGCTGGCTTGATGATGTCTTGAAGGACTTCCAGGTGGTGGGATTGCGAAGGTCTCAGGCGGATGACCGTGCCCGGTGGCGGAGGGGAGTTCGGGAAGCCAAGGGCCACATCGGCCTGTAGTGCTGTGTAGTTAGTCAGTTGAATCCAAAGTACTAAAATGATCCACAGCAGGGAAACTGGACCACAGTAAGGAAACTGATCAATATCATGGAATGTGGAATGTATCAGCGTCCCGGCGTCGAATCACGCATTGTGTACTACGGTCCCAGGCTCAATATACGAAGGAGAGTGATTGCACCGTGAGTACCAGCAATGCGCGCGAATCATTCCTCTCCACATTCAAATAAAATGACTTCAGGGTTCACCCAAATATATTCCGGTTCATGGACGCTTCACTTGGGCTTCAGGTAGATATTTACATGAAAATCGACACCACCACCGGGGATTTCAAGCGTAAGAGGTCGGTCCAGTGCAAGAGGTGGCTAGCTGACGAGTGAAATACGAAAGATGGGACTTTCCATTAAGTTCATACCAACCGGACCAAGGCAAATAATAATTAATAATTGCGATCTTTTAAATAATTTTTTGGACTTACCACATTTTGACAAGACCCTGTTGTTTGCAGCATGTACTTTACTAATAGTTTTGTCGCAATATAACATGCATTTTATTGGAGATTGGAGTCCCTTGCTTTTCGTTCCCTAACCTGCATGGGGACGCTCGTGCCTGCTCCCAAGGAGATTACAGGCGTTTACATTAAAATGTAATACAATTTATCTAAATTACATTTTTCTTATTTAACATTATTTAAACCGAACCACAGTTTTATAATAAATCCATATCCATAGAATTCAAGAAAATTAACACGTCACTCAAATGATTCTCAATGAGGTCCTTCATTGGCATCGGCCACCCACCACTCTGCAGCAGACACTTCTGCTCAAGACGGAAACGTTGAGGCTCAAAATATCCGCATCGAAACATAAGGTGATCCCAGTCCTGAATTTCGTCCGAACACATACATAAAGGGCTCTCGCTGAGGTGGAATCGATGCTGGAACTCCCAAACTCTCCCATGTCCACTTAATAAAAGGGTTAACCTCCAAGATATAGGGAGGTTAATTCGCAGGCGGTCCCCCACAGTTGGAAAGAACACCTTGGTTCTACGACCATCTTCCGTTTCCTCCCATATCTGGTGCCATGCTCGTATACCATTCTCTCGACAGTCACGCTTCAGCCTGGATTTTGGTTTCATGGCAAAAGCAACCGCAAGGTTTTCACTCAAGGCTGCTTCCTTTGCGCATGAGTCCGCCTCCTCATTCCCCGCTGTTCCCACATGTGCCTGCGTGTACTTCACTCCAACTTCCCACGAATGTGTGTCTTTAAGCTCGGATATGAGTTTACGTGTAGATTCTACAATTGGGAAGTGATTTTTGTGATCTGCCAACATGGCTAAACTCACCTGGCTATCCGTGAATATTATCGCCTTCCGATGGGGCGGTTGTATCCTCTGTCGCTTGAGCCACTCCAGAGACTTCATTATGGCCAACAACTCCACCTGGTTGATGGAGCATGAAGCACCAAGTCTGAAACGCTCTCTGTAAAGTAGGGCGCCGAGACCAGTGTAGACCACAAACGCACACCCCACTCTGCCCTGTCCCATATCACTGCCATCTGTATAAATGGCAAATGTCAGGTCTACTGCTTCTTCGAAGTCAACTTCCGGAGTAGGCACTTCTGCCGGATGAAGCCACCTTCCAGGAGGAAGAGGCTTGTCCACAGACTCTCCCGCTAGCCCACAGTGAATGTCAGCGTTCTCCTTAGCCTCAACATCTATAGGCTTCTCTCCTGAGACTATGCAGCATGCGTGGAATGAAGTAGTCCTTACTCCCCTGATCATCCGAAGTAGCATCAAACGTTGAACTCTACGGAGTGAATCCACATTACGCCGTATCCTCAGCGCCTCTACCCACACAGGAACTGCATACAGGATGATTGGTACAATCGTATAGCTCGTGCAATGTGGTTTGAAGAGGTAGAGTACATGGTACTTTCACCTGTGTGAAGTGCGGTATTTCGTGGAGTTGTACAGTGAAAACATGCACGACTGGATTTTACACGGATATTACCGAGGAAACGATGTCGCTTTGGAACAGAATCATGATCCCTCTGCGGACCAACAGAGACAAGTGCTATCGGACACTTTGAAGAGAAAGGCCTGAGAGGACAACCCCTCGAAAACTGATTCGAACTGAACTTGGAAACTCTTCGAACAAGGTTCAGGTCAGTGATGTTGATAGTTTCCGACGTTCAATTTATCGTAAAAGGAGAGCAATTTTGGTGTTGACGTCAATGGGAGTAAACAGCCATAGAAATGAATCCATGGTTCTGATTAATAACGACATGGAAAATATAATCTGATTTGCCACTGATGCAAATTTGGAATGCCTTTGTACGTTTTGATGGATAGCACGTTTCAGTACGATACCAAATTTTCACACTATTTATCTTTAGGAACTAACGCAATGTCCCGCTTGTTTGGTCGCTACTCCCGTACAAGGCTGAAACCGTGTACACATCGCTCTTCTTCAAGTTGATCTATAAGTGGAAAGAACGAGTATTGCCTTTCAAACCGAAATTTGTGGTTGCAGACTTTGAACGGGCCATAAGAAATGCTGTTCTGGCTTGGAGTGACGTAGTATATTTTAATACTAACTTAATTTTACTACCAGTACTCAATTTTAATACTAATGCTGACATCTTTTGGCTACAGGTTCCTGAAGACGACTGGTTCCAATGCAATAGTGGCACAACTTACAATACGACAATCTTCCATGGCGAGGTAAGGTCATTTTCGTATCATTGTATAGTAGTGAAAACCGTCTTATCTGCACTTCAGTCAGTCTAATTTGGAGAATTCGAATCAATTAATGCATTGTTTCATGCAAGATGTGTAGAGGCGGAAGTGTGGAATTCAATAAACAAGGTGTAAAAAGAACCCAGGCATTATGAAGGTACGAAATGTTTACCATAAAGTACCTATTTTGCTTTATTATTTTCAAAACTTGATGAAAAATCATTCATAATTAGGAAAAATCGAGTTCTTTGCAGACGAGTGATCTATACAGAAAAATAATACACCATTGTGTAAAAATTTGCAGCGTTTTTTTTCTCGTTCCTTAACTCATTATTCAAGTGAATTTTCTATGATATTTCTTTTTACATCGGATGTCACCAACGACAACAGTGAATTATTAGCAGAGACAGTACAAACTGTACAAACGTGCGTTTGGGATGCTGACCTCTCAACCAATATTTTTGTGATATTTGTTAAGATGTATATTCAAATTACATGATTCAATGTTATTTTCTCGAAATTTCTGTCATACCCGAATTTAAACAAATTAAATGTAGCAGATTTTGTATATAAGACGCTCTTGCACGATATCAATTTTCGGAAAAGCCAAAAATATTCAGGAGAAGACTGTCTCATCTATTAATTAACTCTTGAATTAATAGGCAAAAAAATCTGAAATTTGCAGGTGAGTATACCTCGGCTATACTGAGTTTGTGGTCCGAGTTTCAAATCGCTAGCATCAATAGCTCCAAAGATATTCAACATTGAATTCTTCGTGAATTTTCAACCGCACGCCCTGAAAAATTTGGGAATTTTCACTTAGGCCGGTCTTGAATTCGGCCAGCGATTTTGTACCTCATCAAACCTTCATCTGATCATTTCAACCTAAGAAAATCTCAAACTCGTTAAAACCTTGCATCAACACCTATAAACCTTGATAATTCAACGAAACCAGTTAAACTACTATTCTACTCTTTTGTCACACCTCACTAAACCCTACTATTTGTACCTCATCGAACCTTCATGTGATCATTTGAACCTTAGAAAATCTCATAAACTAGTTAAACCTTGCATCAACACCTATTAACCTTGATAATTCAACGAAACCAGTTGAACTACTATTCTACTCTTTTGTCACACCTCACTAAACCCTACTATTTGTACCTCATCAACCCTTCATGTGATCATTTGAACCTTAGAAAATCTCATAAACTAGTTAAACCTCGCATCAAAACCTATAAACCTTGATAATTCAACGAAACCAGTTAAACTACTATTCTAATCTTTTGTCACACCTCACTAAACCCTACTATTTGTACCTCATCAACCCTTCATGTGATCATTTGAACCTTAGAAAATCTCATAAACTAGTTAAACCTCGCATCAAAACCTATAAACCTTGATAATTCAGCGAAACCAGTTAAACTACTGTTCTAATCTTTTGTCACACCTCACTAAACCCTACTATTTGTACCTCATCAACCCTTCATGTGATCATTTGAACCTTAGAAAATCTCATAAACTACTTAAACCTCGCATCAAAACCTATAAACCTTGATAATTCAACGAAACCAGTTAAACTACTATTCTAATCTTTTGTCACACCTCACTAAACCCTACTATTTGTACCTCATCAACCCTTCATGTGATCATTTGAACCTTAGAAAATCTCATAAACTAGTTAAACCTTGCATCAAAACCTATAAACCTTGATAATTCAACGAAACCAGTTAAACTACTATTCTACTCTTTTGTCACACCTCACTAAACCCTACTATTTGTACCTCATCAACCCTTCATGTGATCATTTGAACCTTAGAAAATCTCATAAACTAGTTAAACCTTGCATCAAAACCTATAAACCTTGATAATTCAACGAAACCAGTTAAACTACTATTCTACTCTTTTGTCACACCTCACTAAACCCTACTATTTGTACCTCATCAACCCTTCATGTGATCATTTGAACCTTAGAAAATCTCATAAACTAGTTAAACCTTGCATCAAAACCTATAAACCTTGATAATTCAACGAAACCAGTTAAACTACTATTCTAATCTTTTGTCACACCTCACTAAACCCTACTATTTGTACCTCATCAACCCTTCATGTGATCATTTGAACCTTAGAAAATCTCATAAACTAGTTAAACCTCGCATCAAAACCTATAAACCTTGATAATTCAGCGAAACCAGTTAAACTACTGTTCTAATCTTTTGTCACACCTCACTAAACCCTACTATTTGTACCTCATCAACCCTTCATGTGATCATTTGAACCTTAGAAAATCTCATAAACTACTTAAACCTCGCATCAAAACCTATAAACCTTGATAATTCAACGAAACCAGTTAAACTACTATTCTAATCTTTTGTCACACCTCACTAAACCCTACTATTTGTACCTCATCAACCCTTCATGTGATCATTTGAACCTTAGAAAATCTCATAAACTAGTTAAACCTTGCATCAACACCTATAAACCTTGATAATTCAACGAAACCAGTTGAACTACTATTCTACTCTTTTGTCACACCTCACTAAACCCTACTATTTGTACCTCATCAACCCTTCATGTGATCATTTGAACCTTGGAAAATCTCATAAACTAGTTAAACCTTGCATCAAAACCTATAAACCTTGATAATTCAACGAAACCAGTTGAACTACTATTCTACTCTTTTGTCACACCTCACTAAACCCTACTATTTGTACCTCATCAACCCTTCATGTGATCATTTGAACCTTAGAAAATCTCATAAACTAGTTAAACCTTGCATCAAAACCTATAAACCTTGATAATTCAACGAAACCAGTTGAACTACTATTCTACTCTTTTGTCACACCTCACTAAACCCTACTATTTGTACCTCATCAACCCTTCATGTGATCATTTGAACCTTAGAAAATCTCATAAACTAGTTAAACCTTGCATCAAAACCTATAAACCTTGATAATTCAACGAAACCAGTTGAACTACTATTCTACTCTTTTGTCACACCTCACTAAACCCTACTATTTGTACCTCATCAACCCTTCATGTGATCATTTGAACCTTAGAAAATCTCATAAACTAGTTAAACCTTGCATCAACACCTATAAACCTTGATAATTCAACGAAACCAGTTGAACTACTATTCTACTCTTTTGTCACACCTCACTAAACCCTACTATTTGTACCTCATCAACCCTTCATGTGATCATTTGAACCTTAGAAAATCTCATAAACTAGTTAAACCTTGCATCAAAACCTATAAACCTTGATAATTCAACGAAACCAGTTAAACTACTATTCTACTCTTTTGTCACACCTCACTAAACCCTACTATTTGTACCTCATCAACCCTTCATGTGATCATTTGAACCTTAGAAAATCTCATAAACTAGTTAAACCTTGCATCAAAACCTATAAACCTTGATAATTCAACGAAACCAGTTGAACTACTATTCTACTCTTTTGTCACACCTCACTAAACCCTACTATTTGTACCTCATCAACCCTTCATGTGATCATTTGAACCTTAGAAAATCTCATAAACTAGTTAAACCTTGCATCAAAACCTATAAACCTTGATAATTCAACGAAACCAGTTAAACTACTATTCTACTCTTTTGTCACACCTCACTAAACCCTACTATTGGTACCTCATCAACCCTTCATGTGATCATTTGAACCTTAGAAAATCTCATAAACTAGTTAAACCTTGCATCAAAACCTATAAACCTTGATAATTCAACGAAACCAGTTGAACTACTATTCTACTCTTTTGTCACACCTCACTAAACCCTACTATTTGTACCTCATCAACCCTTCATGTGATCATTTGAACCTTAGAAAATCTCATAAACTAGTTAAACCTTGCATCAACACCTATAAACCTTGATAATTCAACGAAACCAGTTGAACTACTATTCTACTCTTTTGTCACACCTCACTAAACCCTACTATTTGTACCTCATCAACCCTTCATGTGATCATTTGAACCTTAGAAAATCTCATAAACTAGTTAAACCTTGCATCAAAACCTATAAACCTTGATAATTCAACGAAACCAGTTAAACTACTATTCTACTCTTTTGTCACACCTCACTAAACCCTACTATTTGTACCTCATCAACCCTTCATGTGATCATTTGAACCTTAGAAAATCTCATAAACTAGTTAAACCTTGCATCAACACCTATAAACCTTGATAATTCAACGAAACCAGTTGAACTACTATGCTACTCTTCTGTCATTCACCGTGAACAACTGGTATGCACTGGGGATTAGAGTGCAACAGGTATACGGTCGGGGTTTCATGAACCGGTTCCTGTGATGTATCCGAAGTTAAGGCCAGCCGGCCCGGGAGATTGTCTGGATTGGTGACTGCTCGAGGGAGGTGTCGCAGGTCATAATTTTTCTGGTTGGGCCGTTGGTGAACCCCGCTTTACTCATGCAGGTGAGGTTATAATTAGCCTTGGCCGAAACCACCAAACCAATTCTGATCTTCCCTTTGGAAGACAGCTGTTGACGTCGGCGACGCCAGAAATGGCAGTCGGACAAAAATTCAACTTGATAAGGTTTACTTTACGTTTTACCATGTGCCCACAAGTTTGAAATTTTATGTGTCTCGTTGTTACTGCAGGGTCTTCAATTACTGTCAGACATCCTACCAATTGTCTAGAGCATAAAAAATTGGGCTACAGTATATTTATGTAACACGATACCATAAAGGTTTTGAAAATGACGCCGGTGGTAGATCGTTATTACGCATTCAAGGTGGTTCAATCCGCTGAAAATTTGGTTGAAATTCAAGAAAAAATTGTTACTTTTTGTTGTTGTATATTATCTTATTCTACAGTAACTAGCCAAATAACGTATAGAACACAGGTCAGGGTTTTAAAATCTGAGTAAAAATGATAAAATATCAAACTACGATGGCAATTTCGGGAACTAAATCAGGGGACATTCGACCTCGAAGGCCATTCAGGATAGAAACTGTCAAGTTATTGAATATCGTTTTTCTTTATCGCAATCATACAGATGAAAAGAATTCTCCCTCTTCTTTTACAGATACATAACATGGAATAGGAGGACTACATTTCATGAAAGAGTTGGTATATTAAATCAAGTGTTCTGTATCTAAATACAGACAAGACTCAAGACTTCCAGTGCCTAATATTGTAAGCAGGTAGGTATGTAACAGATTTCCGAAATCGAAGAAGGAAATATTGGTGTTATATTCATACTTGCTTTGGAGCATCATGTTGTTCATTGTTAGTTTAATACCCTTTTTCCTTTAAAACACTTATCGTTCTAAAAATAAACGCCGCTTTGTATTGGGATTTTGGATTTTTTGCTAGAGGTAAAAATATAACTCCATTTCTATAAAAATTCCACTTCAATCACAATTTTACCTAATTTGGACCCGGTGTGAGACTTTTCACGCCCTACTTATCGAGTTGATGCGTGGTGGTTATAGTCATTAGAGGATACAAGAGTCACATCAACCAAGATTTCATTACGATTGAGTTGGAGGGTCAAACCGAAGAAAGCCTGTTGATTCTGTCCCGCCGTTTCAACGTGCCGTTGGTGTATATTATGTAGATCTAGTCATTAATATTTGAGGTAAGCCCATGAACGGGGGAAAAATATCGCCTTCCAAAATTTATTTTAGCAAGCAAGCGCTGGTGATGTCTAGTTTCTCTGAATTATACACAGCCCAAAATTTAATTTTAATGACCCATTTTTTTCTCAACAAGTTTTTTCTACAATAGAATGGTTGATAACACGTGCATAAAAGATGCTATATACATTAGTTAAATAACATACCTAGCTATGTATTCAACATGCTACCATAAATTCTTACTAATGCTCATAATGGTAATATATTTCAACTTAATAAATGTGACAGAGTTGATAAAAATGATTCAGAATGGAGACATGAAGGAAAGTACCATTTTCTTCTTGAATACAGCAATGTACCAATCAAATAGAAACAATGTTTACTATAACAAAACGATATATAATATCACTTATGAACAATTTCACTTTTGAAGAACAGCCTTCTATTCAGGACTACGATTTTAATGCTGATCTTGTCTATAACTAGACTGTACTATATAGGTCTATTAAATAAATATAATTTATAAATATTATTATCTGCAGAATCTACGTACGTCCAGTACGTACTGATTTGTTATTAATAAATGTTTATTTTAATAATTGATTAATTCTTAATGATGCGTCCTTAATGTCCTGCATCAGGATTGAAATGTAGAACATGTGTGGAAGAAAAGTTGATAATTCCAGGCTGTGAAGAAAGCTGTTGAAGATAACTGTTTTTGACATTGACTCCTACTACGTATAAAATAACCACATAGTTAAAATGTTATTAAATAGAGTTGCTCTTTTTTATTATTACATTTTAGTGGTAACTGTATTATTGTGCGATAGTCATAATTATATATCATAGTTATTAACAATTACCGCTCTCCTTAGTCAAGTACTATTCCGACATCCTATTCACGAATTTCAGGCTATAAAAATATCTTTTCCAATAACTCTTAATAATTCGCTTCGGAATGATCTCCCGATGGTAGCTCTAGTTCTTGAGGTTCGTTAAGAGGTAGAGCTACCACACTAAGGGAGAAACTAAAAGATCCATTTCATATGTGGGTTGTACTGCAGAGTAGCATACGTTGTCATCGAATTGCTGTTCAAGATTTTAGATCAGTATAAACCTATCCATTTCAAGAATTCGTCAACGTAAGCGACGGGATGTATCCCGAATGTACTTTTTACCTTAGAAAAATATATTGGGGGAAAACATTAAGAGTCATAACTAACAGAAAGATGTGTTTTGATGCTTCTGGTGGCTGTGGGAAATTCGGCCACCAGAGCATCAGACACGAATTTATAAGCGTGATCAAGAGACGTCTTCCTCCGTGCTTATCATCTTTTCAGTCAGAGACTAATATTTTGCCCAGTAGAAAAATCTCTCTTCAAAAAATACCAATGACTTACCAAGAAGAGCCCCGAATATTTTACTCTATTAGGTACGAGTCTGATACAGCTCTAGTATATATGCATAATTCTTAAAGAATATCATTACATTTTGTAATTTTTAAGGTACTTGCTCCATATGTATGAGGTGGTTGGGATAATACTTTTAAGAAGTGGCCTAATGATTTTTACGAGGTACTATTCCATTTGGCGAAACAAAATTAAACAAGCGACAGTAGGTGATTAAGTGGTGGTCGAGACTTTTCAAAAATCGCTTATTAACAATAGTTCGACGATTGTTTTGATTAGCAATTTATTGTGGAATGTTTCCAAGTAATAACATGATATTACGAACGATTGTACGATAAATTATGGGGAAAACGGATTTGTCAGCAGGGAAGAGTAGATATCGTGTAAGCAATCAATGGAAGTTCCGAGTTACGAATCTTGATGGTGGAAGGAAAGACCCTCCAAACATAAGAAGGTGGCGGGGTACATAAGAACATGACAATGAACATTGAAAGTGCCAACCAATAATTTTTTTTGGTTATCAAACCATGTTTTCTCTTAAAGAATTGGAAATAACCGAAATTCGTCTGTTTTGATTTTTGGAATGGAAATTAAAAGTAATTGTTTCCTTTGACGTGCACAATATTTCGTTCTTCGTGAGCTTTCTTGACGATGGCCAGCTTGGAGTGGGGGTCTGACACTGGCAGGCCGTTGTAGGGTTCATCGGAGGTTCCGTGGAGCATCAAAGTCCACTCTTTGATGTACCCTGATTGCGGAGTTTTCGAATTGATTGACACCTGAACAAGTTACACAGATAAATTATTAGATACATTCGCTCTCGTTATTTTGGAAAATATTGAAACACTGGGTCGTTTCGTTAAAATTTGTCCCTAACAAGAATGTCACGATAATTTGTCTTAAAACACTCAATTTCCTACATGTTCAAAATATTTGTTTTTGGTTTATTATTTTCAATAATAACCTTTGGAATCGACCAAGAAAAAAAAATTTTAACACCCCCTCAAAATTTGATGGTTTACGTTTCAAGGTACGTGGAATCCGAAAATCGAATACAAATTTGGCCGTCCGCCGTACGCGGCACTTTCCCCACTTAGCATTGACCGATTTTGATGAAATTTAGTATGTAGGCTCCATTTGGGGTCTAGTTGTGCCCCGAAGATTTTGGTTGATGTAGGTCACTTCTAAGGGTTCCAAAATGAATTTTGAAATTTTGAAAACGCCCTAACTCAAAAAGTTTTTATATAAAGGTATTGTTTTTCCTTCAATTTAAGATTCTATAGAATTTTAGGAATTTTTTGAGACCACGCGGACTCTGTAGGACAAACCGTTCGCTCCCTACGAGAATTTAAAGTTTGGACGTACTATAAATCAGAAACACGAGTGTGAATCGCAAAAGTGGCTTAATCTCCGTTCAAATTTTAGCTGACCGAAATGCAATCGATGTTTTTCTTCACGTTGGATGGTTGGTACCTTTGCAGACGAGTGATCTATATAGACAAATAATAAACCATTGTGTAATAATTTGCAGCGTTTTCGGATAGTTTTAAAAATGTTGTTGTATTTTGACAGACCAAATGGCGTACAAGTTTTGATAGAGATCTGGACGGTATCTTTTTGGACACTTCAGGAGGCGGATGTTTAGTGAGATTGGATAAAGATTCTTCAAGAAGAGGGGTGGCTATCGTTATTTTCCCGGAAGATACTTCAAGACCTGGGAAACAACTCGCAAAGAATAAAATTGTGATAGAATTAACAAGAACTGCATATTCCAATACAAATATGAACAAGACGAAAAGTATCTTCTTTCGCACGACTAATTTTGGGAGTTAAAATGGAGTTGGTACCTTGTTCATCATAATAGGTTCTATCCAATTATAGTTATAGTTCTTTTTCTGTAAGATTGAAAATAACGTCTGCCAAGAGGTATTGGTAAGTAAATATTGAATTTAGGCGGGGTAACGAAAATTACGGTTTGACGGCAGGGTTCGGGGGGTCACCTCCGCCGCCGCTCCTCTCATCCTTCATCACCCGTTAAAACGTCGATTTCGTAGAAAAAAGGTTGCAAATTATTACACAATGGTTTATTATTTTTCTATATAGATCACTCGTCTGCAAAGAACACGGCTTTGCCATTGTTAACTAGAAGAAAAACATCGATCGCATTTGGGTCAGCTAAAATTTGAACGGAGATTAGACCTCTTTCGCGATTCACACTCGTGTTTCTGATTTATGGTAAGTGCAACCCTTAAATTCTCGTAGGGAACGAATGAGTTGTCCTACAGGGCTCCGCGTAGTCTCAAACATTTCTAAAAATTCTATACTATCTTAAATTGATGGAAAAACAATGCCTTTACGTAAACATTTTTTGAGTTAGGGCGCTTTAAACATTTCAAACCTTATTTTTCAACCCTTTGAAGTGACCTACTCTAACCAAAATCTTCGGGGCACAACTAGACCCCAAATGGAGCCTACATACCAAATTTCATCAAAATCCGTCAATGCTAAGTAAGGAAAGTGTTGCGTACGGCGGACGGACGGCCAAATTCTAATTCGATTTTTGGATTCTACGTACCTTGAAACGTAAACCAACAAATTTTGAGGGGGGGGGGGGGTTAAAAAAAAGTTTATTGGCCGATTCCAAAGGTTCATTATTGAAAATAATAAACCAAAATCCACGTTTTTCCGCGTTCAAACACAGATTTATCTCCTAAATTCGGTTGTAAAATATTTTTCGATTATATCGTTGGGAACCGGAGATTTTGGGGACATTTTGCTGAAAACTGCATGGATTTTCCTCTCCAGGAAACGGGTGAAAATCTTTTGAGAATTTTGTCAAACTAACTCAAAAATTAAAAAGTTTATGTTTGGTCTAGAAAAAATCGAACTAGGTGAAAGGTTAAAAATGTGCGATGTAGCTCATCTGATGGGAAATTTAATGCTCTTTTCAACGGTGTAATCAGACTGGAGTTTCCACGGACAATAAGGGAGCTATGGTCATTTCTGTGGGACAAGGTTCGACATACGAAAAAAATCTTGAAAACACAAGGGGTTAAAAGAAAATTGCTAGGAGACATTTTTGTTGTAGAATTGACCCTTGAAGTTTGGCCGTATTATTCTCGGACACCCTGTATAAAGGAGTTGCACGTAGGCCTTAGGGGAAGACACACGGTTGACATGAAACCCCGTGTCTTTCCAATTTGGAACGTCCTCATTCATTTTAGTATGTTGTCTTTAAATAGCATTCTGGTCCATAATTTTTCGTAATGCAATTCTCCTGTAAAGAGAATCGAAAGACTGCTCTATTCACCTCCAGAAGCCAGACTCCTTGCGGATATTCTCCCCATGTGTGAGTGGTCATGAATGGCCACTTAGTGAAGCCGTCTCTATGGTCGTTGTCATTGGCTCGTTTGCTCAGAATCATTGACCTAAAATGAGAAAAAATGGATCAGTTGGTACGTAGGACCTCTTATTCGGCTCAAGGACTTTAGTTTCTGTAGATGGCTGATTAGAGGGGACCTTTTGGCATTAAGGCCTTATGAGTCCGACATCTAAGGTGGTGTAATTTGTAGTAGTGGGGAAATTGAGGACTGTTTTCATTTTGTTGGGAGATGTAAGGCACTATTCACGGTAACAAATAGCTATTTGAGAAAGGCGAAACTAAATTGGGAAGAGTATCTGGCATTATTGAAAACCGGAGATCAGAATTTGGTAAAGTATTGCAAAGTTGCTTAGAATCTGATATAAAACAATATCTGAATATGGATTGGTTGGATAAAGTGGTAATCTAACTATTTAAAGAAAAACTTACATATAGCTTTGTTACTATAATTACGATAAAAATTGTTACTATATCTAAGGACGAGATAAATTATGCGTATGCAGGACACTATTTAGTTGTTATAATTACTCATGGGCTAAACCATCAGACGGTCCTACGAGACCACGATTATTGCATGGCTACTTGAATTATTTTTGTAAACCTTTCATTCTTTTATTAAATGAATGGGGTTAGTTCCGCTAGTTATAAGAATACAATTAGTATCTACGTACCGTATTGGAGAATCCGTCGTAACCAGCAAGTCGAGTACAGGAGGCGAGCGCTTTCGATGTAAGGACATCATCTTCAGGCCGTCGAGAGAGTACTAAAGTCGTCAGTCCGTCGTTCTATTTATGTAGTCTTGGTGAAAGGGAGGTGAAAGGATCAGAATGGAAAGGGGCCACGTGGTAACGAGTCCACGTGGTGAAAGGTTGTTTGTCTGTCATGTCAAGTGGGGCGATGTTCCGATCGCCTACGAGAATGTCGCACGGTCAATTTGTAACTGGTGGTAGCCGACAGGAAGCTGATGTCGTTTTCGTGGATGGCTACAAATTTACTTTCCATAAAATACTGTCGGGTGGTGTTCGACGTTGGTTGTGTTCGGCAAGATGTGGCCAAATTAAGTGCCGTTCCTATTTAAAAACTGACGGAAACGAAGTGATAAACCAAACGGTTCACAATCATGAACCCACTGTGAGTGAACAAACGTGCAAATTGCAAGCAACTGTCAAGCGAAAAGTTAGCAATAATGAATTTTCTGCTCCTCCATCCAAGGTAAGTAGTAATCTATCTAGAATTTTATTAAAGTTGTTAGAAATATGAATTTTTAGTGTAGGTATGACTGTTTCGTCATTTTCTAGGTTGTTCGGAGTGCCCTCAGAGACCTCCCTCATATTGATGTCACTAACAAAGGGTTGAGCAATTTAAAACGTATGGCTTACCGGAAAAAAAGTACAACTTTTTACTTTGCACTTATTATAGTTCGTTATTTCGCTAGAAATATGTTATAGTTCGTTATCTCAACTATCTCTGGTAGCACAGGTAACGGGAATACTCAGGTTACTCGGAGCATCGAGGCCTGAATCGTAAGGCACCGCTAGGGGAGCACTCGGGTGACCCGGGAACATTTCTACCAACTTCCTAGGGGAGCACTGGGGTGCTTTTTCGAGCCTCTGGGAACATCGAGGTGGTCTCCCGTCAATCAAGTGAAAGGGAGAGATAAAACTAATCCTATTAGCTAATTGTACATTCACCACATGGCGACCACGTGGTCTTCTATTCTAAACCATGAATATATTATAAACTAGCTTACATAACTAACTTATTGCTAAAATTATTTATTTATATCTATATCTACTTCTAACTTAAGTACTTTAAAAAAAAATTATTGTTCGAAATTATGACACTCTAGGTCGTTTGGTTGTCTGAAAGTTAGTGACCCTTTCACTTTACATGACAGAAAAACAACCTTTCACCACGTGGTCTCCTTTCCATTCTGATCCTTTCACTTCCCTTTCACCAAGACTATATAAGTAGAACGACGGACTGACAGACTTTAGTACTCTCTCGACGGCCTGAAGATGATGTCCTTACATCGAAAGCGCTCGCCTCCTGTACTCGACTTGCTGGTTACGACGGATTCTCCAATACGTTACGTAGATAATAATTGTATTTCATTCTTTTGTTCATAATTCAAATACACGTTTTCTATCAATCTATCTATCTACATAGGACCAAAAAGGGGGAAATTAAGTTTGTTTCATTCGTCTAGTTTTACCACAGTAGTTCATAAATTTCATCTAAGGGTAAGATTTCAACTTAGTTTGATTTCATAGGTTGCAACTGGCATTTTAAGGTTGATTTCAAAAATTGACTGATTAATTTAAAAGCAAACTGTTTTGTCTACAGTTACATCCACATGAAGTGCCTTGAATCGAATAGTGAAGGTAGGAGTAGTTTTAATGATCTCGTCTTTAATAACGAAATAGAATGTCAATAGCTAGTCTAAGAAAATACCTCACCTTGTTCCCATCGGAGAAGTTAAAAACAATTCGACGTCTCCTCTTCTCGTCGAGTTCAGAGTGATCACTGCCTGTACGTGTTCAAGGTAGTTAACTTGAGTGTCAGAGTTCAGGCAGGCGTTGGTGTCAATCTTCATGAAAATCGACTCCAAATTTGTAATTTTCCTGAAAATTTTGAAAATTAATAAGTTTGTTCTATTTGGTATTTTGCTTCTATTGAGGTATTTTTATTACTAAGGTACACAAACTTTTTAAAATGTCTGTTTGTGACTTTCGAATCAAGTGGACTTGAAATTAAAGGGTCTACAGGTACAGGAAGCTGTCCTGGCTGAATCGATTGTTGTTAGAGAATTGGGGGTCAAGGAGTCAAACTCATAGGAGGAGTTGTAGAGCGTATATGACTGGGTGGAGTTTATAAAGAGCCATTTATGAGTGAACCTCTTCAGAAAAGCTATAGGAAGCTACGAATTCTACTGGAGATTGGACTCAAAAATGGCGCCTCAAATTAAACGAAACCAAATCCACTCATGTGAACTTCACCAACAAAAAAATTACAAATATGAATATACTGAAATATAATGAATCAATGCACAGTCCCATTATCCTACTCAGCTAAGTATCTGGGAATGACACTAGATACGAAGCTGAAGTGGAAAGAACATGTCAAAAAGAAAAAGGAACAGCTATGGTATACAGACAGCTATGGGGATGCACAGCTAAAAGTAACAAATAAACGCTCTAAAAAAAAAAAAAAATTGATGAGTGAAGAATTTAGATTTTGTGATCCTTCCCTATTTGTAGCGGTATATGTATAGTGGGACAGAAGGTACTCACTGCATCTTCTTGATTGTTCCAGCTTCGCAGTGGTACCGGGCAGGTACAGTCTTCCATTGCTTGGCCAAAGCCACCATCGCACCCGCATCCAGCACTCCAAAACCAAACAGGTGGTTGAACTCCAGGCCGACTCCATTCATCGTCCAATGAAACCTCCCTTTAGCGTCGAATAGCGAATTCCTCTTAGACGTCAGGACAGTGAGATGCTGCACATCACGCCAGGTCAGCGTCGGACTGGTGGAAATAATGTGAAGATAGCCATTGGTTCGAGTATATCAAATAGTATAATTAAATAGGTAGTTATTGATTGGGAATTGGTCAATTTAAACCAGTAGTTGTTTAGAGAAAGGTCAATAGTTCACATCTACCTTCCTGGACAGTTTTTGATTCTGAAGTTACGTAGAATCAACAACGAGTGAGGCAAAAAGGACGAACGTTTTTCAAAAATTCATAAACGTGTTAAAAAAAATTGTTGGCATTTTCAGAATTTTTAGGTCAAAGCATTTCAGAATCCTAAGTGTGGAAAATGACGTCAGGGATGTGGTGACCCTGTTCAGCAAGGCAGCGCTGAAGTCGTTCCACGAAGATGGCTTCTATTCTCTGGAGCATTGGTCGGCCGATTCCGGCAGTTTCTTTGCGAATAGCTTCCTTCAATTCCTGGAGGTTTCGAGGCTTGTGAGTGTATACGTTGGGATACTTGGGGATGTCCCTAAAGTATCGAGTCAAAGTCAAAGTCAAAATGTTTTTTATTGTGGAACCAATTACTAGATGGCATTACAATAGTCAGAATACTAAATTAAGGGAACATAAAACACAAATGTCATACAAATAATTACAAAAACAAATAAGTAGTATCAAAATTCCAACTTAAAAAAATCCAAAACAGTGTACAACTCAGCCTCGATCAATACTTCCTTCACTCTCTTTCCAAATCGATCATCCGGTGATGCCTGAATCCGATCAGATAGTCGATTATACAGGCGAACTCCCTGCTGAAGAGGAATTGTACGAAGGGAGGTAGAGAGATGAGCCAGCGGAGGTCGTATGGCATAACGCGATCTGGTTGCATGCTCGTGAAGATCGTATCCTCGTCGTAGGCGTTCTAGATTATTCTTCGTGAGAACTAACACGTGAAATACATAGAGCCCAGCAATGGTAAGACTCTGCAGACGCCTAAAATATCCACGGCACGACTGCCTATAACACAGGCCGAATATGATTCGAATAGCGGCCTTCTGCAGACGAAACACAGCTCCACAATGGACGGAGTTTCCCCATAAGGGAACGCCATAGCATGCTCTGCTCATAAAGTAAGCAAAATAAACGGTCCTCAGGATGTCGAACGAGACAGCTCTTGATAGCCGTAATAAGACAAAGTTACACCTCGCCAACTGGGGAGCCAGGCCGTCAATATGAACCTGCCAGGACAACCGGTTATCCACCTGAATGCCCAGGAAGTTCACCGAACCCATCAAAGGACCACTCAGGTTGAACTGCATGTTTTATTATCGATACTTAAAAGTATCGATAATTTTAGAAAGAAGTATCGATACATATCGATACTTCTTTTCTCTGATATATATCGTAGTATCGATACTTTTTTTCCAGTATCGGAGGCGATACTTACTTTTCTCTCACATTTTGACAGTACCTCTTCTTTTCTACTTGACAGCACCTCTATCTCTACGTAGATTGTTGGGAGACCAACCACTTCAACAAATTAAACGAAGATGATGTACCACCACCTCCAGCTCTCTATGATAACCTGCTGTCCTCCATCATCTAGGAAGGACCACCAAAATGTTAACCCAACCAAGTGCAATACGAAAACAAAAAACAAAAAAATTAAATAAAAAAAGAGTGATTTATTCGTTCATTCGTTTATTCGTTTATTCGTTCATTCTATATTAATTATTATCCTCGAGATGGAGACATGTCACACTGATAGAGAGAAAAATAAACGAAATTTTCACCCATTTTTGTGAAAGTATCGATACTTCAAAATATCCATACTTTTGAAGTATCGGACATCCCTACCGTGCCCTAAGGTGTCCCCACAAGAAAAAATCGTATTTGGACAGATCCGGGGATCGATGTGGCCAATTAATGTCCCCAAATCGGGAAATCACTCGACCTGGGAAGTGACGGCGGATGACTTTCATTGAATTGTTTGCAGTGTGGGCTGGTGCCCCACCTTGCTGGAACCAAACACGCCGGATCGGTATCTGTTTCCGTCGTAACTCAGGCAAGTAGTTATTGATCAGGTCGAGCGATTTCTCTATGTGGGGACATTAATTGGCCACCTCGAACCCCGGATCTGTCCAAATGCGATTTTTTCTTGTGGGGACACCTTGAGGCCCGATGTACGTGTACACTCACGAGCCTCGAAACCTCCAGGAATTGAAGGAAGCTATTCGCGAAGAAACTGCCGGAATCGGCCGATCAATGCTCCTGAGAGTAGAAGCCAACTTCGTGGAACGACTTCAGCGCTGCATCGCTGAACAGTGTCACCACATCCCTGACGTCATTTTCCACACTTAGGATTCTGAAATGCTTCGACCTAAGAATTCTGAAAATGCCAATAATTTAAAAAATAATTATTCTTATCACGTTTATGATTTTTTTTAAAAGTCCGTCCTTTTTGCCTCACACTGTATAAACTAATTCACCCAGCCTCTATCTTTTGAAAATAGTAGGATGTAACGGAAACGCTTGAACTGATCCAAATTTGCTGTTATTGAGATTAGAAGAGGTTTTGAAAGAAATTGACGGAAAGCGGCTGTTCATAGGAGTCATAATTATTTATTTTTTTTACCATAGTTGGGAAGAGGTAAGGAGTTTAGTGTAAGTAGTGCGCGGACTGACTGATGGGTGAACATTCGACTTTCGACTTAGATTCGAGAGGTTCAGCGCAGGTGAGCGGCAGTACACCTTAATTCGTCCACGACTGCTCTCAACAGGTCCCAGAATTTTGACAAAGTTGACGACTCCTCGGGCCATATTCAGACATGAAAGTGCCAACGACCTGCTCACATCATCGCTTCTAGCTCCATTCTTGCTGACTTGGGTAAGTCTGGACACCAGATACGAAGATGTGGACCTGACCCTGTTTGTTCGTTTCGAAAACGTATTACATTTTTCCGTTTACAGGTGCCCAGAGGCAATTTGCTTGCATCTCTATTGCTTCCTAACAAAGCTCTACATGTCATACAGGCCTCACATCCTCAACCAGGAGTTGGAGCAGTTTGCTACTTCACTTCACCACGAGAGGCTTAGAGATCCCCGCACCAAGCGGCGTCACCTACCATCCGATCAGTCCTCGATTCAAATCTTAGGTCAGATTGGTATCCATTTTTTACGCGCGAACCACTTTTTTTCCCTACGATCTCCTATATCTATCCCTCAGCCTTCTTCTTGCCTTCTTAGAAGCAAGTATGATTTAATTTTATGATTTCAAAAAATTTAATTTTCTAATAAATTTTATGTTAAAGTATTATCTGTGAGTTACGTTTCTACTCTATTTCGTACCCACTAACAGGTATGCTACAACACCGGCTATGAAGAAAGTCTTCGAAAATAATTTTTTGGGTCAGTTTCCATTCTCAGTCGAACTGATCTTGAAACTGATCAAAAAATGGGCTATAAATTAACGTTTTCAGAACATGGGATCAGTTTTCCAACAATTATTCTCTTGTGGTGATTCCCCTGTTCAGCTGAACTGTCCGATCCCTCCTCCCTGAACTCCTTTTCGTTGTTTTATTTAAAGGATTTAATAGCAAAGTTTTGTGTTGAATAAAACCTTCCTCACAAGGTTTTCTCACTTCAATTTATTCATTCGATGCGGACCCCATTTCAACTTCTGCCAACGCCTAGCCAAGGAAACAATCTGTAAGGCCTGTATCAGAAGAGGACATTTCGCAAAAGATTGCGCCTCCAGCTCATACCACTAGCAGCTATCATTGAAGCATCGCCTTCGTCATTTGGTAAAACACTTGTACCCGTTCAGGTAAACAATATTTCAACTGTTGCTTAAGTCAATACAGAGAGCTCAGAGGCGTTCATTTCGAATAAATTCATTGACACTCATAGGATTATATATTTACTACGAGAGTCACGGATTTGATGGCATCAGCGGTGCTGAGCTCCCAAATTTCATTCTACCGCTTACCTACAATGAAACTGCTATCTATAAACCACTATTATGAAGATGTTATGCTTTCCGTCATACCCAATTTATGCTGGGTTGTAATCATTGCTCACGATTTGTTCCGGAATCATTCACCAGTGAATGTAGATTTTGGAGGTTTCAAGCCCCTTGTGAAAATTGTTCATTAGCCTATGTCAGTATTGAGCCGCCCCTTATTTTCCAAAACATGATGGGTATGAAGTATTTTCTCTTACTTGGCTTCCAACGCCAAAGCGAACACTCCAGCAGCTTCCGGAGCTGCAGCAGATGTTCCAGAATGAGTTGTAGTACATTTTCCATAGAGATCTGTAGTAGCCTGGAAAACGTAAAGAAAAACTTTAGCCTGAAAAAATGAAGAGAGTTCTTGGGTGCAGAGATTTGTAATACTATCAGTGACACAGCATTTGCAAATGTCAAAAATTATATGTGATTTTGTGAAGTTTACTGATTATGAAGTGAACAACGAAAAGATTCAATAAAAATGCGTTGGCCTCATCAAAGAACTAAACCCTATTGAATGTATTGGCTTATCCTGAGGAAACAACTGCCCAACTACTTCCAGTTTAGTAATATCAATCCCTTCAAACATCGCTCCTCATTCCAGAAGAAATTTTCTTCTGAAGATTCTTTTCACAGCTTTCTACCTTTTCAGTTCAGGCTGTGATGCGTCAGTCATTTTTCGATCAACGAACGGGTGTGTTCAGTGGATGAAAACTTTCAAATGGTTGTAACAGGTCAGTCATTCGAAACTAAAATGTCTGTAGTACCAACTATAATAATCTTTTCCTCTTAGCCACTAGTCTAATGTAGTCTAAGCCTTTTTTCTCACTAAGTAGCACATTCAAGAAAAAGGCTTCCCCAAAATTGTTCGGTAAGTCCTTCAATATATTATGTAATAGGATTGTCTATTACCACTCCAGTGTTGGGATCCTTGGCACCATTGCTGAAGGTTGAGGCAAGTGTGGAAGAACAGCTTTCGTCGTAGTGCGCGTTCTGTCCGTCGTTGATGGCGCTGTTGATGCTCACAGTCCACATGGAAGCGGCATAGCCGTCACAGTTGCAATCATCCTCCTCCCCACCGTCTCCACTTGCCCAAACGTAGATGTTCCCAAGTCCATTTCGCCCCTGAAATGTGACAATACGGAATCATCTCAATGAAACGGTGAAAACGGTCCAAGTAGACAAAAATCTTACATTTGAAACTTAAATTATCACACACCTTCCCTATTTCAGTAGGTAAGTTATTAAATATTTTGGACCTTTTCGTTTTTTTTTGCCAGGTGGATAACAACCCATAGTTGAGCTGAACTAATCCGATTTGGTTATAATATTATTCCAATTCAACTATAATGATAACTAATATTATCAACTGATCACCAAGTTTGAAGAGTAGTGGTAGTTACTTGGAGATTGAAGTTTCTTGCCTACCGCTCATCGGATCATCTATACAACCGGGTTATAGATACGAGGAAGCTATGTGTCACACCCACTTGGCAGACTTTTTTCCGACTCGCGTTTTACGTTTTCGACTTTCCTGAAGAATTTTGGTTTCGTGCCTGTCTGTCATGAAATCCTTGTAACGGGCAAAACTATAAGAAGTTATTGTTCGTTTCGCTGAAATCCCAAACTACTACCAAAACTGGTACTGTATTGAAGCAGATAGATCTCGAAGAGAAAGAATTTCTTCTGAAATTCGAGCTAGAAACCAACCTAGGTCAAAGGTGCCGAAGGTGACGGCGCGTCACGGCGCACGAGTCCTACACCTCCTTCAAGACCGAGCGGTGTTGAGGGTCTTGCCTATCCTAGTTACTCTTATTTCCGTGGCGGGCATTGACTGACCCTCGTTCTCAGGAAAGTCTTACGATTTCCACCCATGGTTACACTCTCCACGTAAAACCCGTATTACGATTGCCACCCATAACAGATCCAGCCCCTAGTTCAAAAATTACAATTGGCACCCAAGAGTTCGGAATAAAGATGAAATGAAACAAAATGCATGCAGAATGTTTATTATAAGAGATCACTTCCACCTTCAATCAAGGAAATTGAGTGCATTTCAATAATTCTTTCATCCTTGTCGTTAATTTTTTTTGTCGTCAAAAATTGTGGCAAATTTTCCTGTGACCAATCGTACAAATTTATAGGTCGAAATGTCTGGGCGGGACAGGATTTTGTTAACCATTGTGAACGTCTCCGCGTTCGAGAGCAAGGGGCGTGAAATTCGTGCAAGGAATTCAGTCTAATCTAAACTTCAATCTGGTATGATTGAAGTTCCACAAAGAACACGGCCATGTTAGGGTGAACAGAAACGAAGTTTTATCCGAAGTGCCGGTTGTACGACTCGTGGTTCTATTCGGTTCATCAGTTCTTGAAGCCCACATTTTAGGAGGGATCCTTGCATCGTCTGAAACATAGCGCCGCGCCGCGCTGTCGACCTAGTGGACGGGCACCTTAAGGCTGGACCCCACATGCCCGAGCCGAGCCCGCACCGTGCGACGTCCGAGTGACAGACGACACACGGATAGGAAGTAATCATGGGAAATCTTACGGGGAAGTCACCACTCTTCCGCACCGTCCCTCCGACACGAGCCCGCACCGTCTCAAACTACTTTTGTTTAGTTTTGCACGGACGTGCCTCGGATAGCAATGGACCTGGAAAAGTTAATTGAGGAGGTTCGCAATCGCGGAAAAGGATTAATTTGGTTTGGAAAAGGATTAGTTTCGATTGGAAAAAGATTAATTTGGTTTGGAAAAAGATTGATTTCGTTTGTAAAAGGATCAATTTGGTTTGGAAAAGGATTAATTTGACTTGGAAATGCTATATATTACCGCACACAAACATTGATCACATTCTGAAATTGAAATGGAAAATTCTGAAATTGTTTTGGAAAAATCTGAATTGCACTTGGAAAATTTTGTATTTGTCTTGGAAAGTTCTGAAATTGAATTGGAAAGTTCTGAATATGGTTTAAAAAATTCTGAAAATGGTTTGGAAATTTAGAAAAATTGGTCTGAAAAATTCCAAATTATACTTGGAAATCCTATACATACATTGGATTTCAACTATCGAACTGCGCTCTGATATTGGTCACTGAAAGTTTTAAAATCGTGTGGACATCTCAACAACTGAATTTTTGCTGATAATAAGTTAGAGGGTATGAGAGCCAGAGAAGCTGTTCCTGAGCTCCCTAAAATTTGGCACAAAGATGATTGATTGATTGCACGAATTTGTTTACAAAACCAGGAAGGGATTATGGCCAAAGTGGCCCTCCTCCACCCCCCCCCCCCAGCATACAAAAGTTATTACATCCTCGATTTCGTTGTAGGTACATCACAAAACAAAGCTTCCGCAACTGTTTTTAAAATTCGCCAACATTACGACTTGAGCTTCAAATCGTGACTGACCGCGCTCGGTCCTGACTCGGAGATGTGAGGCCTCCCTACTCCGTAACGTACACACGGCCGTGTCGCGGGTCGGGCTCGGTGCGGGCTCGGCTCGGGCATGTGGGGTCCAGCCTTTAACGGTACAAGAACGGTACGGTGCGGCAGGACCGATCCAATTTCTCCTTCTTGGGGGGCGATTGATGGTCATCCTTCCGTGGTTAGTTTTCAAATCGTTTTCAAGAACTGTTGTTGAATTTATGAAGAGATCCAATCACACTAGTACCTAGTAAGTGTAACTATTTAGTGAATTGTTTCCTCAATAACTTCATTATGGATGACGAGGAAGCTATGTGCTAGACTCACTTGGTTGACTATACTCACTCATTAGCTAACTGTTTCATATCCCTTATATTTGTTTGGGTTTTTTTTCTTTATTTATTGTTTAAGTCCGTTGTTAATACAATATACCTTTCTGTATATTGACCATCGTTAGTTAAATACGCTCAGAGTTAGCTCAGCACATTTCAGGCGTAACTAATTGACAATGTGATACTTGTAATGTCTTACTATATTTTCACAGCACTATTTCACTTGGTGTTGTGGAGTATTTTTAATCATTCTCGTCGTTCAGGTATCCGAGCATCAGCGTCCGATCCATGATGTGGCATGGTCTTTTAGGCCGTTGGGTTACTGGGGGTAGGAACCCTTCTGCCGCCAGTGGGTTATGATGTTCATGGTTATGTTCGTAAAACCGTGTCATGATTTGGAGGAGTCATGGGAGGATTCGAGATTGAAATCTTCATAAATGGTTTCATTGCGGACGAAAGGCGGTGCTTGTAGGACCTGTCTTTGCAGGATCTTGTTTTGGTTTTGGGCAATTCTTTGGAATTGGGAATTTGAGCACGTTCTCCATATAGGTAAGGCGTCTGTCCAAATGGGACGTATGAGGAGCTTGTACATGAGTATTTTGTAGGAGTTTGAAACATTTGCCGATGATAATAGGGGTTGTAATTGTCGCACTCGGGTTCGTAGCTTACTCAACAGGACAGATACATGATCGCTGAAGGTGAGACGCTTGTCAAGGGTAACTCCAAGATACCTTGTGATGCCAGATCGCTGTAGCGGGTCTCCCAAATAGTTTATTACGGGCTCGACATAGTTTCTTCTGTAAGTGAATGTCACAATATGCGTTTTTTTGTGGATTTATCTTCACCCTCCATTTTGTGCTCCATTGTCCGAGCAGATCTATCTGCCGTTGCAGCTCATGTGTTGCTTCTTCTCCGCTACCAGCAGCTGTAGCATATACAAGTGGAAGTTCGTAACAATACAGATTGTAGAGTTAGGAGCCCAAGACACTTCCCTGGGGCACTTTCCCTCCTGGCTCATGCAGGTTCTGAGCGAATAACCCTCTATAATTTTCCTCTTTCTCATCCCCGCAGCACCTTTTAGTTATCGGAACCCCCCTCATATAGCATATGAGTTTGCGTTTTTGGTTTTGGGACGCCACCATGGTGGGTGGGCCCGGGCGGGGCCGGGGCTCTCCTCTGGCCCCGCACCGCTTTCTGCGGCTTTAGCGCATCACGCAACTTGTTATCTTTATTATTGTCTTGTTTTTACATCGAATGACCAGTTTCCTCTTTTGTTAAATTATTTTTTACATTATTAAATACTTATGACATGTTACTTTTTATAGGACTATTTTTACTATTGTTTGATTTTATAACTGATTATTATTGACGATTGTTATATACATTTTATGTATAATGGCAATAAAAAATATATTCATTCATTCATTCATTCATTCATTCATTCATCATTTTAAAGCTTACAATCAGACCTTCAATTTGATTATACACAAATTGACTCAGTCACAGGGGAAGAAGAGTGAATGAGGACCAATGTTCTCGAAAACGCGAACCACGTTTTTCAACTTCTTTCACAAATTGTCGATACTTTTAACAAAGCAAAATGAAATCTGTTTGAAATGGGACCACCACGGATACTGATAGAACACTTTTCAAACAATTCAGACAGATTGGTACCAGAATAAAGAAATGCAAGGTGTTCCCGGACATACAAAAAAAAAAAAAAAAAAAAAAAAAAATCGTCGTCCTACGACAACCCGAATTGATTTTTAAAACTTATACTTTCGAAATAATTTCTAAAACAGAAGATAAATCAAAATAGGCTCCAAACGTTGATCAATATCGATAACTTAAAACACAATGGTGCTATGTCCAAAAACGGAGTTTTGAGAAAAGCGCAAAATAAATTATCACCAATGCACAGTTCCTAAAATAATGGCTTATTACACTAAACTCTCTAATTTCCTCAATAAATTTTCTAGCTATTATCGTTAAGAAAACTCATTAACAGTTTTCTTAAATTTGAGTTTTTCTTATTAAAAAAAAAAAAAAAAAAATGTGCAAGGTTGATGGACATAGCGCCTTTGTGCTATCGATATATTGATTGCGTAGTTCGTAGCTACGGTAAGTTTCGTAAATATACCTCGTTAACACCTTTGACGATTGCCCTCATCGTTGCGTTCCTCGGGCCGTCGACGGTCTTCCCGTCGTCAGTCGGTCCCCAGGAAGCCGAGTAGATGTCGATGAGGTTGGGCTCGTGCCCCATGGAATTGGCCTCGATCAGGTCTGTCATGTACGGCTGGTCGAGCATCCGAATACCTGCGCAGTTACATACCGATCAGAGTGACTGAGAACTTTTTCAGATCGCCACTTGTCATCCATGACGATAAAACCTCCTTAAGGGGACTTACCTGCGATTTTGGAGTCGTAAGCGACGCCAACGCCGCAGATGTCGTTGTCTCGAGCCGCAGCCACTTCACCAGCGCATCGCGTTCCGTGACTGAAATAAAAGTAGCTGCTTAAAATAAAAGTAGTAATTACGATAAAGTAGTAAATACGATTTGAGGATGCCAATGGATGGAGAAGGAAAAAATCGTCTATGATAATTACGCCACCAAAATTTCTAGTTAGATGAGTTCGTAAGAATATTGTAAATAATGAACCAAAATTACACCAAAGTAAAATTTTGTCAAGTTGAAATTGTATGTTAAAAATATACCTACGAACTTTATTTCGTTGTTTCCTATCGTATTTTAAAGTTTCACGAGGATTCCTTGTAACAGCTATAACCTACACATTTTCCATTCGATTTCGATGAAATTTCCAGGTATCGTATGGGTCAAACAATCGGAGGTGAAAACAAGCCTTTGAAGTGGTCGTTTCTCTCGAGCAAACCAACCAATCTCGACGATTTGAACGTTCATTCTCGACTTTTTCAAGCAATCGAATTCTTACCTGAACATCACCCGTTATGTCAAGAACGACCAAAGAAATCACTAAAACACCAAATCTTACCTGTTGAACCAGTCGTCCGTGTACCTCGGATAAGGGTACTGGTCATTGCTGCTGAAGTCATAGCTTGCTTTGGCATTCTAAAACACACGAAATAAAATATGATTCCTCAAATTATTCAAAAGGATTAGTGTTGATTGTCGGTAGGTGGTTTGTTTCATATAATTTGAAGATTAAAAAAAGTTTCAGTACAGTAAACCTATATTCTAAACAACAAGATAATCAGTTTTTGTATATGCTCATTAATATTTCATCACTCTCTCCTCTTTCGACCTCCCTCCTCATCCTGCCATCCTTCCTCTTGGAATACGGTCAACAGGTAGATGCAATTCACACTGACTTTTACCATGCTTTTGACCAGGTGAATATACTGTATATTCCTTCTGCATTAAAAAATAAACAATGCCGACACAGTTTTTCAAACCGTCTGTTGGGGGAGCCAGCAGGTTAAACTTAAGGAAAAAAATATTTAAAAAAATAAAATAAAAATAAATTAAAAATTAAACTCATGTGCCAACGCAGAGCGATATCGCCAGGCGATTTTATTGAAAACCACCAGTTGAGGCCACCACCATCAGCAAAGCCACTGCCTCATTCCGAGAAAGCACGGGTTTATTAAAAACTTCAACTCCAAACTTTGCAAGTACTGGGCAAATACAGAGGAAGGACGTCTTCTTTCTCATGTCCATTGCACAGTGCACACTCCTCATTACGGTCGGTTTCATACGGCTTTGCATTGAGATGTAACAGTTCTCCCTTCAACTTGAAAATCCACCTTACCGAGAAAATGTCCATCACTGGCTCACCAACCATGCTCGCGGCCGACAGGGCAGCATAAAAAACAGCTGCTCTATATCACCTTATGAGAAAGATGAATGGTCCCAAACCATGCAAGAGGCGACTGATGATGACTGTTGTGCAATCAATTCTCTTGTATGGGGCGGAGGTGTGGGTGGACGCCATGGAGGTAGGATATCTCCGACAGCGAATGGTCGCAGAACCTACAGAACAGTCTCAGAACCAGCCATACTAGTCCTTGCAGGAGTGATCCCCATTCATCTCATGGCCACAGAAAGGAAGAGAATGTTCAACAGGAGAGAGGAAGGAGAGCGATCCCATATTGCCAAAGAGGAGAGAGAGCTCACCATGGAAAGATGGCAGGATACATGGACAGGAGGAACCAGAGGCAGATGGACTGCGAGGCTGATCTCTCAAATCAAGACACGGCTACAGAGGAGGCATGGAGAGGTAAATTTCTTTCTAACCCAGTTCCTTTCTTGTCACGGAGTTTTCTACGCCTACCTTCATAAGATGGGGAAGGTGAGGTCCCAAAAATGTCCCAACTGCCAGGAGAACAAGGATGATGACGCATTACATACATTCTTTGAATGCATGCGATGGACAGGAGAGAGGAACCACCTAAGGGAGAAGTTGCATCTCGCAGCACAGGACACAACTCCAGAAGCGGTAATAGGAAAGATGCTGGAAAGCGAGAAAAACCGGACCACTGTGGCAGATTAGGTGGAAAAAATAATGAACAAAAAAATCCTTCAAGAACGGGAAAGGCAGCGAAGGGGAACCATGAACCGGCCCCTAGCAGAGAACTAAGAAGACTCCCAGGACTCAGCCTGAAGTAATGTGTTGAACAGTTCCAGGCTGAGATCCAACGTGGGATAAGGAGGTGAGGTTTTAGTCGGTTTGAATCCCACGTAACCCGTGCGAGCGGTTCCCTCGGGTATCTTACGAGATCCAATTTCCACCCCTGGACCTTAAAGATTTCCTCATCCCCTACGAAAAAAAAAGCTCGCGGCCTTGAAGCGATTGCCAAGCTCCCTATAAAGCGTGAACCTCTCCGAATCCATAGCCCTCTGCTGAGGGCCCTCCTTAAACTATGAGGGTAGTGTATGGTACTTGGATATTAGCTAACATGCATCGCATCGTCCACACAACCAGGTTATGGATACGAGGAAGCGATGTGCCACACCCACTTGGCAGAGGTATTTTTTGTTTCCCATTTCTTATGGTCCTGTGCTGAGCTTTGGAAACCAAAATTGTACTCACCCCCATGATAGAGTCTTGTCCACAAGCGGTCTCGAATTTTAGAGAGCATCATAATTTGGTTAGTGAGAAACTTGATAACGCCAGAACAAAAGGAGGTTACGCCGGTTACTCTATTGATTTGATTAGACTTCTTTACTCTTCGATTTTAATGTCCTTCCTTAATCAAATGTGAAACAGGATGGAAACGTGGATGGAAAACGTTAGGAACAACGGAAGTTTGCCGATGCATCACTTTTGTTGGGAAGAGTTGCGACGAGGGCTTCGAGAGCTTCACAATAACATTGACATTTCTGTCGCCTCTTGTCGTCGGATAGCGATATTTCTCAATAAGAGGGGAGAAAACACAGATAATAATAACCAGGCGGGCAGTGACTAATGGACACCTGACTACAATTGTGGAAATGCGAGAACTGGCTTGCGGACAGTCACTGTTAACTCACACTCACACTATAAATTTGAGAACGCCACAAAAAATGAAAATTTTTGGACTTTGTAAGTTATTCATGTCACCAGACAGTCTCAGATATCCCTTTATTCCTGAACTTTAATAATTCAACTGGTATTGAACCAGTTGAATGTTCCCCCTTGAGCATCATGCGTTGCTAATAATTAGCAATAATAATACTAAATATTAGTAATTATTACCATGTAACAAGGACTTTCACATATTGTGATGAACAGATGTTCATACGATGTTCATACTTGATACAGATGAATTAGCACTAGAGGGCTCACAGGAGATCTTACTGGGATGATGACTCGACAGAGGGTGTCACATCAATCTCATTCATCGAGCTGGAGATGAAAGGACAACCCTCACGCGGACGAGTAGTTGGAGGTGACTCAGATATTATCTCCTTAGGAGATATCATCTCCTCATCCAATTCAAACATATTGTTAATTAATGCATGCATTTCAGGGGATGTCCCAATGGATAAGCATTAGGTCAATTTAAACCAGTTGGTAAGCGAAAAAAGATGCACTTCATATAGTATTTCAGGCAAGGAATATTGGTCACCCCCCCCCCCCATCATCCACCATAACATTTCTAGCGGCGTAGGAGCCTCAAATTTTAAGAAAATGTTAAAATCCAGAATAAAGCAAGAAGAGGCCTACTCAGAGTCAAAGCTAATCAATGCAGGAGTCCCACAAGGGAGTGTACTTGGACCACTCTTAGATGTCCTTTATACCAGTGTTCTCCTTCTAATGTTCATAAGAACCAAATAAAATACGAGTTCGTTAGTCAGGTATTTTCGACAATCCTAATCAGTCCAAATTGGAAGAAAAAAACAGTCCAGAAAAGTGTTTTTTTTTGTAGTTATTATCATCATACTCATAGTAATATATTATGGTATATTCGGATTCGGCACCGAATTTCCCGGTATAAGCTCAATTTCAAAAATTGAAAACGTATTTGTGTACCTATATAAAGTTTAATTGTATAAAATGAAAACCAGCGTATATTTGTTGCGATTAGCAGTGTTTTAAAACTGTTTTCTTCGCGAGACATTCGAACTGGCTCAGTAGGAGGAAAATGACGATGACCTCATACGAAATGAGCAACGAAGATTTGCGGGTGATTTCATCAGGAAATTTGATTACTGGTTGCTGAGGAAAACTTGAACAAACATACAACGCATTCACACGCATTCTCAGCAAAAATTTGAACGGAGATTAGGCCTCTTGTTGAGCCTCTTATTAGGTCTCTTTTGCGATTCACAATCGTGTTTCTGATTTATCGTAAGACCAACCCTTAAGTTTCCGTAGGGAGCGAACGGTTTGCCGTACAGAGCTCCGCGTAGTCTCTAAAAATTCTATAGAATCTTAAATTGAAGGAAAAACAATACCTTTACATGACAATTTTTTGAGCTAGGGCGTTAAAAAAAATTCAACCCTTATAAGTGACCTACATCAACCAAAAGCTTTGGGGCACAAATAGACCTCAAATAGAGCCTATATACCAAATTTCATCAAAATCAGTCAATGCTAAGTGAGGAAAGAGCCGCGTACGGACGGCCAAATTTTTATTCGATTTTGGTTTATTATTTTCAATAATAAGCCTTTGGAATCGACCAAGAAAAACAATTTTTTAACACCCCCTTAAAATTTGTTGGTTTACGTTTCAAGGTACGTAGAATCAGAAAATCGAATAAAAATTTGGCCGTCCGACACTTTTCCCACATAGCATTGACCGATTTTGATGAAATTTGGTATGTAGGCTTCATTTGGGGTCTAGTTGTGCCCCGAAGATTTTGGTCACTTCTAAAGGTTGAAAAATAAGGTTTGAAATTTTTAAAACGCCCTAACTCAAAAAATTATGATATTAAGGTATTGTTTTTCCATCAATTTAGGATAGTGAAGAATTTTTAGAATTTTTTGAGACCACGCGGAGCCCTGTATAACGAACCGTTCGCTCCCTACGAGAATTGAAGGGTTGAACGTACGATAAATCAGGAAAACGAGTATGAATCGCAAAAGAGGCCTAATCTCCGATCAAATTATAGCTGAACGAAATGCGATCGATGTTTTTCTTCATGATGGATGGTTGGTGGCTTTGCAGACGAGTGATCTATGTAGAAAAATAATAAACCATTGTGTAATAATTTGCAGCGTTTTTAGAGACTACTCGGAGCCCTGCAGGACAAACCGTTCGCTCCCTACGGAAACTTAAGGGTTGGTCTTACGATAAATCAGAAAGAGGCCTCCGTTCAAATTTTAGATGAAAGAAATGCGATCGATGTTTTTCTTCATGTTGGTAGGTGATAACAATGGCAAAGCCGTGTTCTTTGGAGACGAGTGATCTATTGAGAAAAATAATAAACCTCTGTGTAATAATTTGCAGCATTTTCTGATTCTACATACCTTGAAACGTAAACTAACAAATTTTGAGGGAGGTTAGAATTTTGTTTCTTGGTCGATTCCAAAGGTTCATTATTGAAAATAATAAACCAAACGTTTTTTTTATATTATTTTCAATAACGAACCTTTGAAATCGACCAAGAAAAAAAGTTTCAGCCCCCCCCACCCACAAAATTTGTTGGTTTACGTTTCAAGGTACGTAGAATCAGAAAATCGAATGAAAATGTTGCCGTCCGTCCGCCGTATACGGCACTTTCCTTAGTTCCCAAGCACCGATTTCGATGGAATTTGGTGTATTTCGAATTGAAAGTGTCTGATTCTGGATCAGTGTCAGAAACTGGAGCCTACACCCTAGCAGAATACAGTTCAGCCTGCAGGAGGCTCATAATACTTAGCTCTTGGTGTTGACTGCGTACAAACTCGGCTTCTTTGCAAGTGCGCGCATTCTAGCGGTGAAATCTCCAAGCTCACTCCAATTTTAAGTTTTGCGTTCCTTCTCGATACATCGGTTTACAGTAAGTTCTAGGATATATATAATGAAGTGAACGTAATTTATAACGGGGAGGGTCCGGTGTAGCCAAATGTCTCGGTTAACAGTGGAAAAAGACGTAAAGAGGGGGGAAGAAAGAACATCATTGGGAGCTATCAGGGAAAGAAACGTTTCTCTCCCTGGTACTCCCAATCCCCCACATTTCGGCTTCAAAATTGACCCTCCTTAATTTTTGGTGTTTTTTTTTTTCTTTTTTTAACGACGAAAAAAGAGAGAAATCAAAGTATCTAAATTTAAAGAATTGTCATTTTTGAGCAGAAATTAACTATTAATTTGAATCCTAATCATTGATGAAATCTCCTCATATATCGATATTTTCGCCGCCGGTTAGGCCACTCTGAACAATTTTTGTTCAGAGTCTGTGTGTGTGTGTGTCATGAAATACTACACACCACAGCCACCTTCGCAAATGATACAGCGATTTGGGGATCAGCTGTGACCGAGCGAGCTACGGTATGTGTCTCTGGAGACGAGACTCGGACCGGTTGCAGGGGCCGTGAGTTCGAGGCTCGCCTCGGGAGCATATTTTCGGGCAAGTCGGTCGCAGTTCCCCCTCGTCCCAACCCAGGGCGGTGAGACCATTGGGAAGCCATGAGCGAAATCATCAGAACAAATTCTGATCTTCCCTTAGGAAGACAGCTGATGACGTCCGCGACGCCAGGAATGGCAGTCGGACGAAAATTCAACCTGAAATGGTTGTTCACTTTACTTACTGCGATTTGGCAGTCGGAGAATGTAACACTGATACCACCAACAAGCTAAATCAATCCATGTCCAGCATAAAAAAGTGGACAGCAAAATGGAGAATCAAAATTAATGAAGCAACAAGTCAGTACATGTCGATTTCACTAACAAGAGAATCGAGTACCTATATGTAATGTATATTCCGGTACATTTCATGGGAAAAGTTCTTCTGAATGCTAATGAAGCCAAATACCTAGGGATGACACCAGACGCCAAACTTAGATGGAAAGCCTATGTCAAAAACAAAAAAAAAAAGGAAGTACTCCTTCTAAAATTCAGAAAAATGCGTTGGCTGATGGCGAGACGGTCGAAGTTGTCAATCCAGAACAAGCTTATATTGTACAACCAAGTCCTTAAACCAGTCTGGACATATGGAGCTCGGCTTTGGGGCTGTACGGCTCAGTCAAATCGAGACATCATCCAAAGATTCCAGAACAATGTGCTAAGTACGGTGGTCAATGCACCATGGTACTTTCGAAACGAACGTCTCCATCATGAGCTTCGGATCGAGACAATAAACGATGCTATAAAGCGACAAGCTGTGAGACACCTACAGCGGCTAAGATGTCACATCAACGAGGAAGCTGTCCAACTCCCTGATACAAGTGATATCATCAGAAGATTGAAGCGTTCCAAACCACTTGACCTAGCTTACTTGTGAAGCAGTGAAGTGAAACATCCACCATGATCAACAAGACTCAGTGATGTATCTAGATTTTGAATATTTGACCATATATTTGACAATATATTGAATATTGTCCATTCAAAATAATATTGTTAATAAGTTATACTAGATGCAATAAAGAATATTGAAAAAAAATAAATAAAATAAATCCATGATCTACGATACTCAACATGCAAAGTCGAGTTCAACCCCCCTCCCCCCACCCGCCAATGGTGCCAGTCTGGCAACAAAGCAAAAATTGGTCGTAACGTTGAACATTCATCTATTAGTTTTGGTAGGCAGTCCGTCAAAGTTCATTTCCGTATTCAAGGTGGGGAAAAAAACACGAAATATGCGGTTTATGGTGACCTGGCACCATGGTGGCAAAACTAAGTTCCATGGTGGCGCAGAGAATAATTCATGAAAATCCGGAGGTATAATGAGAATTTTTCCTCAATTTTGAAGCTTAGGTGCAGTTATTGAGCTATAAAGGGACCAAAATATTGAAAAATCGGATATTTTGTAAATATTATCCCCCATGCTAATTTTGATACTCTTTTTTTATGCTAATTTGGTGTGCAATTTGGGAGATTTTTGAGTCGAACAAAAAAGAAACACGCAAATCAGTTGGAAATTGAGGCCTGGGCAAAGGTTACAAGATTATGCCCGCAAACGCACGTTTTTGAGCATTAACCCCCCCTTTCCTCCCCTCAAAAGGCAAAGTTAGAAATTCCGGCGACGTAGTGCACAACTAGATAGTTTTCCGCGTCGAACAAAAAAAGAACCAGGAAAATCGGTTGAGAACTAAGGCCTGGGCAGACGACACAAGATTTTGTCACATACACACACACACACACACACACACACATACACACACACACAGACATACACCTACGGTTTTGTTTTCGCGGATTTGGATTCAGAATGGTCTAAAACAGATTACTGTGTGGTTATTTTTTTCTGTTGAGTGTTGTCCTCCTCCACCCCAGATCGATCGCAAAGGACGCCCAAGTCTTACTGTGGGACGTCCTAAAACATATTGTTTAGTAATGCATGCATTCCAGGGGACGTCCCATTGGATAAGTATTGGATCAGTTTAACCAGTTGGTAAGCGATAAAACTGTTTCACTCGATGTAATTTATTTATTACTTTAGGCAAGAAATAGTGACCCCCCCCCCTCACCAGTATCCACCTTAACATTTCTAGCGGCATGGGAGCCTCGAATCTGAAGAGCATTTTAAAATCCATGATCTACGATACCCAACATGCGAATTCGAGTTCACCCCCCCCCCTCACCAGTATCCACCTTAACATTTTTAGCGGCATGGGAGCCTCGAATCTGAAGAGCATTTTAAAATCCATGATCTACGACACCCAACATGCGAATTCGAGTTCACCCCCCCCCCCCCCATCTCACCACCAATGGTGCCAGTCTGGCACCAAAGTGGAAATACATCATAGCACTGAACTTTCATCTATTAGTTTTAGTAGGCGGTCCGTCGAGGTTCACATCCGTATTCAAGGTGAAACACAAAAAAAAACCACGAAATATGCGGTTTATGGTGTCCTGGCACCATGGTGGCACCACTATTAGTTCCATGGTGGTACAGAGAATAATTCATGAAAATCCGGAGGTATAATGAAAATTTTTCCTCAATTTCAAAGGTTGGGTAAAATTAGTTAGCAGTAATGGAACCAAAATATTGAAAAATCGGATATTTTGTGAATAATATCCCCCCACTCATCCCCTCCCCTTGCGAATTTTGGTACTCTGGTAAAATCATGTACAACTCGGAAGTTATTTGAGTCAAACAAAAAAGAAACACGCAAATCGGTTGGAAATTGAGGCCTGGGCAGATTTTACAAGATTACCCCCGCAAACGCACGTTTTTTGAGCATTAACCCCCCCTTTTCCCCCCCTTAAAAGGCAAAATTCAAAATTCCGGCGCCATAGTGCACAACTAGATAGTTTTCCGCGTCGATGAAAAAAAGAACCACGAAAATCGGTTGAGAACTAAGGCCTGTGCAGACGACACAAGATTATGCCCAAAAACGTACGTTTTTTGAGCATTAACCCCCCCTTTCCCCCCCTTAAAAGGCAAAATTCAAAATTCCGGCGACGTAGTGCACAACTAGATAGTTTTCCGCGTCGAACAAAAAAAGAACCAGGAAAATCGGTTGAGAACTAAGGGCTGTGCAGACGACACAAGATTTTGTCACACACACACACACACACACATACACACACACACACACACATACACACACACAGACATACACCTACGGTTTTGTTTTCGCGGATTTGGATTCAGAATGGTCTAAAACAGATTACTGTGTGGTTATTTTTTTCTGTTGAGTGTTGTCCTCCTCCACCCCAGATCGATCGCATAAGGACGCCCAAGTCTTACTGTGGGACGTCCTAAAAAAATGAGTCAAACCAAAGGAAGGCGAAACTTGGGTTTTCCACGCCTCTAAAGCACTTATTCGCTGTAAAACCCCAAATCTGGAGCTAATTTTCAAGCTAAAATGTTTTGAAAAAATAATTCGTGTTTTTTAGAGATACATATATGCAAAAAATAATTGGTATTTTTTTTAGAGATACTACATATATGTATCCAACATTACATAATTTTATTTCAATTTTTTAAACACATAGAACGTGTTAGGAAATTTTCAAATTCCACTCTCAAAGTGCTTCAAATCTCGAAATATCAGGTTCGAGCCTCCATTTAGCAGTGAAAACAATTTTTAAACACTGAAGGTCCTTCACACCCTAATTCTACAGGTAATAGACTTTGAGAAAACCACATTACATTTCTTTTTTAGTCACTTTGCAAAAATGGATTTTTTCCACTCCCGCCCCACTGTGCGGCGGACGGACGGCCAAATTTTTATTCGATTTTTGGATTCTACGAGTACGTACCTTGAAACGTAAACCATCAAATTTTGAGGGGGCGTTAAAAAACTTTTTTTCTTGGTCGATTCAAAAGGTTCATTATTGAAAATAATAAACCAAAATGAACCACGAAAATCGGTATCGGTTAAAAGTATGATTGCAATAAAAAATGATAATAATAATAATAATAAGTTGGTGGTGGTCGAACAGGCTCAAAACCGTGCTGTTGAGACGCGAAGAAAGAATCTTAAATATTTCACGTAACATTTCGCTTGAATGTAAACTTTCTATTTCCCATCTGAAGGGATGACACTGAATGGATGCGTTGCTAAACTAGTGACGGATCCTTTCTAGTTCTTCATCCTACTATGCACCTCCTGCATCAGGAGAGGGGAGAGCAATTGAGTTTCGATACTGCGGCAGTTCATCGCCGAGCTTGTCCACTTCGGCAAATACGATTTCACGTTCAGTCTCTCCGCACGATTGCCATTCATTGCCCACATGGTTCGTCACAGCTCGCAGCACAGACAAACATCCTGAGCACCGCACGGGTTAATCAGGGGAACAACCACCTCCCTTCCAATCTCTTTAGCGGCGCTCATGTTCCAAAGGGGCGCAGATGGGACTACTTTGCCTCGACGAGTCATTTCGTCCCAGCGGTTGCCCCCAAGAGAGAAACTTCTCGCTCCGGAATGTCCCCTTTTGTCAATCCAGACAGGCAATTTGAGATAAGAGATTATTCGCCTTCGAAAGTTTCAGGGCTCCCTCAAGCCGAATCAGTTTATCATTCTTTTGAGGACATCCCTCAGTTGTTAAATAAGTCCTTATAAATACAATTAATCTACGTCAGGAAAACACTAAAGTAATAAAGCACCTACAAATCCGTTTTTAACCGTCTCGAATTCAGATCCATAAAAAATCTTTATGTAATAAAATCTGTTCGACCTCGAATTCGACAATTTAGACACCCAAATTATCAATTTTCTACTAAAATTTTTCAATTTTCTAAATTCTTTTGACCATCAGATTTTACGCGAACCTCATAATTTAATTTTACATCCTTGAAATGACAACATTTTATAACAGTGTTTTCCGAAGTACATCTCAAAATTGATATTTAAAATAAATAAAAAGTGAAAAACATGCAGCTTGATCGTGTTTCCTCCACTAAAAGTGGTAATTTCCATTAAAAACCTCAAAACCAGTTTTTGGTTTATTATTTTCAATATTGAACTTTTGGAATTGACCAAGTAAAAAATTGTTACCCCCCCCCCTCAAAATTTGTAGGTTTACATTTCGAGGTACGTAGAATCCAGAAATCTAATAAAAATTTGGCCGACCGTCCGCCGTCCGCGGCACTTTCCGTAGTTCCCATTGACCGATTTTGATGAAATTTGGTATATGCGCTCTAATTGAAGTCTAGTTGTGCACCGAAGCATTTGGTTGATGTAGGTCACTTCTATGGGTTGAAAAATAAGGATTGAAATTTTGAAAACGCCATAACTCAAAACATTTTGGTATAAAGGTATTGTTTTTCCATCAATTTATAATAGTATTGAATTTTTAGAATTTTTTGAGGGTATTGTTTTTGCGGGGTTGAGCCGGAGTTGAAGTTTTAGAATCGAATGAGACCAACCGTTCGCTCCCTATGAAAACTTAAGGGTTGGGCTTACGATGAATCAGAAACACGAGTGTGAATCGCAAAGAGGTCTAATCTCCGTTCAAATTATAGCTGGCCAAAGTGCGATCGCTGTTTGTTTCTTCGAGTTGTATTCAGGTTTGCGTCCTTAGCAACCATTTCTTTAAATTGAGTGTGAAGCGTATGCCAGTTTGGCACCTATGCGGTAATGTCATTCATGTATTAGTTTTGGTAGGCAGTCCGTCGAATTTCACTTCCGTATTCAAGGTGAAATATACACACACAAACAAACAAACAAAAAACACGAAATATGCAGTTTATGGTGTCCTGGCACCATGGTGGCACCACTATTAGTCCCATGGTGATTCCTGAAAATCCAGAGGTATAATGAGAATTTTCCCTCAATTTCAAAGGTTCGGTACAATTAGTAGGTACCTAAGCTGTAAAAGAACTAAAATATTGAAAATCAGATATTTTGTGAACATTATCCGCCCACTCGCGAAATAACGTGCAACTCAGAAGTTATCTTCATCAGCAAAAATTTTTAGACTGATGAAGGCAACGCTGTTTTTGCCGAAACATGTACCGACAACAATAAATTGAAAAATAGACTCCAAAAACTATATCGAAAACATGGTCACACCATCCACCAACATCAAAAGAAGTTATATAAGCCGAATAAAAAAAGAACCACGAAAATCGTCTGGAAATTGAGGCCTGGGCACAGTTTACAAGATTATGCCCGCAAACGCACGTTTTTGAGCATTACCCCCCCCCCCCCCCATTTTCCCCCTTAAGAGGCAAAATTCGAAATTCCGGCGACGTAGTGCACAGCTAGATAGTTTTTCGCATCGAACAAATAAAGAGCCACGAAAATCGGTTGGAAATTGAGGCCTGGGCAGACGACACAAGATTATGCCCACAAACGCACGTTTTTGAGCATTACCCCCCCCCCCCCCCCATTTCCACCCATTTTTAGGACGTCCCACAGTAAGACTTGGGCGTCCTTATGCGATCGATCTGGGGTAAAGTTGGACAACACTCAACAGAAAAAAAATAACCACACAGTAATCCGTTTTAGACCATTCTGAATCCAAATCCGCGAAAAAAACTATAGGTGTATGTCTGTGTGTGTGTGTGTAGGTGTGTTTGTATGTGTGTGTGTGTAACAAAATCTTGTGTACTCTGCCCAGGCCTTAGTTCTCAACAGATTTTCCTGGTTCTTTTTTTGTTCGACGCGGAAAACTATCTAGTTGTGCACCACGTCGCCGGAATTTCGAATTTTGCCTTTTAAGGGGGGGAAAGGGGGGGTCAATGCCTAAAAAACGTACGTTTGCGGGCATAATCTTATAAACTCTGCACAGGCCTCAACTTCCAACCGATTTGTGTGTTTCTTTTTTTGTTTGACTAAAATAACTTCCGAGTTGTACACGATTTCTCCAGAGTACCAAAATTTGCAAGAGGAGGGGATGAGTGGGGAGATAATATTCACAAAATATCAAATTTTTCAATATTTCGGTTCCTTTACTGCTTACTAACTGTATCCAAGCTTTGAAATTGAGGAAAAATTCTCATTATACCTAAGGATTTGCATGAATTACTTTCTGTACCACCATGGAAATAAAAGTGGTGCCACCATGGTGCCAGGGCACCATAAACCTCATATTTCTTGGGTTTTTTGGTGTTTCACCTTGAATACGGATGTGACATTCGACGGACTGCCTTCTAAACCTAATAGATGAAAGTTCAATGTTACGACGTATTTCCGCTTTGGTGCCAGACTGGCACCATTGGTGGGGGGGGGGGGGTGAACTCGAATTCGCATGTTGGGTATCGTAGATCATGGATTTTAAAATGCTCTTCAGATTCGAGGCTCCCATGCCGCTAGGAATGTTAAGGTGGATAATGGTGGGGGGGGGGGGGGTTCAGTATTTCTTGCCTAAAGTAATAAATAAATTACATCGAGAGAAACAGTTTTATCACTTAACAACTGGTTAAACTGATCCAATACTTATCCAATGGGACGTCCCCTGGAATGCATGCATTACTAAACCATATGTTTTTGTTATTTTTTTCTGTCGAGTGTTGTCCAACTTTACCTCAGATACAATCGCATAAGGACGCCCACGTCTTACATGCTGTAGGGACTGACTACAGACTAATTTATTTATGTTACTAGTTATTCCGGTCATACCTCCACCATCGTCCTAGTCAAGTGGTCCTAGATGATGGGTCTGGTAGGCACGCTTCTGCCATTCAAATCTCTACTAGGGGCGTACCTCAGGGTAGTTTGATGGGCCCATTGCTCTTCCTTGTCTTGGTGAACGATCTTCCTAAGGCCATTCAGCTCGAAGGTGTCGAAATAATAAACTATGCTGATGACACAAACTTTGTCGTGGTTGGAGATTCAGCTGATGACTGTATCAGGCGAAGTAAGGAGGTTTACCTTGGTATAAGGAACTGGCTGCTCGCCAATGGTCTCCAGCTCAATGAAGACAAGACCAAATTTTTGATTTTTTCACCTCGCTCTGTCTCTTCTCAACTTGCCTCTTTCTCTCTAGGATCTGGACAGCTGAACCCTGTGGAGCACACTCCTTTCCTCGGTGTCGTAATTGACTCGAGACTCTCATTCCGCCAACATGTTGGAACGCTAGTACCAAAGCTCAGCAGTGCCTGTTATTGCCTGCGAAGACTTCGTCCTGTTGTGTCTAATATGACCCTTAGATGTGCGTACTTTGGACTTTTTTACTCCAAGGCAAAGTACGGTATTCTTTTTTGGGCAAATGTGCGGAACCTGAATGAGGTCTTCAAATTACAAAAAAGAGTTGTGAGGGTGATTGTTGGCATTCCTCCAACGGCATCTTGTAGAGGTCGCTTCAAGGCAGAAGGCCTACTAACCCTCCCCTCACTTTATATAATGGAGGTGCTGCTTTTTGTAAGAAAGCATAGGACTCTATTCTCTGACGCTGTTTTCCAGCACTCATATGCAACGCGCAATGGACCCCAGTTGATGAAGATTCCTCAACATAGAATGGAACTTTACAAGAAAAGCCTAAGGTATAATGCGGTCTCCATCACTAACCATTTCATCTTGAACCTGCAGTCCAAAGTATGCAACTTCGAGACTCCGATTCCAGCGTTCAAAAAGAAAATCAAAGCGTACTTAATAGAACAAGAACTGTATACCACGCTGGACTATTATAAGCTTAATTAATGACGAATTGTTAAACCTAGAAATTTGTTATACATGTACCTACTTGTTATACTTTTTAGAATATTTTAATAGTATTTAAACAGCATAACCTACTACTAATCTACTTGTAATTTCAAGTGTAAAATGGCAAATAAATAAATAAATAAATATTTATGATAACGTTATATTATAACGTACCTGATATCATAAATAACATAAATTATATTATTTACATATTATGTAAAAAAATATAATTTCCATTCTTTTCTCGGATTTTCTTCAGTCATTTCATAGCAAATCGTAGTTCAGTCTGTGTCGTTCAGTTTGGGTAGGAGTCCTAGTAAGATTGTCCCAAATTCGTGTTAAGTACACCTCGATGGTGTCGTCTTCTGTTTCACCCGGATCTTCAGTTTCACGAAGAAAATTCTGAAGCATTTACATTAAATTACCACCATTCTAGCCACAAAAACCGGATATCTGGTTTTGCCAAGTAGAGGCTATATTCAAAATCCGACAAATTACAACGGAGAGTACAAAATTGGACGACATTCTGGCTTAACCTTAACAAAATTATGTTGTAAACATATATGACACATGTGAATGCCCCATTGGGCCATCCCATCCATCACATCTACACTTAGTAGTTGAAAACTTGGTTTGTAACTTACGTAATTGAATTTGAGATCCTGATGCATGTAATCGACACCTGAAAACAGAATATTTACGAAAGAATTAGGAATACGGTGGTGATTAGAAACTATTAGAGGAAACACTAGACGGTTCAAAATGGTGGTTTCAGGGGCTGTACGGAGTGTTTTCAGTGTGGTGATGGTTACTAAAGGCTGGACTAATGTGATTGTTGTGGTTACACGTCATAGGGGCTTTAAGGCCTTTCTTCGTTTGAAGTGGTTAGTTGAGGGCGATAGATTTCGGCAATGTCCTCGTGATTCCTTTTATCAGAAGTTAAGTGCACTTTCGCTATGTTAGCATAGTCTGAACTTTTGGCTCATTTTATATACAGGGTGTACCTTACTGGTCTTCCATGCGGTACCAGTCGATTCTATATCTAATTTGCAACAAAAAATGTCTCGTAGCAATTTTGTTTTAAACCCTTCGTTTCTGAATTATTTTATCTTAACTTTTTTTGAACGTGGTTTGACCTTTTGTAATTAAATCGGTCATAACTCCGTTAATTACCTGTGTAAATTACAATTTGAGGATACTGTTGGAAAGAGCATTAAATTTCCTATTGGATAGATGCCTCAACTTTTTTTTGAGTCAAAGTTTGAGACATGAAAACGTCCTCAAAACCCTGCAAATTATTACACAATGGTTTATTATTTTTCTATAGATAACTCGCCTGCAAAGCCACCAACCATCCAACATGAAGAAAAACATCGATCGCATTTCGGTCAGCTTTAATTTGAACGGAGATTAGGCCTCTTTTGCGATTCACACTCGTGTTTCTGATTTATCGTACGTAAAACCCTTAAATTCTCGTAGGGAGCGAACGGTTTGTCCTACAGGGCTCCGCGTGGTCTCAAAAAATTCTAAAAATTCCATAGAATGTTAAATTGAAGGAATAACAATACCTTTATATCAAAATGTTTTGAGTTAGGGCGTTTTAAAAATTTCAAAATTTATTTTTGAACCCTTAGAAGTGACCTAAGTAGGTACATCAACCAAAATCTTCGGGGCAGAACTAGACCCCAAATGGAGCCTACATACCAAATTTCATCAAAATCGGTCAATGCTAAGTGGCAAAAGTGCCGCGTACGGCGTACGGATGGCCAAATTTTTATTAGATTTTTGGATTCTACGTACCTTGAAACGTAAACCATCAAATTTTGAAGGGGTGTTAAAAAAAATTTTCTTGGTCGATTCTAAAGGTTCATTATTGAAAATAATAAACCAAAATTGCTATGAGACATTTTTTGTTGGAAATTAGTTGTAGAATCGATCCCTAGCCGATGGTGCGCCCTTAACGTTTACATCCTGTAGTGTGCAGATCCTCAGTATTGTATTGCATGTAGATTATCAGGTAAGTATTTATTATTGACCTCGGTAAAAATTGATCTTTTATTGACACTTTGCTCCTTGATTAGTTGAGTGTAATTAATTAGGCATCACACATGTTGTTGCCTCCTATGGAGAGATGTGTACACTGCCTTTGATGGAGATGAAAATTGAATAACCAAGAATGGACCAGAGTGCTATTTAGATAGATATGTTTATTTTCGCCATTATGTACACTTTTACAATAATATAAGTGCATGAAGGAATGCGATTTGCTCAGATTTCCTACCCGACGTTAGGCTTGGCCCGTGTTGTAGGGTGGGATGTTTGCACAATCGCTCCATATCGGTAAATAAATTGATGTCTACTATACAATTACAGTAATAAGTAAATTTCTAAACAATACATGATTGGTCAGAAAAAAGGACGCATTTTGATAATCTCTAACATACACTACCTTACTTTATTATTCTTCAACTTTAATCATCTCTAAGCTTTCATAGTCTCCTATACACATATGCTGTTTAATAGCTTTTCGCATCTAAAGCCCCCTTCTGTAACTAGCCAACTTGACACTTGCTTTTTGTATTTTGGTCTAGTGAACTTCTGGGGACTTTTCAGGCTACAAACAATGTCTGTATGTAACAAATGTAGAATGAAGATCGGGCTGTGCGTTGTCAGAGTCAGTCCAGATCTAGGGCCAATTACATTCCCTGCGGCGGCATATCTAGTATCGTATTTCGGATCCCTTCGAGAAACTTCAATTATGTTGGGTGTCCTAAAGAATTGCAATAGTAGATTTTTCACATAAAGTTGTCTAATAGTAAATACCTTAGCAATATCAAATAGGTCTACGGAAGGGGTCCTACGCGGTAATGACATCATCATTTTTATGATAATTTTCTGCAGAACATGTAACTTATTTATATGGGTGGAAAAAACGTTCCTCCCCAAGCTATTATGCCATACTGCAATACAGATTGCAACATGGTATAATAAATAAGTTTCATTGTTTGCTTCGGGAGCGTGTGTCTAACATTGTAGAATATATATATATATATTTCCTAATCTTATCATGTGTATAGTCTATATCGGGCTTCCACTTAAGCTCTTCATCCAGAACTAGCCCCAGATACTTATGCCTTGCAACTCTTTCTATCGATTCGCATGAGCATATTTGACCTTCTACGCAAGAGTGAAGGGTGATTTTCAAGTGTTTTTCCTCAATGAGTGACTTATTTCCTCCGTAAACTACCAGTTTGGTCTTGTTAGCTTTCAATGTGAGATAGAGTGCTATTTCTACCTACCTAAATATATTTCAACCAACGACGTTAACTGATTCCAATCATTCAAGTCGAAATCTGCCTGTCTGTCATAAAATCATTGTATCGGGCATAACTATTCGAAGTTATATTCCGGTTTCGATAAAATAAAAAAGGGAATGCGCCGAATGGGAAGTAGATGGTCCCATACGAAAATCATCGTCTCCGCTACTGATGGTAGCCACTGCGCATGCGCAAACGTGAATTTCCTTGTCACAGCCATAATTTCTACATTTTCTATCCGAATTCGATGAAATTTTCAGAGATTGTGCGGGTTGACGCGTAGGTGGTCCGCTATTGGAGTAGTGCTAGTACATCAATGCATCGGATCATCATACAATCGGGTTATGGATACGAGGAAGCTATGTGCTACACCCACTTGACAGACTTTTTGGTTTATCATTTTCAATAATGAACCGTTGGAATCGACCAAGAAAGAAATTTAACCCCCCTTCAAAATTTGTTGGTTTATTTCAAGGTACGTAGAATCCAAAATTTTGCCGTCCGCGCACTTTCCTTAGTTCCCATGGACATATTTTCATGAAATTTGGTTTAAAGGCGCGTCCACACCAGTAACAAAACGTGTTACAAAAACGCTGCAAATCATTGCTCAAAGGTTTATTATTTTCTGTATAGATCACCCTTCTGTATAGATCACTGGTTCTCCATCAATAGCACCTACCACCATCTGTATTCTCCCTTGACCTTCCCTCTCAAATTCCAGCTTCCTGCGTTCAATAGGATTGAAAATGACTTCGGAGCTCACTCAGCTGATCAGTGATCTGAGGAGTGAAGAAGATCTCCTCGAATGCTGAAGACGCCTGGAAGAGCACTTCCATTCAATAGGATTGAAAATGGCTTCGGAGCTCACTCAGCTGATCAGTGATCTGAGGAGTGAAGAAGATCTCCTCGAATGCTGGAGACGCCTGGAAGAGCACTTCCATTCAATAGGATTGAAAATGGCTTTGGAGCTCACTCAGCTGATCAGTGATCTGAGGAGTGAAGAAGATCTCCTCGAATGCTGGAGACGCCTGGAAGAGCACTTTCATTCAATAGGATTGAAAATGGCTTCGGAGCTCACTCAGCTGATCAGTGATCTGAAGAATGAAGAAGCTTTTGAGCAATGATTTGCAGCGTTTTTTACCCACCAACACTCGTAGGGACCGAGTTGGTTCTACGGTTTGTCCTACAGAGCTCCGGTTTGTCCTACAGAGCTCCGGGTGGTCTCAAAAATTTTTAAAAATTCAATACTATTTAAAATTGGTGAAAAAACGATACCTGTATTTCGAGAGTTTTTGAGCTAGGGCACTCTTGAAAATTTTAACCCTTAATTTTCACCCCTTAGAAGTGACCTACATCAACCAAAAGCTTCGCGGCACAACTAGACCCTAATTGGAGCCCATATACCAAATTTGAACCAAATCGGTCCAGTGTTGCTAAGAAAAGTGCCGCGGACGGCGGACGGCGGACGGGGGACGGCGGACGGACATTGCAAATTTGGATTCTACGCACCTTGAAACGTAAAGTGACAAAGTTTGAGGGGGGGTTATAAAAATTTTTTGCGATACGATCACATAGGCTTATTATTAGAAATAAGGGGTATTCACGGTCGGGCCGTTCTCGACGTGTTAACGTGTTATACGTCGAGAACGTGTTTAACGTCGAACGAATCGGTCGTAAACATGTTATCAAAGTGTGTTATCAGTCGTCGTAAGTTAACACACCCGAATGGTCTGTTAAAGTGTGTGCTAAACGTATTATCCGTCGCAACATCAGAAAGAAAATGGCCGATAACTTGCCAGCTGTTTTTCAGTCAGTTTACTTGTGAGTTAATTAGTTTCGTCTTAGTTTTTTTTTGAGTTGGAGTCTGTTGAGTTGAAGTTCGTTTGTTTGTCTCGGTTATTTTGTGAGTTATTTGAGTTGGAGTTGAAGGTATGGAGGTCTCTTGGAGGTATGGAGGGAAGAGAAAGGTAGTTGGGAGGAACAAATAGATGCAGTGAAAGTGAAGGAAAATGCGAGAAACTGTTTTCTTGACCACTTCATCATCAACAAGTTCTTGTTTATAACTTTTCTTCGACATGACTGCAGTGAGTAATCCTCAAATTTTCAGTGTAAAAAGTAAAAAATCTGTAAACAATATAGGTGGTATAAAAGTTGTCTCCTGTGGTAAAAAAACTTTGCTTGTTTCTTTGCCATGGAACAAACAATGATGGACGTTGTAGATTTTTTTCTCCTCATTTTTACCGAATTTATGGCGTTTTCCCCTTCTCGTTCACACTTCCTCCACCGAATCATGCCACACAATAACCATACGACCCTAATGGCTGCGATCTAGCCAGGTAATCGAAGAAGAAGAAGTGATGAGACTTCAACAACTTAAGCACGTTTAACACGAGTCGACTGGGGTTGTTCACGGTTTTTTTGTTTAACAAGTTTACCACTTAACACGTTTAACACGATAAGCTCAACCGTGAATACCCCTATAATAAACCAACAGTTATACAGGGTGTTTCACGAAAAGGTTACACCCCCTTCATTTTCGCAAAATACAGCGTAAAAAATCCGACCAACGTAATTCTTCATGATTTTTTGTGAAAATCTCAGGAAAAATACTTTTGCGCAAAAAAGTTGCGCGCAATCGTGCGCAATTGACACTAACTTCATCTTTTCAAATGGATCGCCCCTTTTTTTTATTACAGATTCGGATTTTACGTCAAAATTCATGGAAAATTCATACCCGAACCGATTTTTTTTTATTGCGCGCAAAACCTGGCCTTTTGAACGCTCTAAGTTGCGGAGTTGCGCAAAAATTAGGTTTTGGAGAACCCTAAGTGTGGCATATGTATTTTCATCATTTTTTTACTCTAAATCACATGGTGTCATCCGTTTTTCAATTTGACTGGAATTTTTCAAAATAGCGGCCAAAAATTCGGCTGTTATTAGTGAAAAAATCCCTCTTTTTAAATCGTTATGAGCTTTTAGGCAATTTTATACAGTTCAAGCATGATCGTGCTGCCAGTTTTTATTTTTACCTCCACCGTAGACGGCCCCAAGCCCGTGGTTCAAAAGGAGGTGAGAAAATAAAAAATAAACATGATTTCGACCACAAAACTTAAGTTTTCGTGAAAGAAATGTTAATTTTTCCTCTTGAAATCTTGGTATTCCTCAAAACGGATGACACCCTGTGATTCAGCGTAAAAAAATGATGACAAAACATGTGCCACATTAAGGGTTCTCCAAAACCTAATTTTTGCGCAATTGTGGAGCTGCGCAACTTAGAGCGCTCAAAAAGCCAGGTTGCGCGCAATAAAACAAATCGATTTGGGTATGAATTTTTCATGGAATTTGACGTAGAATCCGAATCTGTAATAAAAAAGGGGGGTTACATTTGAAAAAATGAAGTTAGTGTCAATTGCACGCAACTTTTTTGAGATCCTCACAGAAAATCATGAAGGATTGCGTTGATCGGAATTTTTTACGCTGTATTTTACGGAAAGGAAGGGGGTGTAACCTTTTCGTGAAACACCCTGTATAACCAATGTTATGTAACTTGTTAGATATTCAACTGAAAAAGTGTTTTTATTTATTTATTTGTAAAGGCCGGATCGGCAATACAATTGTCAACATGTAAATAACATTTAAATAAAATTTAAACAACCTAAAACTAAAGTTCGGAAAAATATAAAAAAGAGGCAAAAAAACACGCCCGTCAAAAACAAAACATTAAGGACCAAAGTTTTATAACACGATGTTGGGTAACTTTTCATCTGTTACATAGCAGGTTACATGCAACCCACTGGTTGTCGGTAAAGATCACAGGAAGTTAGATAACTTGGTTGTATGACAAGTTGCTAGCTCGTCCACACACACCGGGCCCCCACTTTGTGACAACCCTAGAGCATCGATAATTGGTGTCCTGCTTTGCAATAGTTCGGGCAACATTAATCAAGAGATGTTCAAAGTTACAACTGCTCATTCGAGCGAAATTCTTGAAACTCCCATCATCACTGATTTCCCTCCCCATCACTAAGGGGATCTCTACCGTCTTCCAATAGATCTTCCATCTGGAGAGTTCCACAGTACCGATGTCGAGCATCCAGCGAATTTGCGCTAAGTTGGTTGACGGCGAGTTGATGAAATTACACAGGCCGCTGCGGCCAGCACAACCTCTTCCTCCAAGCTATGATCACTACTTGTTTACCTCGGGAATGAGAACTAAATAAACCAAACTGGTTGAGAACTAAAACTTGTATTAAACAGAACTAATGTAGTATTTCAATGAGAAAATATGAGAGCGCAGAGTTAAAGTGTACCGGTAACGGTCGAGTAATGGCGGAGGCATCGGGACCGCGGAGTGGTTTCTCCGTCGCAGCCATCTTGATCGGCCCGGTGCATTCATTTTCTGTGTTGTTCTTAATTATGATCGTCCTTGCTTTATTAGTTCATTAATTTTTATAGATCTAATACTGGCCTATTAATTCTGAATGCAATAACCCATTGATAGTACGAGAAGATCTAATTTGGTTCATTCTTAGCTGAATCCCTTAGCGGCGGAAGTTGGAACTAGGGAACTACTTTGTCTTTGGACCAACTGCTCAATTTTGGGCGGGAAGGTCCAAACATACTCCCCCCCAATATGACCATAGTCATACGACCTTATCTACGTCCTTGGGGAGGGGGCACAATTTGACTAAAGGTCTTTTCAGGACTCCTGAACTAGTGCGAACAAGGGCAACTCTAGTTGTGCCATCCGGACCTGGACACAGTTCAGATATGACCCCCATGACCCACTGAAGTGGAGGTCTATTGTCCTCCATTACAAGAACTACATCACCTACTTTTGGTGGTCTGTCGGGGGTATTCCATTTTGATCGAATTTGGAGGTCTAATAGGTATTCCTTACTCCATTTCTTCCAGAATTGATCTACCATTTGATTCACAAATTTCCACTTCGGGACTAGCCTAGTACTCGCTGTATGGTCTACAGTGGACTCAGGTAGGGCTGTGAGTGGTCGTTGAACTAGAAAATGCCGCAGTGGTTTACCACGTCGTGGTAAACGCAATGGTTTACCACTGAATCCTCAAATGATTGAAAGTGTTGCTATTTTTGTTACATAGGTGTAGACGCGTTTGGAGGGGACAGTTGTATAACTTAGTTGTACAACAAAGTTTTAAAACATGCTATATAGCACGTTTTAAAACATTTATTATACAACATTGCTATTTGTTATCAGTGTGGACGCGCCTCAAGAGCTCCATTTGGGGTCTAGTTGTGCCCCGAAGCTTTTGGTTGATGTAGGTCACTTCTAAGGGTTCCAAAATCAATTTTGAAATTTTGAAAACGCCCTAACTCAAAAAATTTTGATGTAAAGGTATTATTTTTCCTTCAATTTAAGATTCCATAGAATTTTTAGAATTTTTTGAGACCACCCGGACAAACCGTTCGCTCACTACGAGAATTCAAAGTTTGGACGTACGATAAATCAGAAACGCGAGTGTGAATCGGAAAAGAGGCCTAATCTCCGTTCAAATTTTAGCTGACCGAAATGCGATCGATGTTTTTCTTCATGTTGGATGGTTGGTGGCTTTGCAGACGAGTGATCTACATAGAAAAATAAAAAATATTAAACCATTGTGTAAAAATTTGCAGCGTTTTTTCATGATTTTCTTCCGAACTCTGGACATATTTAAGACCTACCATTGTCAAAATAATCAATCAAAATTCGAAACGCTCAAAAATTCTTGTAGGATTTTTCACACAGAATCGAATGAGACCTACCCCAGGTCGCTACGACTAACTGATTAGAAAATCCGACGAAATTTCCGGTAAAAATCATAGTTTTTTTAATGATTTTCTGTGCAAATTGTTAAAAAAATACGATTTTCAGCTGAAATTTCGTCGTACTTTCTATTAAGTTAGTCGTATTAATTATTTATTATACAACATTGCTATTGTGTGGACGCGCCTCAAGAGCTCCATTTGGGGTCTAGTTGTGCCCCGAAGCTTTTGGTTGATGTAGGTCACTTCTAAGGGTTGAAAAATAAGGTTTGAAATTTTGAAAACGCCCTAGCTCAAAAACTTTTTGACCGACTTCATGCGCGGCGAAGCCGCGCCGAAGGAAGGAGGTATACAGTTCGGTGTGTCATGGGACGACGATTTTTTTTTTTTTTTTTTTTCTGTATGTTTGTACCACTAGCATTTTCTTATTCGGGCACCAATCTGCCTGATTCTTCTTGAAAAGTGTTCTACAAGTATCCATAGTGGTCCCGTTTCAATCAGATTTCATTTTGCTTTGTTAAAAGTATCGAAATTTTGTGAAAATAGTTCAAAAAACGTGGTTTTCGGGAAGATTGTTCCGCATCCTCTCCCCCCGCCCGACTCTTCGAAGCCACCCACCCGCTCGTCCCCCCCCCCACCACCACCACCCACCCGCCCGTCCGCTCCGGGATATTCTCGGACGCCTGCCGCCCCTCAACAAATTCAAGGGGGACCACCCTCTCATTCATTGGGGACCATCCTCCCTATTTAGAGTGAAACGCTTATTTCTTCAAGATAAAGTGGATTGTGAAGCAAAATTTTAATTAAAAAAAAAAAAGATATTGAACTCAATAATTTTTTTGAAATTAACTTTAACATTTCACTGAAAGACGAGTTTCCCGACTTTGTGTACATGTTTGTGTAAATTCAAATTTAAGGTCCGATTCTAAGCTTCACAAAAAATGAGATGCTTTATGAGGGGGTTTCCGATAACCATCAAATTCCAGTAGACTACCAAGTGGGTCTAGCACATAGCCTTCTCATCATCCAAAACATGTTGCAGCTGGCTAAAATATGAAGTTCTAGTCCGATTCCGATGAAATTTTCAGAGATTGTACGAGTTGGCGTGTAGATGGTCACCTATGAAAATCATTGCCCCCGGACTGATAGCCGCTGCGCATGTGCAAACGATAATTTCCTTTTAGCAGCCATCATTTCCACATTTTCCATCCGACTTCAAGAAAATTCTCGGAGATCATGCAAATTGGCATATAGATGGTCCCCGATGAAAAGCATTGCTAAGGAACTGATAATAGCCACTGCGGGAGTTCTATTTCCTTACCAACGGCTTGGTTGCACGTGAAAATCATTATAAAAGGCGCGTAACGGTTTTTTCTGTCGCTTTTTCGTGACGATTTTTTTTCGGTAGGTCATCGCAAAAACACATTCTGTGTTAAAAACCATTAGTAATTAAAAAATACAAGTAAAAGATTTAAATAAGAAAAATAGCGAAAAATGTAGAAAAAAGGTTAACAGTCGGTAACTCAAAGAATACCGACTTTTAACAAAAGTACTTGGTAGTAGGTAAATTATGTAAAATTAAAAAAAAAATTAAATAATAAAAGTCGAAAAAATTAATAAGTTAAAAATTAAAACGAATGATTTAAAAATTTAAACAAAAGTACTTGGTAGTAGGTAAGTTAATAACTTACCTACTACCTATTACATAATATGTTAAATTAAAATAATTAAAATCGAAAAAATTAATAAATTAAAAATTAAAACAAATGACTTATAAAATTAAATTTTAAAAATAAATTTAAAAAATCACTAAAAAGTAAAAAATAAAAAAATTATGAAAATACAAAAATAGTAAAATAAAAAACTTTTTAACAAAAAAACGGACCGACCTCAAAACTGATGATATCATCCCACTAAAAAGGAAAAAATAATAACGACAATTTATTTAGATAGGTTGGTAGGTAGGTACGCATTGAAGTCGCCGCCGTGCCCATCTGCAGAGACAAACATACACAAGTAGATTCCACTTCCATCTGGTTAGTATTACAACATGAGAGAGTGACAATAAGTGTGAATCTCAGTAAGAATATTTCCTTTGATAACAGCTGAAGACGTCTGCGTCACCAAAAATGGCAGTTGGATAAAAATTCAACATGAGAAGGTTGTTTACTTACTTACCTACCCTTACTCCTGTTTTGTATTGCACTGTCGACGCATGTTGTAACACTAACTGGTTCATTTGAGTATGAACTCATATCACAAACCCACATCATGACCTAACAATTCTACATTCAATATGCCATACATGGAATATAAGATTAATTAGATATTATGTAATCAAAGATTGATCACGTATAATTAGATAAATAACTATTAGATACTATCTAATCAAGAGATGGTTTGTTGGAATCCAAACATTTCGTACGGGGATTCACACTTATTGCCACTCTCTCATCCTCCTTCATACGACAGCAGTGACGTACTACCTAATAGTTTTGGAACACATGCATTACCTCAATGATAGGTACCCACTCTCATTCATGTTTTGTATTGCACTATCGACCCATGTTGTAACACTAACCAGATGGAAGTGGAATCTACTTGTGTATGTTTGTCTCTGCAGATGGGCACGGCGGCGACTTCAATGCGTACCTACCTACCAACCTATCTAAATAAATTGTCGTTATTATTTTTTCCTTTTTAGTGGGATGATATCATCAGTTTTGAGGTCGGTCCGTTTTTTTGTTAAAAAGTTTTTTGATATAAAGGTATTGTTTTTTTCATAAATTTAAAATAGTATTGAATCTTTAGAATCAAATGAGACTACGCGGAGCTCTGTAGAATCAACCATTCGCTTACTACGAGAACTTACGGGTTACGCTTATGATAAATCAGAAACACGAGTGTAAATCGCAAAAGAGGCCTGATCTCCGTTGACAAAATACGATCGTTGTTCGTTTCTATGAGTTGTTCTCAGTTTTGCGTCCTTAGCAACCAGTAATAGAATTTCCTATTGAAGGCACCCACAACTCTTCATTTCTTCCAAATAAACTTGATTGTGAAGCGAAAATGGTAGGTAGTGACAATGGTAAAGCCGTGTTCTTTGTAGACGAGTGATCTATATAGAAATAATAATCCTTTGTGTAATAATTTGCAGCGTTTGATTATTGGGAATAGTCATTTTAAACCTTTTGGCTGAGGAAAATCCAAGAATAACGCCTTAACCAGAAAACGTCTCCTAAGTCGGTGTGGCACATAGCTTCTTCGTATTCATAACCCGATTGTATAGAAGATCCGATGCATAGTAGTTAATCTCAAAACATCAATCTCTAAGTACCTTCCACTACCCTCATGGGGGACCATTTGAACAATCCTGAGAAATTTCGTCGAATTCGGATGGAAAATGTAGAAGTTGAGGAAGTTACAAGGAATTGACGTTTGCGCATGCGCAGTGGCTACCTTCAGTCTGGGGACAATGATTTCCATAGGGGACCATCTACAACCTAATCCGCACAATTCCTGGAAATTTCATCGAAATCGGACAATTACTTCGTATAGTTATGCCGGTTACAAGGATTTCATGACAGACAGACAGACACGGAAACAAAATTGTTCAGAAAGGTCTGAAACGTAATACGCGATTGGAAATTTCGATTTTGGAGAACTTTTTTTTATCTTGAAAAGTGAAAACAAAGCTTCCGCTAACTTGGTAGACTCGGAAGCAAAATAACAGTTACTTGAAAACTCTTGGCTAGATTATGTGAGCTCACTTGGAAAAGCTGTCTTGGCTCTTTTCTCTGCCGAGCGTCGATATGTGATTTACATCTCAAGAATTAAATTGAAAAAAAATTGAATTTTGCTATCGTGTGTTATTTTTGGTTTATTATTTTCAATAATGAACCTTTGGAATCGACCAAGAAAAAAAATTCTTTACACCCCCCCCCCCTCAAAATTTGTCGTTTCAAGTTACGTAGAATCCGAAAATCGAATAAAAATGTTTCCGTCCGTCCGCCGTACGCTGAACTTTCCTTGGTTCCTATGGAAAGCGAACTTTCCATTCGAGTTCATTGCAGACGAGTGATCTATATAGAAAAATAATAAACCTTCGTGTAATAATTTGCAGCGTTTTTCACTTTAACTCCGGAACACTAATATACGTCAATATGACTCCCATAAAAATTTAAATTCACTGTCTTGACGCTCGATGGCACTCCACGTCCATAGGTGTTCAGGCCAACTCAGACAATCTAGTTCAAAGTGAGATGTGACAGGAGTAGCAGCCTTTCTTCAGCTGGTGAACAGTGGCGTCAGGTGACAATATTCGTCAGGCAAACACCTTGACTAGTCTTAGAGGAATAAACAATAGTGAAAAACGCAGCAAATTATTACACAAAGGTTTACTATTTTCCTGTGCGCCAGCAAACAGGACAGCTTTGCCATTGTCACCAATCATGTTTTCGCTTCACAATCGAGCTTATTTAGATGAAATGCATCACACTCCATTCAAAGAAATGAAGAATTCCTTCATTGAGAAACTTGATTACTTGTTGCTAAGCAAGCGTAACCCATGGCTTAGTAGGTATCCATGGCTCATCTTCAAATTTTCTCTGCTTTCAAGGTCACGAAACAGCTAGTCGATTGTTTGCCTTTGCTTATGCTGTTATAGTGGAGGTATGGGAATACTATACCCCGCACTGACCCCCTACCTACCCGCCGATCGTCTTTCCTCATCCATGACAGTCCCACAAAATTCATTTTTGTGAACGGGGAATTTGCCTCAATTTTAGATTCTGGAATTTCAAGTCAAATCCTATTATAGGGCCCTAGAATAACGTTTAACACTAGGAATAACCAACGGGAAAAAATTACCGTAGGAGAAAATGACTAAACAAGTGAACCTCTGTTACAAAACACCGCAAAAATCGAGGAGTATTGTTGACGTCATACGAAAAAAAAAAAAAAAAACGACGCGAAAACAACGACAACAGAAAACCGCACACAAAACGATCCAGTGAAATGGCTACTCGAATAATGTGATTCAAATCTTGAAACTAAATAAGAGAAGATGAAGAATAATAATGCTTGATAAACTAGTAGATAGATTCGTATTGTAAAAAAGTGAGTAATATTGTTTCTTTTGGTCACTTTTGTGTTTGGGTTCTTCCTGCCAGTTCGTGGCGCACTCTTGTGCGCACTACTCGGAAGGTAAAAGTTCGTGTATGTTCCGCTTCTGTGGTAAGCGCCACAGAACCTCCTTTGAAGTCAGATTGGTAGAATATCCGTCACGTTTCAAACATGGCTGCCTCTTACACATTGCCACCACATTTAAAATTTCCATCTTCCTTAAATTCTCTAATTTTTTTGGATGCGTTTTCGAGCAGCTCACTATGGTTTTATTCCATAAAAACAAACTCATTCGGAAAAAAAAAAAAAAGTGAGGCAAATTCCCCACTGCTTGCCTTGCTTCGCCAGGCCTCGCGCTAGTTCGTGTATCATCCGCAATCTGTCGTAGTTACCGTCCTTTTCAACTCGCAGGTGTGTTGCGGGATAGTATCCACGACAAAACACGTACTTATTTCATCTAACTTCCTTGGTAATAACGAAATAGTCCCCAAATATTATAAAAAGTTTTCTAAAGGCTACATATTACTTGAAAAAAAAAAATGTAAATATAGGAGAATCTCAATAAAAATTAATTGATTCATTTTTCATATTTTTAGTAAGGCAAACAGTGTTTGCTATGTTTGCCTGGAGGAGGCGCCACAGCTGGCCTCCCTACTAAAACCTAGAGAGTCAGAATGACTTACATTGGTGTTTGACGTAAATTTTTTTTAGGTCATTCTGACTCCTAATTAGTGATACTAGCCCAAAACTTGTCAGTCACATGGACTCCTAATTAGAAACACAAGCCTTATGAAATGATGAGAGGCTTTGTAAAATTCTCTCCCTCTCACATTTTTTTCTTCTCCCTCTATTCTTTACAATCTCTTTTTTTCCTGAGTAAGAGAGGAAAGAGATGGGAGCGAAATACGGGAAATTATACAGGATTCGGGAGATAAAGAGGCTGAAGATATGAGGTTTGTTCCAAGCGAGCTGAACTCATGAACCAGTTCGGCGCAGCGGCCACGCGCAGGGTTGGGGGCAGGTGAAATGTGAGTTCCAGTTCATGTGCCTAACTTTCACTTTCTACTCAACCGTGTTCCAAGCCTGACGGATTCATAAAATTTCTGTACCGAGTTCACGAAAATTCCGAACTATCTGAGAAGGAAATTTGGGAACAGAAATAAACATCCAGTTTTGTTTTTGGCGCAAAATTGGTGTTGTTTGTTCTAAATCGTCGTTGTTCGTTCGTTCCAAGCGTTTTGTTCTGATTTTTTCTCTCCAATTTTTTTTTATTTCGAAAGTGTAGAACTCTCGACGAGAATAATGGATGTGAATAATTTAATTTATTCTTTATTATTTGATGAGGATAGCCTTCCTCTGGAACAACTCCTCAGGACAGAAGAGGATGAGGATGAGCTAGAGGAAATAGCTGCTGCGGTCGACGACTGGATTTGTAATAAAAAAAGGAGATTATTTGAAAACAGTACTATTATACGACCATGTCCAATTTATAGAGCATTTTATGGTATCTAAAAAGATCGCCCAGAAAATCGCGGAGGGGTATCAACCTTCGGAGTTCTACCACTCTGATACCGGGCCGTTTGCTTTCAATTGAGCAGGTACGTACATTTTGGCGAATTATTTAAGGTATTTGCAATTTTTAATTATTTAGAAAAGATTTGCCAGGGTTTGAATTTCAAAAATACCCGAAAACACACCTAAAAATCGTTAGCCCATACGGTCCAAAACAACCCGTCCAAATTTGCCAAGCAGTGGTCCAAAAAGTCGAAGATACGTATGTACCATATATGGAGTGTCATTTTCAAGTATTTACCCGCGCTGCACAGTACTGTGAGTATGTGTAAAAATCGAAAAAACGACCGTCTATTAGTATTGGGAAGGAGTGCAAGAACCCCCAGATAGTCTTTGAGCACGTTTAAATAGGTTTCCTGACCTCACAAGCCTCTTACGGGTCACCAGAGGGCAAGTTCCGCGACCATTTATGTTAATAGCTCATTTCACCCAAAACGCTAACGATGAACTACCTGCTCATTATGAGTGCGGATACCATCATATCAACAAGTTGGGTCTTATTGCCCTTCATGACGAGTCACGGCATAAGTATGTGCTTTACTGAGGTTTTTAAATAATTTTTGAAGACTTCAAAAATCATTCATACTTGGTATGAATTTCCCCTAAGCACTAGGTAAAATCGTCACAATAATAATTCCCAATTTTTCTTCTTAAACCTTAACATTAAATAGTGAATTTCTCAAAAAGAGGAGAAATGAGGAATTAGAGCATTTGATGAATGTTTTCTGGCACTATCCCTTGACTCAATCCCGTTGGAATTTGCCGCGACTTTTTTTCTATGAAATTTTCAATACGAATAGAAAGCTTTTTGAAAAATTAAAGTCGCGGGAAAGTGTGGAGAGGAAAAAAAACCCACATCCTCGCATTTTTCATATAAACAGAATAGAACAGAAAAGATTATGAAGTATACCAGTATCTGATTAGGGATGACTTCATTGACACGACCACCCTCCACAAAACTGATACCTAATGCTGTACCAAGCAAATCTAACGCTATGGAACTGAGTTGTGGAAGCGCTCTCTCCAGCCTCTGCAGCGCTAATGACAGTGACGATTTAGATTCATCATTCAGTGTAATGCACTTCTAAAGACATCTAATTATTACCTATGTTTCGGTACCTAAACTTTTGTAAAATTGGTGAAATGTTACTTTTGTTTTGAATTTAAAATTTCAATATTTTTGGGTGATGAACTACGGGACAATTTAGAGTTGGAAATTTCAAAAATGTTTACCTTCTCAATTTCCCCTAAATTTTTTTAAACTACCTTCGGGAGTCTAATATAAAGGTGTTCTGATGTGTGAGCATGCATGATAACCCTTAAGTTGCTCAAAATTTGATTTTATAAATTTCATAGGTCATGACAATGAGGAGAAAACTATGGGACAAACTTTAGTAACATATTACATGTATATTAACCGTATGATGGACAGATTTCAAGCATATTGTGGTTCACTATCTATTTTTAAACAATTTTGAATGAAAACAATGGGGAATTTGCCTCAATTTTAGATTCTGGAATTTCAAGTCAAATCCTATAATAGGGCCCTAGAATAACGTTTAACACTAGGAATAACCAAGGGGAAAAAATTACCGTAGGAGAAAATGCCTAAACAAGTGAAGCCTCTGTTACAAAACACCGCGAAAATCGAGGAATATTGTTGACGTCATACGAAAAAATAACGACGCGAAAACAACTCCGACAACAGACAGAGTTCTAGCACCGCCACACAAAATGATCCAGTGAAATGGCTACTCGAATAATGTGATTCAAATCTTGAAACTAAATAAGAGAAGATGAAGACTAATAATGCTTGATAAACTAGTAGGTAGATTCGTATTGTAAAAAAGTGAGTAATATTGTTTCTTTTGGTCACTTTTGTGTCTGGGTTCTTCCTGCCAGTTCGCGGCGCACTCTTGTGTTATTCCTTGTAAGCTAAAAGTTCGTGTATGTTCCGCTTCTGTGGTAAGCGCCACAGAACCTCCTTTGAAGTCAGATTGGTAGAACATCCGTAACGTTTCAAACATGGCTGCCTCTTACACATTGCCACCACATTTAAAATTTCCATCTTCCTTAAATTCTCTAAATTTTTTGGATGCGTTTTCAAGCAGCTCACTATGGTTTTATTCCATAAAAATAAACCCTCATTCGAAAAAAAAAAAAAAAAATGTGAGGCCAACTCCCATTACCGTGAAACGTTATCACTGGCAGAGAAAAATTCAGGAATGTTGAAGAGCTGACTCTGGGACAATAAGATTTGAGGTACATATCGATTGATTATGCACATGAATTGATCGATTTATAGATCAACTAGGGTGGTGTCATGTAGGCGTGATACCACAAAAACAACTACAAAAAGGTTTTTTGAGAAAAGTTGAACAGAAAATTGTTTATTAACAAAGAACATAAATTGTCCCGTAGTTTGAGAATCACCCTTTTAATTAACTCCTAATATTATTTGTTGTACAATTTTCTTTCCTTACAATATGAAGTAGTATGAAATCCATGATCAGAGCAACTTCATCTAACAGAACTCTCCACAAATTGATTTTTGATCACTTGATGCATAAACTCACAGTACTATGCGCTGGGTCGAATGGGAGCGGTCTCACACCACCAGCACTAGTAATTTACGAAATATCCACAAATAAAACGCTGCAAATTATTACACAATGGTTCATTATTTTTCTATACAGGGTGTTTCACGAAAAGGTTACACCCCCTTCATTTCCGCAAAATACAGCGTAAAAAAATCCGATCAACGCAATTCTTCATGATTTTTTGTGAGGATCTCAGGAAAAATACTTTTGCGCAAAAAAGTTGCGCGCAATCGTGCGCAATTGACACTAACTTAATTTTTTCAAATGGAACCCCCCTTTTTTACTACAGATTCGGATTCTACGTCAAATTTCATGAAAAATTCATACCCGAATCGATTTGTTTTATCGCGCGCAACCTGGCTTTTTGAACGCTCTAAGTTGCGCAACTCCACAATTGCGCAAAAATTAGGTTTTGGAGAACCCTTAGTGTGGCACATGTTTTTTCATCATTTTTTGACGCTGAATCACAGGGTGTCATCCGTTTTGAGGAATACCAAGATTTCAATAGGAAAAATTAACATTTCTTTCACGAAAACTTCAGTTTTGTGGTCGAAATCATGTTTATTTTTTATTTTCTCACCTCCTTTTGAACCACGGGCTTGGGGCTGCCTACGGTGGAGGTAAAAATAAAAACTGGCAGCACGATCATGCTTGAACTTAATAAAATTGCCTAAAAACTCATAACGATTTAAAAAGAGCGATTTTTTCACTAATAACAACTGATAACAATAATAACACTAATAACAATAATTTGCTGCCGCCATTTAGAAAAATTCCAGTCAAATTGAAAAACGGATGACACCCTGTGATTCAGGGTAAAAAAATGATGAAAAAACATGTGCCACACTTAGGGTTCTCCAAAAGCTAATTTTTGCGCAATTGTGGAGTTGCGCAACTTAGAGCGTTCAAAAAGCCAGGTTGCGCGCGATAAAACAAATCGATTCGGGTATGAATTTTTCATGAAATTTGAAGTAGAATCCGAATGTGTAATAAAAAAGGAGGGGTTCTATTTGAAAAAATTAAGTTAATGTCAATTGCGCACGATTGCGCGCAACTTTTTTGCGCAAAAGTATTTTTCCTGAGATCTTCACAAAAAATCATGAAGAATTGCGTTGGTCGGAATTTTTTACGCTGTATTTTGCGAAAATGAAGGGGGGTGTAACCTTTTCGTGAAACACCCTGTATAGATCAATCGTCTGCAAAGAACACGGCTTTGTTACCACCAACCACATTTCGGAGTTGTTTATTAAAACACCCTTGTGGGAGTCACAATGACTCCAGTCTTACTGACAAGAGGATAAAAACGTCTGCCAAGTGGGTGTGGCACATAGCTTCGTCGTATCCATAACCCGATTGTATAGATGATCCGATGCATAGTAGTTAATCTCAAAACATCAATCTCTAAGTACCTTCCACTACCCTCATAGGGGACCATCTACACGCTAATCAGGACAATCCTGAGAAATTTCGTCGAAATCGGATGGAAAATGTAGAAGTTATGGATGGCTGTTACAAGTTGCTTATTTTGGTCTCAAGGTCTCACATAAAATCACGGATATACTTACCATCATCCATGATGGCGGTTGTGACGTTCTTGCCGGTCACTCCCTGGGCCCAGGCTGCCTCTACGTTCAGGTCGAGCTTGGCCTTTCCTCCGTTCTGCCCGGTGTTCTTGAGGTACCACTGGTACTGGAAGTAGGGGTCTGTCGGGGCCCTTTCCGGCTTGATGTGGGGCACGAGGTTCTCAACCATCAGCGGCTTGTAGCCTCTCTTCACCCGTTTGAACCCCGGCAGCTGGTACGCTACATGTACCTGCAACAAATCGGAGAGGATGATCAGAACTATGGGAAAGTAAAGAGTAGAGGTGTGTAAGACAAGGTCATTTGGCGGATTCGAATCCCAAACGGTCAGTCATTACAGAGACCAGGTCTTTTGAATCCGTTCACCCGTTCACTCACAAGACAAACAACCAACCGGTCAGAAGTGACAAAAACGAGCGAGTCTGTAAACCAAACAAGTCGAAATGTTGGGATCCAGGTCGTGACTCGAAAAAACGCTTAGTCGAAAAACCGAACGAGTCGGAATAGGTTACAATGAGTAGGCGATTTGAATGAATCAAATGAGCTAAATAGACAAAAACAAATGAAAGATCGATTCGAATCGTATGAATCAGTCTTTGAGTGTGTTTTGTCTTTTGGTTTATTATTTTCAATAATGAACCTTTGGAATCGACCAAGAAAAAAAAAATTTCAACACCCCCTCAAAATTTGATGGTTTACGTTTCAAGGTACGTAGAATCCAAAAATCGAATAAAAATTTGGCCGTCCGTCCGCCGTCCGCCGTACGCCGTACGCCGTACGCCGTACGCGGCACTTTTGCCACTTAGCATTGACCGATTTTGATGAAATTTGGTATGTAGGCTCCATTTGGGGTCTAGTTGTGCCCCGAAGCTTTTGGTTGATGTAGGTCACTCCTAAGGGTTCCAAAATCAATTTTGAAATTTTGAAAACGCCCTAACTCAAAAAATTTCGATATAAAGGTATTGTTTTTCCTTCAAATTAAGATTCTATAGAATTTTTAGAATTTTTTGAGACCACGCGGAGCTCTGTAGGACAAACCGTTCGCTCTCTACGAAAATTTAAGGGTTTATATTGAAATATATATATATATAAATCCAAACACGAGTGTGAATCGCAAAAGAGGCCTAATCTCCGTTCAAATTAGAGCTGACCGAAATGCGATCAATGGTTGGAAATTTTGATTTTTTTTTTTTCCTCTTCATATTGGATGGTTGGTGATTTTGTAGACGAGTGATCTATATAAAAATAATAAACCGTTGTGTAATAATTTGCAGCGTTTTTAGTCCTCAGTTCATTCGAACGTAATTCTTTACTTGGATGATGGAGGGTTTTGCTTAGAAAACCACTTCCATCTACTTCTTTCTGTTGATACTTCCTTGTCATTTTCACACATTAATGATCCATGTACAAACATGCATGTACATAAATATACATTATACATCCATATTGCGGGCAATTCATTTATTTAGTTGGCCTTCTGCCGTTGTTCTCGTAATTTAACCGGAAATGTCGATTGGTGGGTTGATGAACGAATGACCGTGTTCATTTTGATAACTCGTTCAGTTCTGACAAGGTCATTTTGAAGATAAGGTCTTTTCAATACGTTCACTCCTGACCGACACACCTCTAGTAAAGAGACACGCTTTTTGTTCTGCAAATGAATTTGTTCACGAATTCCGTAGGTTTGTGCCATCTCCAATCATATAGCGAAAGCGTTGAATTTGAATAATTGAATATGCACAAGGTTTTGTTTTGCTCAGAAGAAACCAGCAGTGAGAAGACCGGCTCGAGTTCTGCAAATAAAGCAGCAAGATTCCCTACTCGCTCAAAATCTACGGATTCACTGATCTTGCAATCTAATGTTGTTTACCGAATAAATTGTGAGTGCGGCGTTTCATGCAGGGCGGCGTCTACACTTAAGATGGGCATAACTTCAGGGTTCGATTCTACAAGGTATTTCCAACAAAAAATGTCTCCTAGCAATTTTTTCTTAACCCACTCAAAAGGGCTTTTTCCACTTCGATTTTTTTTTCGCATTTTCGACCCTGTCATAATTTTTGTTAATTACCAAGTAAATTAAAATTTGAGGATATCGTTGGAAAGAGCGTTAAATTTCCAAGCTACCTAGTGTAAAACCAAAATATTTTAGCAATAAATTATTTCTGTAAAATCAAGTTAAAAAGCAAATTATAAATTTTTTCCCGAAATTTGATTTTTTCTTATCGAATTTTCACTACGCCTGCCCATTTCGATGGGCGCTCTTCGGAAAAAACATGCCCAAAATGTGAGCTTTCTAACGATATATCAATTTTTCTTTTTAAAACTGAAATTGGAAGAGTAAATCAAGTTTGAATGCAAGAAAACGTGTGTTTTACAAGAAAATCGAGTGTTTTACGCGGTGTATGGTCTCCCTCAATCTTGACGAGTTTGGTATCATTTTATTCGGAATTTTTTACGCGGAATCCAATGATGATACTTTCGAATAATTCTGACTGTTAGAAAGTGGATTTTTCGAAGACAACCTTGGTATTCGTACATAAAATACGCCGCATTATTCGTAGAAATGGTAGTGAGCATGAAGTAACACGTTTCTACTCAATAAAAACATTAAATTTCTAGCTGATTGATGTTTGATCAATCAGCTAGAAATTTGATGTTTTTATTGAGTAGAAAGGTTTTCCTTAATGGTAACTACCATTTCTACGAATAGTGCGTACCGTCGACTGGGGTGATACTGATCAACAAGCCTTTTGCTTCCTCACTACCGAAGGTAGGGAAGCTTTGTATTCGTGAAAGAAGTGAAAAAAAAAAAATGTCCTCCAAAATCAAAATTTCCACTTGCTTTTTGCGTTTTAGAGCTTCCCGAACAATTTTGGTTCCGTGTCTGTCTGTCTGTCTGTCGGTCTGTCGGTCTGTCGGTCTGTCTGTCTGTCTGTGGTCAATCCTTGTCCCGGGCAAAAGTATACTAACCTGTGGTCCGATTTTGATGAAATTTTCAGGGATTGTGCGGGTTAGGTCCTAGACGGTCCCCTATAAATTTCAGCACCTTCGGATCAGCTGAGTGAGCTCCAAGGCCATTTTCTCTCCTGTTGAACGCAGGAAGCTGAAATTTGAGGGGCAGGGTCAATGGAGAATGCTGAAGGTGCCTGAGTGGTCACTGATCAGCTGAGTGAGCTCCAAGGCCATTTCCTCTCCTGTTTTCCGCCAACTGATTCTATACGTCCATGTTACAATGAGTGAGGAAGCTATACTGCCCACCCAACTTGGCAGACGTTTTTTTATCTGCATGCGATTGCAGCGCTCCACACTGTCCTAAATGGAAAGTTAGGTCGTGTTATGTGTTCGTAACAATGTCTTCTCTGGGGGGATATCGTTTCCGTCCCATAGTCTAGGTTACCATGGTAGCTGATAAGGAAATAAACAAACCTAAAAATCTCAATCAGCTGACATTGTGATTGCAACTTCATTGTGCCGGTGTCGGGTGTTGTGTGGTGAAGTTCTAGCGAAAAAATGTTGTTTCTACTAGAGGTAAGCATGAAATATCTGCAATTAGTTTGTTTTTTCCGTGTTACTACAGTTGGTGATCTGTTAAAAACAAAAATTTAAAAAAAAAAACATTTTCAGGGGGTGATAGTGATCACGGCCGAAATACCCCGAAACTATCAAAAAGTGATTGGTCCATCATTATTTTTAGTAACAAGTGCTTTAAAATAAGTTGTTTCTTGTCAGTAACGAATCATGCGCCACGAATGGTCTCAATATAATAATAAATACTGAAGAGGATATTACTAGTCTTGAATTTCGGCTTTATTCTGGTTTTTATAAGTAAAGAGTTTGTTTTCATTAGTTTTTCAGTAAAAATTGTTCTGAAATGAGTTGTTAGCAGTTTTTTTTTTACCTCAGGGTACTGAAGAACAATTTTTGAAATTTTCATGTCTTTGCTTTGGCACATGAACTGAAAAATCGTCACGAAAACTTTGATGCTTGGGTTGAACTAACAACCTTACTTCACTACCTTGTTGTGTAGTGGTTGACATGAAAATGTCCCAATGTGTTGCAGACTCGTATGCAAGCATTTCTGAAGCATTATGTCACAAAAAAATGCAACGCTGCAACCAGTAAATAAAATCATAGCTACATATCGGTAGCTATGAAGCAAGGTTCTCTAAAACCGAATCATAGCTACCGATTTTTTTCTTCAACAGTGATCAGTACCACCCCATAGACACTCCAAAAGCGTTTTGTTCGATTTTAAATTAGTGATAACTATCACCCCCTATGTGGGGTGTGATACTGATCAATTTAATTTTTTTTAATGAGCTTAATTCAACGAATTTTCCAAGTTTGATATATGATACTGTTCATAAGATGTGGGAGAATATAAACTATTTTTTTCAGATTTTTTGAATTATTAAACTGGTAGTTTTCAAGGAAAAACTGTAGAAATTGATCACTATCAACCCAGTCTACGGTACGTTATGGACAAAAAATGGTGGTTTTCCTCAAAAAATCCACTTTCTAGCAGTCAGAAGTATTTGGAAGTGCCACCATTGGATTCAGCGTAAAAAATTACGTAGGAAATGATACCAAACTCGTCAAGATTAAGGGAGACCATACACCGCGTAAGACACTCGATTTTCTTGTAAAACACAAGTTTTCTTGCATTCAAACTCGATTTACTCCGCTAAAAGATTCTGGTTCTACTTTAGATAGCTTGGAAATTTAACGCTCTTTCCATCGCTCCTTACATTGAATTTACTTGGTAAATAACAGGAGTTATGACAATTTTTATGACGTAAGGTCGAAAACGCAAAAAAAACTTTGAAGTGAAAAAAAGGCATTTTGAGTGGGTTAAGAAAAAATTGCTAGGAGACATTTTTTGTTGGAAATACTTTGTAGAATCGAACCCTGAAGTTATGCACATCTTAAGTGTAGACACCCTGTATATTTGTTGTACCCAGAAATGCAGTAGCCGTGTGGGTACTCAATGAGTTCGTGGAGACGAGTAGAACGTGAATATTACATTTAAATTTTTATTTATTTATTCATTGGCATATGAAAAAAATATGTAAGAAAAGAAAGAAGAATATGGACTCCTAACATCTTCAAAGCGTACCCAGTGCATACAGTATGTTAGTATGGTATACTGTAATTAAAAAAACGAAGGATGGTGTAAAAAAAACTTTCCAAAAGAAATTGCAACACCATTGTGTCTTTTGTTCAGTTCATACCTTGAACTGAAAGATTTCTATGAAAATTCGCTCATTAATTCATGCTGCATGAATAGCTTTTTTTTGTTTCTTCGAACTGAAAACAGGTCACCACTGTGAAGTTCATAATTATATATATATAATTATATGATAAGTAATTTTATTTTTAAAGAACAAACTTCAAATCTTTGTACCAAGTTTGAAAAGAAATAACCTTTATTACGTAAATCCACTTGTTGAAAATTACAATCTCCTTTTCTATATTATTATAAAGCTTATGAAGGGAGCTTCTAAAGTAACGGATAATTGCCCTTCTAAAATCATAATTGGTGTTATGAATTCGGTGGCTTATTAAAGTCCAATCCGTTCTCACAAGGTGCTCTCAATTCAATTTCGTTTAATCAATTGTCTACCGTCTGTTTGTGTGGACAACTCTAATTGGTTCTCGGCTGCAACCCGTAAAGATTTCGTGTAATTAGTTGATAATTTCAAAATGATTAAATCTCCCACATTTATAGCGCGTGGTTGTTGAGATTAAAGTGGAAATTTTCATGGTTAGTTTACGCAATAAATCACGATTCGAACTAGAAGAGAGAGCTTGATAGAAATGAAATATCTCTGAAATTCTCTCGTTGAAGTCGAAATGTGTTGAGAAAGTAAACTTCTGAAGTTGGATCTGATTGAAAAGTTTTACAACCGTGATTTACTCTTCAAGTTGCGGTTACGCGGAAATGTTTCATTTGTGGAGCATTGCAAGTGTAAGCAACCGATTCGCTTGTATATCGATTCAATATTAAAGTCTGAAAAAACGTTTGCCAAGAGGGTGCGGCACATAGCTTCATCGCATCCATTTTTAGGACGTCCCACTGTAAGACTTGGGCGTCCTTATGCGATTGATCTGGGGTAAAGTTGGACAGCACTCAACAGAAAAAAAATAACCTCACTAATCTGCTTTAGACCATTCTGAATCCAAATCGAAAACGCTGCAAATTATTACACAATGGTTTATTATTTTTCTATATTGATCACTCGTCTGCAAAGCCACCAACCATCCAACATGAAGAAAAACATCGATCGCATTTCGGTCAGCTAAAATTTGAACGGGGATTAGGCCCCTTTTGCGATTCACACTCTTGTTTCTGATTGATTGTACGTAAAACCTTTAAATTCTTGTAGGGAGCGAACGGTTTGTCCTACAAAGCTCCGCGTGGTCTCAAAAAATTCTAAAAATTCTATAGAATCCTAAATTGAAGGAAAAACAATACCTTTATATCAAAATTTTTTGAGTTAGGGCGTTTTCAAAATTTCAAAATTCATTTTGGAACCCTTAGAACTGACCTACATCAACCAAAATCTTCGGGGCACAACTAGACCCTAAATGGAGCCTGCATACCAAATTTCATCAAAATCGGTCAATGCTAAGTGGCAAAAGTGCCGCTTACGGCGGACGGACGGCCAAATTTTTATTCGATTTTTGGATTCTACGTACCTTGAAACGTAAACCATCAAATTTTGAGGGGGTGTTAAATTTTTTTTTCTTGGTCGATTCCAAAGGTTCATTATTGAAAATAATATACCAAAAAAACCATAGGTGTATGTCTGTATGTGTCTGTCTGTGTGTGACACAATCTTGTGTCGTCTGCCCAGCCCTTAGTTCTCAACCGATTTCCGAGATTCTTTTTTCGTTCGACGCGAAAAACTATCTAGTAGTGCACTACGTCGCCGGAATTCCGAATTTTGCCTTTTAAGGGGGGAAAGGGGGGTTTAATGCTAAACAAAACGTGCGTTTGCGGGCATAATCTTGTAAAATCTGCCCAGGCCTCAATTTCCAACCGATTTGCGTGTTTCTTCTTTGTTCGACTCAAAAATCTCCCAAATTGCACACTATTTCACCAGAGTATCAAAACTAGCATGGGGAGGGGGCGAGTGGGGGGATAATATTCACAAAATATCCGATTTTTCAATATTTCGGTTCCTTTATGGCTTATTAATTGTACCCAAGCTTTGTAATTGAGAAAAAAATCTCATTATACCTCCGGATTTGCATGCATTATTCCCTGAACACCATGGAACTAATAGTGGTGCCACCATGTGACAGGGCACCATAATCTGCATATTTTGTGTGTTTTTTTTTTTTTTTTTTTTGTGTTTCACGTTGAATACGGAAGTGAACTTCGGACTGCCTACCAAAACTAGTAGATGAAACTTCAACGTTACGCATGTTGCTAGTGGTTAAGGGTCAGGGGGGGGGGGATGACTACTATTTCTAGCCTAAAATACTAACTAAATTACATCGAGTGAATCAGTTTTATAGCTTACCAACTGGTTAAAATTGACCTAATGCTTATTCAATGGGACGTCCCCTGGAATGCATGCTCTGCTAAACAATATGTTTTAATAGGTAACTTATTTGCTGGGTCCTAGAGACCGAGTGAGTTCTAGGTCTAGATCACAGGTTCTTACTACCAGTATGTTCAGGTCGCGGTGGATGAGTTCATTTCTTATGAGCCATGGTGAGTTCGTCATTATTCGGAGACATCATCGTATACATAACGCAAATCTGCGTGGAAATATCGAAGGTTTCTTGCGGAACACTTCAATTTCTGAGCTATTGTATTTTATTTTGTATTTAATTGACACCCTTTAGAACAACATCTCAATAATATTTTATTTTTATCTTTTCAAAATGATACTTGGTCATTTAAGTATGTTCCTCTGTACTCTGTCATGCAGAATATACTTTTCATTTCAAGTAAATAGTAGACAACTTAGATTCAAGGAAAGGTAATTCCTGAACCTCCGGCAGACGGTTAAAGAAACCATGCCGTAATGTTTATAATACAATATGTAAAGACAGTATTATTTCGTAATTATATATGCCAAATAAACGTATTTCTTCTTCTTCATCGTATACATAACCTGATTGTGTAGACGAACCGAAGAGTAGTAGATAATTCGAAAACATCAATCTCTAAGTACCTCCCACTACCCTCATAGGGGACCATCTACACGGTAACCCGCACACACCATCCCTGGAAATTTCATCGAATTCGGATGGAAAATGTCGAAGTTATGGCAGTTAAGAGGGGTTTACGTTTGCGCATGCGCAGAGGCCATCTATCAACCCGGGGGTGATGGTTTTCATAGGGGACCATCTACATGCCAACCCGCTCAATCTCTGATAATTGCGAAAAAAACCCGGACAAATTTCGTACTGTTTTGCCCGTTTACAAGGTTTTACGGACATAAAACTTCATGACTGACAAACAGACACGGAACCAAAATACTCGTAGTTCTGGCAGGTATAAAATGCAGAACGCGCGTGGGAATTAAGATTTTGAAAAAAAAAAAAAAAATTCTGAACATTGAAAAGTGAAAACAATGCTTCTGCTACTTCAGTAGACTCGGAAGCAATATGAGATGAGCTTATGGGACTCTTCCAAAACTCCTTAGTTATAAACAAACAACAACAGTTGGTGTTCATTTCAATAAATCAACATGCCTGGTAGTTACAAGAAAGGTTGGCGCATTACAAGCAATTCTGAATGTATTCTCTCCTACAATGCTGCTAGTTATTACACAACGGTTTATTATTTTTCTGAATAGATTGTCCAATCGCAAAAAGTTGTTGCCTACCTAGTAAAGTGCCTACCATACCAACCACAGTAATATCGCGCGAGGTTTACTGCCAAGTTCATTTCGGCAGGAAGTATTAATCTGCGATAACATTCTTATCTCCCTGCCCTAATAACGAAATTTGGTTGATAAGAAAAGCTCGGCAGAATGACATGAAACTAATTTCAAAGAAATTATACAAAAATCACATTTGATCAGCTGATGCTTGAATGGAGATTCCGTCAATAAAACGCTGCAAATTATTATACATAGGTTTATTCATTATTTTTGTTGTTGTATGAATCACTTATATTTCCATTGTCGTGAACCCTTATTTGCTAGTGATACGCTCGGGAGGCGCAAGTCGTCATTCAGAGGGACCCCCCCCCCCTCAATGGTAACAGTAACCCCCCCCCCCCTCAATGGTAACAGAGACCCCCCCCACTCTACCCATTGGGAAGTTTTATTTTTAATCTTCTTTATTTCTTTAATAACACAAAAATAATATAATACAATACACAAAATATTTGTAATTATGTAATATACGTTGGAAGTAATCGAAAACTAAAAATCTTCTATGTGGGCATATCCTAAACACCACATCACACCACACAATTTTTACAAATAATTCTTATTAACTGTTTTCGTGTAGTGATAACAGGTAGAAGTGTAGTGGAATGCCGTACAAAAGAACAGATTGAACAAGGGCAAAGTGTAGTATTTTTAGCAGGGAAATTGATAAGATTTTATTGAGTTTAGCAAAAATGTAAATCCTGACCGTAAATCCCTGAAATCCTTCTCATGATCTTTTATTCTTTCCCTAAATTTCCTACCAGTTTGACCACAATACTCAAGCCCACAAGAACATTTCAGCTTTTATCTTGAACGCTAATTTTATCTTTAACAGAACCCAACGAAGCTTTAAGATCATTTTTATTTTTAAACCCAACTTAGAAACCTCTAGATGATAACATTTTGCCAATTTTGTCAGAAATCTTTCCATAATAAGGTATACTTATCCACTTTTGGTTTATTTATCAAAATTTGATGGTTTACGTTTCAAGGTACGTAAAATCCAAAAATCGAATAAAAATTTGGCCGTCCGTCCGCCGTACGCGGCACTTTTGCCACTTAGCATTGACCGATTTTGATGAAATTTGGTATGTGGGCTCCATTTGGGGTCTAGTTGTGCCCGAAGATTTTGGTTGATGTAGGTCACTTGTAAGGGTTCAAAATGAATTTTGAAATTTTGAAAACGCCCTAACTCAAAAAGTTTTTATATAAAGGTATTGTTTTTTCTTTAATTTAAGATTCTATAGAATTTTTAGAATTTTTTGAGACCACCCGGAGCTCTGTAGGACAAACGGTTCGCTCAATACGAGAATTTAAGGTCTGGACGTACGATAAATCAAAATCATGAGTGTGGATCGCAAAAGACCTCCGTTCAAATTATAGCTGACCGAAATACGATCGATGTTTTTCTTCATGTTGGATGGTTGGTGGCTTTGCAGACGAGTGATCTACAGAAAAATAATAAACCATTGTGTAATAATTTGCAGCGTTTTCTCTTCTAATACAACTTCTTTAACCAAATTAGAAACCCCGTTTCTACACTTTTTCCTAAGAATCTTATATCCATATGGAATCAATGAGACATCCCCCATATCCATTGCTTGCGGCTATACTCTTGATAATAGTTTTTTCTTTAGATACATTTTGATCACTCATTGGTATTGACGAAGCTCTATTGATCATACTATGGAAAGCAGCACGTTTATGAACTAAGGGATGATTTGATGTACTATGAATAGTGATATCACTGTAGGTATCTTTTCTACAAATGGAGAAATCATGTTTTCTGTTAATCAATGAGATGGACAGATCAAGAAAATTAAGCTTATTTCCACCTAGTTCAAGAGTGAATTTAACAAAAGGATCCAGTGTATTGATTTTTTCATGAAAAGAATTTAGTTGCCTTTCAGTTCCTTCCATAGAATTATTATATCATCGACGTACCAATATAAAAGGTTATTTGATTTACACTTTTTCAAAGGTGATCCATTATATACCCATATATATATACATCATATATTGTAACTCATTATTTTCGAGGAAATAGACAACGTTCTACTCAACTCCGTTATATTAAAATGATTTTCCATAATCTCTCATTTTCCACATCTCATTATTCGTATTCAATTAGGCGTTCAACAGGGCTGTGTGCGTCGAGCTAATAATAACTGAATCCATTTGAAACGCTGGAGGGCGTAACTGCAGGTGGAATCCGATATCCAATAACGTCATCACGCATTAGTGATGGTCCATCCGATGGAAGATATTAATACTGCTGTCTATAGGCAGCGTAGGCGGGAAGATAATAATTCGTAATGTGGGTGGGCAGACTTCCCCATCCGTGATGCACAGTTTATTACTTTCAATAATGTACCTTTGGAATCGAGAAATAAATTAATATCAACCTGCTCTAAATATTTGATGTTTCTCTTTTCAAAGTACGTAGGATTAAAGAATCTCGAATTAATGAAAATTCCGTCCGGCATTTCGCCCAGTTCTCGTGGACAGATTTTGTTGACATTTGGTTTGTCGGCTCCATTTGGGGTCTAGTTGTGCCCCTAGGCTTTTGTTTGATGTCAGCCACTTCTAAGAGGTGAAAAGTGATGGTTAAAATTTTGGTTTATTAGGTATTTTCAATACCTAATAAACCTTTGGAATCGACCAGGAAATTTTTTTTTTAACCCTCCTCAAAATTTGTTGGTTTACGTTTCAAGGTATGTAGAATCCAAAAATTTTATAAAAACTTGGTCCGCCATACGCGGCACTTTCCTCAGTTAGCATTGACCGATTTTGATGAAATTTGGTATGTAGGCTCCATTTGGGGTCTAGTTGTGCCCCGAAACTTTTGGTTGATGTCAGTCACTTCTAAGGGTTGGAAAATGAATTTTGATATTTTGAAAACGCACTAACTCAAAAAAAAAAAATTATTTCTAGGTAATGTTTTTCCATCAATTTAAGAGAGAGTATTGAATTTTTAGAATTTTTAGAGACCACGCGTAGCCCTGTTGGACAAACCGTTCCCTACGAGAATTTAAAGGTTGGACTTACTATAAATCAGAAACACGATTGTGAATCGCAAAAGAGGCATAATCTCCGTTCAAATTTTAGCTGACCGAAATGCGATCGATGAACGTACCTTTACCTTTAACGGTTGGTAGTGTCTATGGTTGGTTGGTGGTAACAATGGCAAAGGCTTGTTCTTCGTAGAAAAATAATAAACCTTTGTGTAATAATTTGCAGCACTTTCACCATGGCAGCAATGAAATCGGTGGGAAACTTCCTAGGGAAGCTACGGGGAGCGTTCAAGATTTTTGAAAATGTCATCAGAAAAGAGTAAAAATAGTGGAGATCGAAGTTTGAGTGAGAGCGGAGATGCGCGTGAAACAACGATATTTCGCTTCCGAGTCAACCAAGGTAGCAGAAGCTTCGTATGTGTGTCTGTCATGAAATCCTTGCTATAGCCATGACTTCTACATTTTCCATCCGATTTCGAAGAGATATTCAGAAATTGTGCAGGTTGACGTGTATATGGTCCCCTATGAGTGGAAGGTACTTAGTGTTAGATGTTTTGAGATCAACTAAAATGCACCGGATTATCTATACGATCGGGTTATGGATACGAGGGAGCTATGTGCCACACCCACTTGGCAGTGTTTTCAATTTTTTAAAATTAGGAGCGGGAGGACTGATTGAATTGAATCAAATTTTTAGAACCGAATGAGACCACCCAGAGCTCTGTAGGACCAACTTCGCTTCTCATGAGGACTATTTTTTTAAATCAATAAAAAAATTCTATATACCCTTCTCATGAGGACTATATCTCCTCTTCTCATGAGGACTATTTTTTTAAATCAATAAAAAAATTCTATATAGGTACTTTAAAAAAATTCAAGTTAGTGTCCAACTACTGGGTTAATATTTGATTGATCACAGAAATTGATGATTAAACACAGGAAATGATATCCGTAATTAATCCCAGAAACCCGTAAGTAATAATAGAAATCCGTGAGTAATCATGGGAAAATTACATGAACCTGCGTTTAATCATAAATTAGTCACGCATTTCCTGTGATTAAGAATGTATTCATATTCATACGTTGATTATGATTTTAATCGTACTCTTATGGGTGAATACAAATTTATTCTCATTTTGGTTTATTGTTTTCAATAATGAACCTTTGGAATCGACCAAGAAAATAATAAACCAAAATCGAAGTCGAAAAAACACAAACGGTGGATACAGCTTTCGTACAAGTACGCAACCACGAGAGACATTTTATGTCTTATGTTTAATAAATTGAGAGCTTTCCAATGAGTGGTGAACGATTTTTGTGGGGTGGAAAATGAGCAAGTTAGTTTTCCCTAGGAACGATTGGTTGTACGTGAAAATCATCAGCAATTTCCGCGTAACGCTCCCCTCGTAACGCTCCCCGCGTGACGATTTTTCATTTAAGTGCCATAGTAAAGACATAAAATGTCAAAAACGAATGAGACCATCCGGAGCTCTGAACGGTAAATCATAGCTGAATGAGCCTTTGTAGTCCTTATAAAGTTCTCGTTGACATTTCTCTCGTTTGTGTGCGGTTCCTATAATTATAAGCCTTTGGACGGTCGGTTAAATGGTCTTCGTTACTTTGTGGGTTTGAATCGCACAAATTAATTACTTTGATGCCGCCGGTAACGTCCCAAGGCGAAATAATATGCGTTATCAAGGTGACGTGTTGAGATGATGTTGGGAACAAGCGGTCATGCCCCCATCTGTTGTTTGCCTCCAGAACTACGTCCTCAAGCTCCACCAATCAAAACGCTTCTAAGACTCCCAGCTTTAGCTTTCATCCCAGTGGTGCCGCCTATCTGTCCGTCGAGGGTTAAATCGGTTGTAGAATCTAATACCGAAGTCCTTAACATCGAACACCCCTTACATGAGGTTTTTGGAAAAACTTCAGGAATTGTTTTAGAAAGTTCCAAATGGATTTCTGTGAACAAATATTTGAAAAAAATCCATGCTAAAAACTTTGAGTCTTTTGCGATAGCTTAATTTTCTTGACAATTCGTTAATGAAGCTGTTCTGACTCCAAGGGAACACAATTTGACTCAGGACAATTTTGTTACTCCTCCCCCTACTGGACTACTTACTACCCTGCACGATTTTACTGACTAGGTTTAAAGCACCTAAATTGGTAGCGAGCAGCCAAGTGACGTCAGCATTTCAATTTGGAGCTACTACTAGATAACTACCGGCCGTTGACAGGAACTGACTCGAAGACGTCTAAATTGAATTGCCGGGAGTTAATTTCATAGTTGGAAAGTTGTAAGGTTGATAGGAACTGACTTAACGACGTCTCATTTCAACCTCACAACTTGTTTAAAATTGAATTTACTTCAGCAAATTACAATTTACTGATCAGTTAGCGATCAGAACCAAAAGGACGTAAGCATTTCCTTCCAGTAAATAGTACTATAAGAATTTCGATCAAAAGGGTAGTAAGCAGTCTTACAAGGTTTGGAGTAAGCAAACATTTGACTTGGGAAATCTTGAAAGAAAAACTTCAACTTTTTCAGAAAACACTTCGATCAAGATACTGGCAGAATAAGCGGTTTGTAACTGGCTGAAGGATAGGAACTTTTTGAATTGAATGAATCCTCAAGGGCCGGCGTACGCCCTTATAACGAAGGGGCAGTTGCGAGAGGGGGTGAGTCCCCACTCGAGGCGACCCCCTTCTTACTCTGGAAGCAGAGATGGGCGAATTCTTATTCATAAATACGATTACAAATACAAATCATATCTGCGATTTTATGATTATGAATACGAATACAGGTATGAATATGAATATGAATACGAATACAATCGTATTCACAGTTTGAATACGATTTTCCCACGTATTCGTATTTTGAATACAATTTTATGATTTTGGTTTATTATTTTCAATGATGAACCTTTGGAATCGACCAAGAAAAAAAAAATTTAACACCCCCTCAAAATTTGATGGTTTACGTTTCAAGGTACGTAGAATCCAAAAATCGAATAAAAATTTGGCCGTCCGTCCGCCGTCTGCCGTACGCGGCACTTTTGCCACTTAGCATTGACCGATTTTGATGAAATTTGGTATGTAGGCTCCATTTGGGGTCTAGTTGTGCCCCGAAGCTTTTGGTTGATGTAGGTCACTTCTAAGGGTTCCAAAATCAATTTTTGAAATTTTGAAAACGCCCTAACTCAAAAAATTTTGATATAAAGGTATTGTTTTTCCTTCAATTTAAGATTCTATAGAATTTTTAGAATTTTTTGAGACCATGCGGAGCTCTGTAGGACTAACCGTTCGCTCCGTACGAAAATTTAAGGGTTTATATTGAAATATATATATATAAATCAAAACACGAGTGTGAATCGCAAAAGAGGCCTAATCTCCGTTAAAATTAGAGCTGACCGAAATGCGATCAATGGTTGGTGATTTTGATTTTTTTTAAATTTTTTATTTATTTTATTTTATTTTTTTATTTTTAATTTTGATTTTTTTTTTCTTCTCTTCATATTGGATGGTTGGTGATTTTGTAGACGAGTGATCTATGTAGAAAAATAATAAACCATTGTGTAATCATTTGCAGCGTTTTTTCTATAATTTCCCTAAAAATCGAATTTTTTAAAACGGTTTTCCCTGAAAATCATACTTTTTTTACTTGTATCAATTACTGAATTCATATGCTTTGTCATTGCTGACGTCGTGACACATGGATCGCATCGGACCTCCCCAACCGGACTTTTTTTTTCTGTTGAATTGTCTAGTGGACAGTGTACCCGATGCAAGTTCGAATCTGGTCGCTAGCAGAAAGTTTTCTGTCTATTAGACGATCGGCAAACTCTCGTTCCAACCCAGGGTGATGTTTGGGAAGCCATGAGCGAAATCATCAGAACAAATTCTGATCTCCCCTTAGGGAGACAGCTGATGACGTCCGCGACGCCAAGAATGGCAGTCGGACGAAAATTCAACCTGAAATGGTTGCTTACTTTACTTTACTTACTTTACTTCATACTTTTTTAAAATGATTTTCTCCAGAACTCTGGACATATTTATAACCTAACATTGTCAAAATAATCGATCAAAATTCGAAACACTCACAAATTCTTGTAGGATTTTTTACGCAGAATCGAATGAGACCAACCCCAGGTTGCTACGACTATCTTAATAGGAAGTACGACGAAATTTCCGCTGAAAATCGTATTTTTTTAACAATTTGCACAGAAAATCATAAAAATTTTTTGATTTTTACCGGAAATTTCGTCGTATTTTGTAATCAGTTAGTCGTAGCGACCTGGGGTTGGTCTCATTCGATTCTGCGTGAAAAATCCTACAAGAATTTGCGAGCGTTTCGAATTTTGATTGATTATTTTGACAATGTTAGGTCATAAATATGTCCTGAGTTCGGAAGAAAATCATGAAAAAACGCTGCAAATTATTACACAATGGTTTATTATTTTTTATTTTTCTATATAGATCACTCGTCTGCGAAGCCACCAATCATCCAAAATGAAGAAAAACATCGATCGCATTTCGGTCAGCTAAAATTTGAACGGAGATTAGGCCTCTTTTGCGATTCACACTCGCATTTCTGATTTATCGTACGTCCAAACTTTAAATTCTCGTAGTGAGCGAAAAAAATTCTCAAAAAATTCTAAAAATTCTATAGAATCTTAAATTGAAGGAAAAACAATACCTTTATATCAAAATTTTTTGAGTTAGGGCGTTTTCAAAATTTCAAAATTGATTTTGGAACCCTTAGAAGTGATCTACATCAACGAAAATCTTCGGGGCACAACTAGACCCCAAATGGAGCCTACATACCAAATTTCATCAAAATCGGTCAATGCTAAGTGGCAAAAGTGCCGCGTACGGCGTACGGTGGACGGACGGCCAAATTTTTATTCGATTTTTGTATTCTACGTACCTTGAAACGTAAACCATCAAATTTTGAGGGGGCGTTAAATTTTTTTTTCTTGGTCGATTCCAAAGGTTCATTATTGAAAACAATAAACCAAAAGTATGATTTTCAGGGAAAATTGCAAAAAAATCGATTTATATTGAAATCACAGAAAAAATCATAAAATCGTATTTAAAATACGAATACGGGGGGGGGGGGGGAGTGTGAATACGATTGTATTCTCTCGTGCCTCCAAGGAATCTTGTACTCGTATTTCACAAATAAACTAACTGTCCCTTTTCCACAGGAATGAGGTCACAACGGCCGAACACCCAACGGCCGACTTGTCCCTCCTCCAGGAGGACTAGAACCCCCGGAGTAGGGGAACGGTATATAAGGGCCATTCCTGTGGGAAAGCGATATACCAACTTGCAAACTCTCAAAGCGATCTTATCTCTTCAACAACCCATCCCAAATCTCAAACCTAAAAACTCTTAGGAAACTAAACCTCAGTAGTAATCCGGTTTTGTGCAGACCGGGGCTACACTTCAACATCCTCCACATTTCATGAACTTCAACTGGTAAGCTGGGTTCTACATAGACCAGCAGCCGTTTCCCTAACAATTTAGTAAGCCGGTTTTGTGCAGACTCGGAGCTATATTGTTCAAAAACGTCCCTTCAAAATTAAACAGACAAATTTCTTCTTCCAAATTTTAGAGCACTTCCCGTATTGGTTTATTATTTCAATAATGAACCTTTGGAATCGACCAAGAAAAAAAAAAATTTAACACCCCCTCAAAATTTGATGGTTTACGTTTCAAGGTACGTAGAATCCAAAAATTGAATAAAAATTTGGCCGTCCATCCGCCGTACGCCGTATGGGGCACTTTTTCCACTTAGCATTGACCGATTTTGATGAAATTTGGTATGTAGGCTCCATTTGGGGTCTAGTTGTGCCCCAAAGCTCTTGGTTGATGTAGGTCACTTCTTAGGGTTCCAAAATCAATTTTGAAATTTTGAAAACGCCCTAACTCAAAAAATTTCGATATAAAGATATTGTTTTTCCTTCAATTTAAGACTCTATAGAATTTTTAGAATTTTTTTGAGACCACGCGGAGCTCTGTAGGACAAACCATTCGCTCCCTACGAAAATTTAATGGTTTATATTGAAATATATATAGATAAATCAAAACACGAGTGTGAATCGCAAAAGAGGCCTAATCTCCGTTCAAATTAGAGCTGACCGAAATGCGATCGATGGTTGGTGATTTTGATTTTTTTTTGAATTTTTTTTTTGATTTTTTAAAATTTTTTTCTTCCATATTGGATGGTTGGTGATTTTGTAGACGAGTGATCTATATAGAAAAATAATAAACCATTGTGTAATAATTTGCAGCGTTTTTTTTCAGTCATTCATTCTTAATTGGAGTCAGTAAATTCATTAGCCAAATCCTAACATTGGACACAGAACGTAACAGTGATAACCCAAAACATAACATATTCGTATTGATATTCATATTCATACCTGTATTCGTATTCATAATCATAAAATCGCAGATATGATTTGTATTCATAATCGTATTTATGAATAAGAATTCGCCCATCTCTGCCTGGAAGGGTTCTCCCTGAAGGGGATGGCGCCTCCTTTTTTGCCAGGATCTCTTTCGTTATTTTTATTGAGAAAATACTATAATAAATTGTTGAAGGGGGTTGAGTCGGTTGATATAGACTTGATTGGTGGTCGAAAGGACTCTGGTTCCTTTTTGTGAATAAAAAAGGGAAACGTTGGTTTTCTGTTGTATATTCTTTAGCGACAGTTTCGCTGGGACAACTTGCCAGCATCTTCAGGCTAAAACAATTGAGAACAGCAGATCTCTTAGTGTCTAAAAACTATGGTCATTATATAACTATGGTACACTAGACATACCTTACACATAATTCTTGAAATTTACCTTATCAGTTAATGAAGAGAGAACACTCTTGCTTGTTTCTTTATCCAATATTTCAATATTATTCAGAAACGCTCGTTTTACTGGATCCAAACTGGAAAAAACCGAGGCTAATTATTCCTTCTTAATCAATTCTAAAGGACCGATTCATAAACAATTATACCAACAAACAAGGTATGTACCTACCTGACATGTTCAGGCACTGTTTTTTCCTTTGAAGGAGTACAGTTTATTTTTTTCCCACTTGTTTGAAATGTCTCCCTTATTGCACTATAATTAGCCTCGGTTTTTTCCAGTTTGGATCCAATAAAACGAGCGTTTTTGAATAATATTGAAAGATTGGATAAAGAAACAAGCAAGAGTGTACTCTCTTCATTAACTGATATGGTAAATTTCAAGAATTATGTGTAAGGTATGTCTAGTGTACCATAGTTATATAGTGACCATAGTTTTTAGACACTAAGAGATCTGCTGTTCTCAATTGTTTTAGCCTGAAGATGCTGGCAAGTTGTCCCAGCGAAACTGTCGCTAAAGAATATACAACAGAAAACCAACGTTTCCCTTTTTTATTCACAAAAAGGAACCAGAGTCGTTTCGACCACCAATCAAGACTATAATAAATAGTGGTTCACCACAGAAACCACTGTGTAAAAATTCTCAGCGTTTTTGACCCTCCCACAAATATGTTTCATTTTCGATCGAATTCACATTGGGCCGATTTGTGGTCGCCACAATTTGTTTATTGCACACGTCTTCCTTCTCTCTGATGGGCGACAAGAGAAATGGAGATGGAGGTCGATATAACGCGATACCGGAGTTTAGGGCGGTTATCGGTGGAAAGAGTTGTTGGCGAGGACCGATGGAGGGCGTTTCGTCTCTGTCGCTCTGCGAAGGAGGCAACAGTTATTGGACGGTCGGTAAGCGTAACCTCCTGGGCTGAACCCCCCCCCCCCCCCCGACACCAACCATCAACCCCCTTCACAATTGGCGCGACGCATTACCGGTTTTCCAACGAGTACCTTCTTCAATATAGGGTCTGCCGTTTCTACTCTCATTTCCGACCGTGTCAACGTTGACTGACTGGAGAAGTTGTTTTGCACTGTTAACAGGGTGTAGTCACCGGTTTTATCGCACGAAAAAACATACAAACAAGCTAGCTGGTTCTTCCACTCCGTACAAATAATGACTATTCAAACAAAAATTATTAGTATTAAACATACAAATATTAACAATACAAATAAATAGTAAACATGGAACAAATCGACAGCCCCACTGCAAAACCCTGTAAGTTCCATTTTTTCCAAAAATAAGGATTTGAGCCTTTCCGATACATTGTGCTATTGTGCACATTATAGTGTCGCCAAAATCGGGCTATGGCTTCTCATTTCTTTTCTGTGGTGAAATGTAATAACCTGTAAGCCAGGTTCATATGTTGAAAATGTCACAGTTTTGCTTCCGAGTCTACCAAGGTAGCGGAAGCTTTGTTTTCACTTTTCAAGGACGAAAAAAAAAAATTTCTCCAAAATCAAAATTTTCACTCGCGTTTTGCGTTTTAGACCTTTCTGAACAATTTTGGTTCCGTGTCTGCCTGTCTGTGTGTCTGTGTGTCAGTCCGTCTGTCATCAATTCCTTGTAACGCGCATAACTATACGAAGTTATTGTCCGATTTCGATGAAATTTTCAGGGATTGTGCTGGTTGGTGTGTAGACGGTCCCCTATGAAAATCATCATTCTCGGACTGATAGAAGCGACTGCGCATGCGCAAACGTGAATTCCTTGTAAAGGCCATAACTTCTACATTTTCCATTCGATTTCAATGAAATTTTCAGGGATGTTACAGATTAGTATTTAAATGGTCCCCTAAGAAAATCACCACCTTCGGACTGATACAAGCGACTGCGCATGCGCAAACGTGAATTTCCTTGTAATAGCCATAACTTCAACATTTTCTACCCGATTTCGATGAAATTTTCAGGGATTATGTTGATTAGGTTGTAGATGGTCCCCTATAAAAATCATCACCCCCCGGACTGATAGTAGCCGCTGCGCATGCGCAAACGTGAATTCCTTGTAACGGCCATAACTTCTACATTTTCAATCCGATTTCAATGAAATTTTCAGGGATGTTACAGAGTAGTGTTTAGATGGCCCCCTATGAAAATCATGGAGAATTGTTCTTCATAGAGGGATTTATTCATAGAGGGATGGTCTCCTTTGAGAATCTCAAATCTTTACATGACAAGGCTTCAATAGCTCAGAGGAGAGAGTCTTGATTTGTGCTCCAGGGATCGCGGGTTCGAATCCCAGCCGAGGCTACGAATTTTTTTGATCCAAACACATACATCTACTCACTTAATTTCATTCGAATTTGATGAAATTTTCTAGGATTGTCCAGATTAGCGTGTAGATGGTCCCCTATGAGGGTAGTGAAAGGTATTTTGAGATTTACTACTATGCATCGGATCATCTATACAATCGGGTTATGGATACGAGGAAGCTATGTGCCACACCAAAATTAAATTGCAATTCTAAATTCAATGGACAGTATAATTTTTGTGGGTCATCGGAGGTCTCAAAATACAGTTAAAACAAAAATTTCCGAAGAAATCGATGAAACATTTTTTTTTAACCTTTAATAGGTAACTTTTAAAAAAATGTTCAACAAATTCAGCTCTGTCCATCTAATCTGGTGACATCATAGGACAGCTGTGGAATTCCCAAGATGTTTTCGGTGAAACTAGTGACAACATGGTCCAATTAGGGTCAACAATACAAACTCTATCTACAGTACAAACAAATATTAACTATGCAAACAAACTAATTTAACCCATTTCCGGCCACTGATGCGTTTTCGCATCGACTTTAAAAAAAAAATAAATATTGAAAATCCTTGTAGAAGAATTATTTATCGTTCATGCTGTTCCAAAACTCGTAAAAAAGGAGTTGTTGAAAAGGATGCTTTTTGGCCGAAAGCATGATTATGGTGCTCAAATTGAGCGTTTTGGGCCACGAGTCGAAACGGATTCCGTTCCATAAAATAGATTTTTACATTTTACCAACAACAATGATTTGGATAAATCAGATCGATTTGGAAGACTGAGGCCTCTTAAATCCCATTAAAATGTAAATTTCATAAAATTTGAAGTATTTTAGCTCTCAATTGGTGAGCAAATTATGCCTTATTTTGGCCTGCATCATATAAAACAATTCATCCTCCTTCTCTCCCTACTCTGTTATTTCTACCCTTGGCTTGAAATGGGTTAATTATCGTGTTGTGGGGGGGAAGGAGTGATTTTTTAAATGTAATTTGACTTAGAATCTGAATCTGAATTGGGGAACCCTAATTTTTGCAGAAACTTCTGAATCACACCTAGGGATAGTAAAGCATTTTCTCCTTGAATCACCTGCATCGCATTATCTCAAGCTTTACCAAAATAGGTACCGTAAGGTATGCCAACTTTGTGCCAGCGACTCAACTTTGTGCCACTCTAGGTTTCTTACCAAGGTTCTCTAGCAACTACACGTGAAAATCACCCACAATGTTCAGCGTTCCACTAATGGTACAAAACAAGAACCTGAGGAAAACGGATTATTATAACAAAAAACTACTTTTAAAGCAATTTTCAGACATTCTCCGTAAAGGGGAAGATTTGCTGAAGCCATTGGCGTCTTTAAAAGTTTTTGATCTGAAAAATTTAGAAAAATACCACGAGAACCGAGTAGAATTGAATTGCTAAGGACCTTAAGCATTCCACCATTGGTGTTTTTACCTTACCTGAGATATGAAGCTATGCTGGGTAAAATTTTCAGCTCTCTAGCACAATAAAAACGAACTTTTTAACCAAAAAAACCTCAAACAGGGGCGCAAAGTTGTAGTACTTCACGGTAACTGAGCTTATCTCAACCGATTCAAAGGAAAAACGCTTTATTATCCCTAGCGGAGGAGAGAAAGAGAGAGAGTTAAAGCGTGTATTTTCCAAAACGTAACAAACATTTTGTACAGATTGCACATGAACAATATTATGTAAAATTTCCTTTCATACTATTTACGCAATCCGTTTTCATGCTTTTCTCGCTAATTCTGCTAATCTCACGACTGTCGCAGGGAGTTTGCTCGGTTTTTTTTCTTGAAAAAATCATTTCATTCGGATAAAGAGTAAATAAATAATTGTTGCTATTCAGCAGTTCCTAGTATTTTCCATTCAGATTAATACAATACAAGTACAATGCAATTATATTACAATCTCCACAAATCCTTTGGCATCAACATAATAATTTATAGTTAAATTAACATATATAATACTTTTTTTTAAATAATTTCATGATTTTAGGTAATTACAAGTTGAAACCAGGTGGTTTTGCCAGTTTTCTTTACTCAACCATAATTAAATTCTTCCACTACCATCTTTCGGCATCTCCCAGCACTTCTTATAAACTTGACAAGCGCTGGCAATACATTAACCCTAGCGGAGGATACACGAACTAATGCTGCCGGTGTGGTTTAGACGCTCGTAATGTTTGCTTGATTTTGACCCATTAAAAAGAGGGGAAAAACTCGGCGCTTCGCGTCTCGCCTTGGGGGGGGGGGGGGGGAGGGAGCCCCCCTGAACCCCCAGATGCTATTTACTTACACCTGTGGCGTAAATTATACAAATATTTAACATGTTTTAGTCAAATTTAGTGCAGAACCTTTAGTCAGCTAAAATTTGAACGGAGATAAGGCCTCTTTTGCGATTCACACTCGTGTTTATGATTCATCGAAAGTCCAACCCTTAAATTCTCGTAGGGAGCGAGCGGTTGGTCCTACAGAGCTCCACGTGGTCTCTAAAAATTCTAAAAATTCAATACTATTTTGAATTTATGGAAAAACAACGCCTTTACATTAACATTTTTTGAGTTAGGGTGTTTTAAAAATTTTATCTTTCAACCCTTAGAAGTGACTTACATCAACCAAAAGCTTCGGGGCACAACTAGACCTCAAATGGAGCCTACATACCAAATTTCATCAAAACTGGTCTATGGGAACTAAGGAAAGTGCGGCGTACGGCGGTCGGACGGCCAAATCTTTATTCGATTTTTGGATTCTACGACCTTGAAACGTAAACCAACAAATTTTGAGGGGGGAGGGGTTAAATGAATTTTTTTCCTGGTCGATTCCAAAGGGTCATTATTGAAAATAATAAACCAATACTGGGTGTTATAATTTAAACTTTTATTCAAAAGTGAGTTGCAAGCTTGATTGATAACAGCTGGGACCCCGTTTATCCTTTCATTTAGCTCGGATTTGGGTGATCTAGCCCTGCAGCCCTCACACAACATTTAAAAGTTTATTATTCCATTTTCAGTTGGTGAGAAGAGTGACAGCGATGTCTTAAACACGAGTGTATCACATCGCTAACAATCTTCTCACAGTACACTCGAACTTGGTTAATTCCGTGATTAACTATTTAAAATACTTAACCGGGTGGGAGTAAGTACGATAATTTTGAGTGACCGTTACGGAAATTTAGTTTTGGAGAGGAGGTGGTCACTGGTGGGCGTAGGTGGAGGTAGGAGATTACAGGCAGATGCACGTCCAATGCGATAGGGATGGGCGAGAGGGGTGTGCCAATCATCTCCCGTAGTTACTGCTCGTCTCTCACAAATGAATGTTTCCGATGAATTTGTAGCTTCTTGGGGGTCCGAGGCCAGTTGGAAATTGAACCGATCACGTGGAAGGGTCTGTATCTCTCTCGCAGGTTGTGAGGGATAAATGTTACGGTTCTTCACACTTATTATAGTAAAGTACCCCACTGGATGGTCGGAATGCACTTAGATAGATAGATGATATATGTTTATTTGGCGCCATTTTGTACACTTCTACAATAATATAAATGCATGAAGGGATGCGATTTGCTCAGATTTCCTACCCGACGTTAGGCTTGGCCCGTGTTGTAGGGTGGGATCTTTGCAAAATCGCTCCATATCGGTAAATAAATTGATCTATACTTTACAATTACAGTGATAAGTAAATTAATAAACAATACACGATTCGACAGAAAAAAGGACGCATTTTTATAATATCTAACATATGCTAACTTACTTTAATATTCTCTAACTTTAATCATCTCTAAGCTTTAATAGTCTCCTATACATATATGCTGTTTAATAGCTTTTCGCATCTAAAGCCCCCTTCTGTAACTAGCCAACTTAACACTTGCTTTTTGTATTTTGGTCTAGTGAACTTCTGGGGACTTTTCAGGCTACAAACAATTTCTCGATGTAACAAATGTAGAATGAAGATCGGGCTGTGCGTTGTCATATTCAGTCTAGGTCTAGGGCCAATTGCATTCCCTGCGGCGGCATATCTAGTATCGTATTTCGGATCCCTTCGAGAAACTTCAATTATGTTGGGTGTCCTAAAGAATTGCAATAGTAGATTTTTCACATAAAGTTGTGTAATAGTAAATACCTTAGCAATATCAAATAGGTCTACGGAAGGGGTCCTACGCGGTAATGACATCATCATTTTTATGATAATTTTCTGCAGAACAAGTAACTTATTTATATGGGCGGAATACGTTCCTCCCCAAGCTATTATGCCATACTGCAATACAGATTGCAACATACATAACTTATACTAAGTATAAGTATATATCAAGTATATATCAAGTATAAGTATATATCTATAAGTCTATATCTATATATATAAGTATATATCAAGTCTTGATAAGTAGATAAGTCTATAAGTCTATATCTATATATATAAGTATATATCAAGTCTTGATAACCTGTACTTGAGTAGTATAAGTTATTCGCGAAAAAAAGTGTGAAGGCCCACCGCAAACAAGGAATTCGTTTTTCTTTTCCCCGATATGATTGATTATCTCTTCAAGGTGTTACAAATACCTAACAGAAATAGTAAACACATGTTGATTTTGCTTCCTCAATACTAGAAAAGCTGTTCTAGCAGCAGATCGACAATTTCTGAGATGCTTGAAAACCAAAACTTTTACGCCCGTTTTGAGTTTCAGGGCTTTTTGAACAATTTTGGTTCCGTGTCAACTCATTGTCTTGGGCAACTATACGAAATCATGGATGAACTTCGAAGAAACTTCCTGGGTCTGGGATGGTCCCCTTTGAATTTCATAGCGACCGGAACAATAGAGCACCTGCGCTCAAGGTTTCAAGGTAGAAACCAACGTAGATAGAAGATGCCGGCGGTCACGGCGCACAAGTCCTACACCTCCTTCAAGACCGAGCGGTGTTGAGGGTCTTGCCTACCCCAGCAGTTCTTACTTTCGTGGTGAGCTCTCTAAATCGTTGAAGGGTGAAGAACTCTTGTTGAAATTATAAAGAGGTAAAATTGAACTAATGCCTAGTGTAACTATTTACTTCATGGCTTTCGAGCCTACCAAGGTAGCGGACGCAATGATTTGACTTTCAAGAATTAAAAAAATATCCTCCAAAATCAACATTTCCACTCGCATTTTCGTCGTTCCTGAACAATTTTGGGTTTGTGTTTGTCAGTCGGTCTGTGTGTCCGGCAAACAAGTGAGAATATGTCCGAGTCGACAAGAAAAGAAACACGTAAATCGGTTGAGACTTGGGGACAACGTGGTGCGCTCATGATATTACTGAATGCACTTAATTGTTTTTTAGGAAATAACCCCATCGTCCCTCCCACTTCAAATTTCGAAATTCCGGCGAGGTAGTGCACAACTGGGTAGATACCCGAGTCAAACTATAGAAATAACAACGCGAATCAGTTGGACATTGAGGCCGGAGCCTCCTGGGGTACGCGCGGAGGGTCGGTGGGGGTGAGTTCCCGCAGGTTGAAATTTATCCCATTAAAAATAATAAGCCAGTGCGACATCAATACATTGTTAGAACCCCTCCGGGTTTTTTTTCTTGTCAAAACCTTCATACGATCCCTGACAGTCCCTCAATACGGGGAAAGTACCAAGGAATGGTTGCTTCCGAGTCTACCAAGGTAGCCGAAGCTTGTTTTCACTATTCAATGTTGAAAAAAAAAAAAAATTCTTCTAAGTCAAAATTTTTACTCACGTTTTACGTTTCAGGCCTTCCTGAACAATTTTGGTTCTATGTCTGTCTTTCCGTCTGTCTGTCTGTCTTTGTGATTGTCATGAAATCATGGATTGTGCCTAGCTTCAGATGGGGTCAATATGCCTGACCCTAGCTTGTACTAATCAAGTACATTCCCACCATCCATAATAAAGTGAAGAAAAGTTTGTTGATACCAAAAAGGAAAACAACAAATTATTGAACAAATTGTGACAAGGGTTTCACGTTTGAGCATGCGCTGCAGCTATCATCTGTCTGGGGCTGATGATTTTCATAGGGGATCGTCAACACTCCAACCCGCACGATCTATGATTTCATGACAGACACGGAACCAAAATTGTTCAGGAAGGCCTGAAAGTAAAACGCTCAAAATTTTGACTTTGGAGAATTTTTTTTTCTTCATTGAAAGGAGAAAACAAAACTTGGTAGACTCGGAAGCAACATTTCCTTGGTACTTTCCCAGTAGTGGGATTGTCCAAGAAAGAAAAAACCTTTTAAAAATTTATTGATGTCGCATTGGCTTATTATTTGAAATGGGATAAATTTCAACCTGCGGGATCTCACCGCCACCTACCCTCCGCGCGTACCCCAGGAGGCTCTGGCCTCAATGTCCAACTGATTCGAGTTGTTATAGGTCCCCAAGTCTCAACCGATTTACGTGTTTCTTTTCATGTTGACTCGGACATATTCTCACTTATTTGCCGGACACACAGATCGACTGACAGACACGAACCCAAAATTGTTCAGGAACGACGAAAATGCGAGTGGAAATGTTGATTTTGGAGGAAACGTTTTTATTCTTGAAAAGTGAAATTAATGCGACTGCTACCTAGGTAGGCTCGGAACGAAAAAAGTCTGCCAAGGGGGTGTGGCACATAGCTTCCTCAAATACACAACCCGATGCATAGTAGTTAATCTGAAAACATCAATCTCTAAGTACCTTCCACTACCCTCATAGGGGATCATCTACACGACAACCCGCACAATCTCTGAATATTGTTGGAAAATGTCGAAGTTTTGGCTGTTACAAGGATTTCACGTGTGCGCATGCGCACAAAATACTTTCAATTAGGGGGCCATGATTTTCATAGGGGACCATCTCCATCCCAACTCGCATATTTCCTGAAAATTGCATCGAAATCAGATGGGAAATGTAGAAGTTATGGCTGTAACAAGGAAAACACGTTTGCCCACGCGCAGAGGTTGCTATCAGTCCAGGGGCAATGATTTCCATCTATATGCCAGCCTGCACAACCCTTGAAAATTTTACCGAAATCGGATGAGAAATGTAGAACTTATGCTGCCCTCCTTAGTAAGAACGTCCTATGTCCATTTTTGCACTTTTTGAGATGAGGACACCGTGTTGTAGCTCTCGATCAGGCGCACCTTCTGAGCTAAGCTAGAACCCCCTATGTCAACAGAAAAGGCTTCAATAATCGATTTGTCCTATGTCCATTTATCAAGTTTCACATACCCATCCTAGGCTAAAACGTCCTAATCAAGTCCTACTAGGCTTAAACGTCCTATGGAGAGGAAAATCAGGGACATAAGACGTTCTAGCTTAGTACACGGCATTAGAAAAGTTGATCGTACTAGGCTAAAATGTCCGTTGTGAGAATATCACGGACATAGGACGTTCTAGCCTGTTCAAGACCAATGAAATGTATACAACAACAACAATACTTATCAGTTAACAATACAAAAGAGCGGCAAGTCATCTTCTCACTAAGGTAAACCTCTGTAGTAAACTAAGTAAACCTCTGTAGTAACTAAGTAAACCTCTGTCTCGTGCAAAACGTTATCTATCGAGTTTTTGTGATTTATTTATCCACGGAATGGATCCTAGTCAGAATGCCAAGTGGGTGTGGCACATAGCTTCTTCGTATCCATAACCCGATTGTATAGATGATCCGATGCATAGTAGTTAATCTCAAAACATCAGTCTCTAAGAACCTTCCACTACCCTCATAGGGGACCATCTACACGCTAATCTGGACAATCCTAGAAAATTTCATCAAATTCGGACGAAAAATGTAAGTGCGTAGTGATTGGATCAAAAAATTGTTTAGCTTGAGTGGGAGTCCAGAGCATTGATCACTGATCTATAAAGGGGTTGGTTGAATGGGATTTGAGATTCTCACGTCACACGCGAGAGCGACAAATGTACGGCTGTTACAAGGATTTTACGTTTGCGCATTCGCAGAGGCTACTGTAAATTTTAAGGTCTTGATTTTCATTGGGGACCATCTACAACCTAATCCACGTAATCCCTGGAAATGTCATTGAAATCGGGTAGAAAATGTGGAAGTTATGGCTGTTACAAGCAATTCACGTTCGCGCATGTGCATCGGCTACTATCAGTCCGGGGTGATGATTTTCATAGGGGACCATCTAAACACTAATCTGTAACATCCCTGAAAGTTTCATCGAAATCGGATGGAAAATGTGGAAGTTACGGCCGTTACAAGGAATTCACGTTTGTGCATGCGCAGTCGCTTCTATCAGTTCGAGGATGATGATTTTCATAGGGGACCGTCTACACACCAACCCGCACAATCCCTGAAAATTACATAGAAATCGGACAATAACTTCGTATAGTTATGCGCGTTACAAGGAATTCATGACAGACGGACAGACACACAGACAGACAGACAGACACGGAACCAAAATTGTTCAGGAAGGTCTAAAACGCAAAACGCGAGTGAAAATTTTGATTTTGGAGAACTTTTTTTTTCGTCCTTGAAAAGTGAAAACAAAGCTTCCACTACTTCGGTAGACTCGGAAGCAAAAATGTACTTGATACAAGCGACAAAATTATTTAATCTTTAATCTTCATCTCATATTCATCTATCCAGTTATAATAATTATAACCTAACCTGCTGCAGCTCTAGATCTATTAATTATTAATAGATCTGGAGCTGCAGCAGGTTACTAGTACGTACATATTTTTAATGGATAACCTCAAAATCCTTCCTACGGTAAGTAACTCGCATATCACCTTCACGTGATATCCTTGATATGGTAGATTCCTCTACCTCTCCTTGGTAGATCCTTCAAAGAAATTGATTGTCGCCAAAAACCTTGAGTTTGAACTAAGTTTTTGAAATAATACTCGAAAATCAATGGACATAAGACATTTTAAGCTAGCGTCACACTGTTACAAGCTGTCCTATGTCCATGGGTACTAGGCTAAAACGTCCTATGTCCAAATGTTTTCCATAAATGACCTAATACAGGCCAGGCAACGAGTTTTCAAGATTTGTTCATACACTGGCAAAACAGGGGAATAGATTTGAGAGGTGATGGTCAAAAAACGATATCTCAAGCTTCAATGGTTTGGGTGGCGCAGAAGCCGAAACTAAAACGCGATTTTCTCGAAACTTGAAAAATGGACATAGGACGTTTTAGCTAAGGAGGGCAGTATGGCTGTGGCAAGGATTTCATGACAGACAGACACGGAACCAAAATTTTTCAGGAAGGTCTGAAAAGTACATAAAATGCGAGTGGAAATTTTGATTTTGGAGAACATTGTTTTCCAACCTTGGAAAGTGAAAACAAAGCTTCCGCTACCTAGGTAGACTCGGAAGAAATGAAGTAAATAGTTAAACTAGGCATTAGTTCAATTTGACCTGTTTATAATTTCTACAAGAGTTCTTCACCCTTTCTTCAACGATTTGGAGAGCTCACCACGAAAGTAAGAACTGCTGGGGTAGGCAAGACCCTCAACACCGCTCGGTCTTGAAGGAGGTGTAGGACTTGTGCGCCGTGACCGCCGGCATCTTCTATCTACGTTGGTTTCTACCTTGAAACCTTGAGCGCAGGTGCTCTATTGTTCCGATCGCCATGAAATGAGTGACGTTCTCTAAGAAACGGGCTAAAGAACTCATAGCTGTGCGTAAGACGGACGTCAGAATACTTGTGGGTCAGCTAACAGGTCACTGCCCACTTCGTTATCACTTCAAGAAGATAGGCAAACTAACAACGGACATCTGCCGCTTCTGCGATATGGAAACGGAAGATGCCGAACATATCATGTGCTACTGTCAAAAGGAAGTGATGTCTTAGCTCCTGACACCATTTCTAAGGTGGCATACACCGATCTTCTCTGCTTTGCTAAAAACGCTGCAAATTATTACACAATGGTTTATTATTTTATATTTTTCTACATAGATCACTCGAATTTTGAGGGGGTGCTAAAAATTTTTTTTTCTTGGTCGATTCCAAAGGTTCATTATTGAAAATAATAAACCAAAAGTGGTGAGAAGGGGTGTTTAGTAAGCCCCTCTTAAGGTCCCCGCACACTAGGCAGGCACAGGACAGGAAACGCCACAGGCAGGACACGGGACGCGGGACACATGCCCTACTCCCCTTGAATATGGGAGTTCAACTTGTTCAACCAATTCATTATTTTTTTCTCAAATTTCATAAACTATTAACCAATTTCATACTCTTTATATAATGAGGCATCGTTGTATGTCAGTGATTAAAGGAGGAAAGGAAAGAAGGGACATAATGTATTGTCGATACCTTGAAGTACAAAGGCGCTATGTACAAAACAACCGTGCACAATTCGTTAAATAATAGTTTATTACAATACACTGTTCAATTTCTTCAAGAAATGTCCAAGCTATGATCTTCAAGAAGGTGAATAATTGTTTTGTTGAATTTGAGTTTTTCTGAAATTAAAAAACATAAAATTAAACGCTGCAAATTATTACACAATATTTTATTATTTTTCTATATAGATCACTCGTCTGCAACGCCACCAACCATTCAACATGAAGAAAAACATCGATCGCATTTCGGTCAGCTTTAATTTGAACGGAGGTTAGGCCTCTTTTGCGATTCACACTCGTGTTTCTGATTTATCGTACGTTCAAACTTTAAATTCTAGTAGGGAGCGAACGGTTTGTCCTACAAAGCTCCGTGTGGTCTCAAAAAATTCTAAAAATTCTATAGAATCTTAAATTGAAAGAAAAACAATACCTTTATATGATATTTTTGTGAGTTAGGGCGTTTTCAAAATTTCAAAATTGATTTTGGAACCCTTAGAAGTGACCTACATCAACCAAAATCTTCGGGGCACAACAAGACCCCAAATGGAGCCTACATACCAAATTTCATCAAAATCGGTCAATGCTAAGTGGCAAAAGTGCCGCGTACGCCGTACGGCCAAATTTTTATTCGATTTTTGGATTCTACGTACCTTGGAACGTAAACCATCAAATTTTGAGGGGTGTTAAAAAATTTTTTTCCTTGGTCGATTCCAAAGGTTCATTATTGAAAATAATAAACCAAAAACTTGGAAGATGGATGGACATAGCGCCTTTGCGCTTTAAGGTATTGATGTTTTGATTTGCAGACGTATTGCTGATGACCTTCATTAAATAATACATAAAGAATAATTTTAAAAAGAAAAGTTATATTATAAATTTTATTTTTAAAATTGTACTTCTAATAATTAAGTTTCAATTTTACCTGTTGCAATTAATTTGTTCACATCTTTATGAGTTCCAATTGTTATCTTTTATATATTATTTCAAAATGTTAATATTTCATACCAAAATATTTCAAAATTGAAATATTCTCATCAAAATTTATGCCAAAGTATGAGTGCAAATGGCATTTCACAATCATAAATTACAAAATGAGTTTTTTTTAAATATGTACTTACTTCTCATTATCCTTTCCACCTAATGGTCAGTTATATGCAACGATACTTTTTTAAATAAAATGTGTGAAATTGGCTGAAAAGTTAAAGAAATTGATGAAAAACTTCGCGGGGAATTTTCGCTCGGCGAGCGAAAGCGGCGTTTCCCTTCCTGTGCCTGCCTAGTGTGCGGAGACCTTGAGTGGGCTAACATAGCCTGGAGGCACTCCACAATAGACCTCGTTAGGTCGCAGTGGAAGGAATTTGTACAACAACCCATTTAAGACCTCCTACTTAATGAATATATATTTAAAAAAAACAGTGTTCTTTGCAGGTGAGTGATCTATATAGAAAAATAATAAACCTCTGTGTAATAATGTTCAGCTTTTTTTCTAGTATTTGTGGCACGAGTCCATCACCCATCTTAGTTAGGTTATCTCGAGGTCTAATTTGATAATTGGAAACTTCAGAAATGAGTTGGTGGTTGAGAGCTCGAGAAAATTCGTATATGTGGCGTTGAGTGGTTGTCATACTCGACATGTTCAATACTTCACCCAAAGTCCTCATGTAGACGGTTGAAAATAAGATACAAAGCGTAGGTTGGCGCACGTCACTGATGGACACTGGAAAATGGAAGGACAGGAGAAAGGGATTAAATAATTGGATCACCCGCTCTTGCTGTGGGGTTCATTTCATTTGTTCTCGTTTCATTGTTCGGTTGAAATAGGAATGAACCTCCTTGAATTCACTATTGAAATGCTCAACAGGAGAAATAAACTGCCGTGCGAAGCCAGAAAGTCGTATCTTGACTTCACCCAACTTTCGGGAAAACGATCTAATAGGTTTCGTGGCGAAATGACTCTTTCACGGGATTATTTTTCCTCCTTTTACCTCATGTAAAGGTTTTCTTAGAAGAAATCAGTTGCCGAATCGATTTCTGGATAAACGCTTTTGAGTGTAAATTGTCAAAAAACGATGAGTCGAGTTTGCGCTCTCGTAAACGCAAAGTTACGACTATTCTGTTTTGAATACGCACCATGAGACTTTGGAATGCTGAGCACATTTCAATTCCTGAATCTTTATAATTATCTTTAAATCAAGAAACCATTTCACCTTGATTATTTTGTCATCCTTCTTGGCTCAAAGTCAATCGTATTTCATGCCTGTGTTCAGAGTGCAAGAAAAAACAGCTGAATCAATAAAAATAAACGTTTATTTATGTAAAGTATAAAAATAAAGTCACCGCTAAATTTTGAGTTTTCAGAGGAAAAAAGTCGTAACATGCCGATTCAGAATGCAAGAAGTCGTATCGTCGAAATACTACGGGCTATTCCCATACTAGTGTCAAGATACGAGTTTTCTTCTTGTGAATTGCTCTGATACGACTAGTTTCTTAGCAGAATCAAGTTAACACGCCTTAACGCGGGAATCGGAGGCTTGTTTGAGGCATTTCTAGTAGAGATACAACTTTAAAACTTCGAAAATCGATAGAAATCGACCCCTTAAACCCCCGGGTACCAATAACTGAATTTGGTACAATTTTCACGTTAAGACTTTCTGGCTTAGCAGGGCAGTAAACGCAATGAAGAAATCATGTTTGATTAGTGTCCAAGGCAACAGATGTAATCAAAAGTCCATTCATGCAGCATGAATTAATGAGCGAATTTTCAAAGAAATCTTTCAGTTGAAAGGATGGTTAAGAAAAGGAACATTGGAGTTGAAATTTCTTATAGAAAGTCTTTTTGACCGACTTCATTTATACGATTCTTGGTTTTTTCGATGTTTAGTATACCATATCAACATACTGTATGCACCGGATATGCTTAGAAGATGTTAGGAGTCCATATTCATGTTCTACTCGTCTCCACGAACTCATAGAGTACCCACACGGCTATTGTTGGTTTTTTCGATTTTCAGTATACCATACCATACCATACCAACATACTGTATGCACTGGGTATGATTTGAAGATTTTAGGAGTCCATATTCTACTCCATCCATGTTCTACTCGTCTCCACGAACTTATAGAGTACCTACACGGCTATAGTTGGTTTTTTTGATTTTCAGTATACCATACCATACCAACATACTGTATGCACTGGGTATGCTTTGAAGATCTTAGGAGTCCATATTCATGTTCTACTCGTCTCTACGAACTTATAGGGTACCCACACGGCTAATGTTGGTTTTTTCGATTTTCAGTATACCACACCATACCAACATACTGTATGCACTGGGTATGCTTTGAAGATCTTAGGAGTCCATATTCATGTTCTACTCGTCTCTACGTACTCATAGAGTACCCACACGGCAACTGCATTTCTGGGTACAACAAATACACGCACGTATTCATTATATAATATATAATTATAATTAATTATATAATTAATTATTATGTAATATAATTTATATATTATATAAATAAATACATACTTTTCTTAATTTTGGACAATTTTCATTTTTGAAAACCGCATTGATATCAGAAATGTTGTGCTAAATCCGAATATACCATACATCACCATGATTGTGAAGGTAGTAATCACAAAAAACGGGGAAAACCAATTTTTTGGACTTTTTTTTAAAATTTGGACCACTTTGGATTGCCCAAAATTTCTGGCTAACGAACTTGACCTTATGTTTGTTGTTACGAACATTGTGGCGAAAAGTAAAAAAAAATTCTAAATAATTACTCAAGTTATCGTGCGGATTGATCGTGTGCATATATTTTCACATAGAGTTTCAGTATAGGTTTCAGTATGAACATTTTTCGAAAAAGTCCATTCTAAAAATTTTGAGGCCATTGCAATAGCTTCATTTTCCTTGAAAATTCGCTAAAAGCTACAAGAAATAGAGTTTAAACAGACACGAAACCGAGATCGTTCGAAGAGGTTTGAAACCTAAATCGCGTGCGGATGTTCTGATTTTATTTTATTCCGTCTCAAAATAGAGCAAACAGTGAAGAAAATCGAGCTGTGAGGGTGGAGTCCCAGCTGCACTTCCTTCCTTAATCGACATCACGTCCCTCCGGATTCACTTTTGGCATCGTCGCTTCCCACTTCAGAAGAAGCAGCTGTGGTGACATGTGTCGTCAGGGAGGAAGTTCGACGTCATCGTAGGAACAATATAAAAATAAGCCCACTTGCTGACGATACTGGAGTTCGTCCTGTGGTTTTTCTCGCCTTATCTCCGCGGGGACACGCTTCACTTTTAATTTATCTCTGCTAATATTGACCAAAACGTGACCGACGTGTGATAAAATGCTCAACCACTTTTGCAAATGTTCAAAAAGGCGAAGCGCGTTTTGTGTAGATAGGTAGGTAGAAATTTCCCTTCAGCAATTTATTTTAGGATTAAGGCGAGGGTCGGCCGTGTCTAATCCAAACAGCCGGGGATTCAATTTGAGTGATCACGCTCGCGTTCGATATCAATCATCATTTCTCTCCTACAATGCCTCAATATCTTGATAATATCTGAATTTTTCTTTTAATATTTTGTACTGTGAAGTTTTCTTGATATCTAAAAATGATTCATCATGTCGCCAGCTGTCTCAGTTTGTGGCCTTTTTCGGGTTGTTTGCGGAGAATCGATATCGCAAAAGGTACTCCTAAACAACCATATCTATAAGCCCAGGCCTCTCAACCCTAGGCATGCATGCCACCCTAGCCTCATGAATTATTCACTTGAATCTATATTAACCTCTTTTGGTTTATTATTTTCAATAACAAACCTTTGCAATCGTCCAAGAAAAACAAAGTTTTTGCCCCCCTCAAAATTTTTTGGTTTACGTTTTGTTCAAGAAGCTAAGAATAGTTAGAAATTTCATAGATAGGTAGCTAGGTAAATATTGCTATTATTATCTTTTTATTATCGTTAGGATTGACGTCTTTGTTGACGAGTTCAAAAATTAAGCGTCCGCTGCGATCACCTTCAAGTCGTCGCAGGCAGCCGGTTATCAGCCTGGAATCGCACAAGCTCCACTCTTTTGTTCGCAATCAATCCGTATTCCCGTGCATCCGGTTCGAACCTCGAAGAATCTCGACTTCATCCGGAGATTTGAGACAAAATTTCTGATCTTGAAGTCCTCTAATTTGGACGGAGACTTTGAAACCTCCTTGAGGAAGGCGAAGTTCCGGTTGGGTGCTGGCTGCTCCAATAACCAGGCAGAGTTGTTCGCAGTGGTGGAGGCGCTGGAGTGGTTGCTGCACCAGTCTGTTGTGGACACTCAGAGGTCTGCCTGCATTTATACTGACAGTGAGGTTTCATTGGCTCTACTGAGGAATCACCGGATCCATTTGCCCACTGTGGTACATGTAAGACGCCTCTTATTCAACCTCCGTGGCAGTTGGGTGATCGGGTTGTTGTGGGTGAAAGCACATGTGGGCGTGCTGGGTAATGAGGCAGCTGATATTCTCGCGAAGGAAGCAGCTGGCGAGATGGACCTTCCCGAATCGTTTTCCTCTGTGCCACGGACATTTGTCCGGCGCGTACTACATGAGGGCACGTTGTCTTCATGGAATGAGTTGTGGATCCACAATGATGACACGGCACAACATACTAAGCGGTTCTTCCCTTCAGTTCATGCCAGATTGAAGGCAAAACTCAAGGTGAACCATAAGCTCACTCAAGCATTGTCGGCGCATGGCAAGAATAGGACCTACCTCAGGAGAATAGGAATCATAGCTGACGACACCTGTCCCTGCAGCGAGGGGGTCCCACAGACATGGGAACATTTAATCCACGACTGTGTCTTGTTCGAGCCGCAGCGGTCACGCTTAATCAGGAGATCAGTGCTGGGCGGTTCTGTTTGGCCCGTGGACTTTCCTGTGTTAGTCACTAAATACTTGAATGAATTCACAGACTTCATAACCGAAATTAATTTTCATTTATTTTAGAAATTGTATATTATTTCAATGTTTTAATCATTTATTTATTAATTTTATTCAATACTTTATTCACTTGAACCAGTAAAGTTGTTTTGATATAGATATAAGCTGTAAATATCATTAAAATAGTAAGTGTAAATTGCCTGTAGTCAGCAATGGGAGCAGGAATTTGTAACATAAAAAAAAAAATCCTCCTTGAGGACTTCCAACTTTGAAGCCTTTGTTGGGTCCTGCCGAAACGGCAATTTCATCAAGCATCCTCATCATCTTCATCGACCATCTTCATGTTCACCGACGTCATCCATTCATTTTGTTATTCTCAAACGTTCAAGTAGTACCTTTTATTTTTATAATTTCGTATTTCATCTACAGTGGAGCGTTTCCTTTAATATAGTTCAATTTTGACCACATTTTCTTCAGTATTTATTTATATTTCTCACCTCAATCAATTTCTTATTAAATAAGTCCTTCGAAATGTAATTCCTCTTTCCAGCCCTATGGTTTATATTTGTGATAATAGGTAAGTTGATTGAAAACGAAAAGAATAGTTTTCCCGATACCTAACACGTTTCAAGGTACGTAGGATCCGAAAATCGAATAAAACGCTGCAAATTATTACACAATGGTTTATTATTTTTCTATGTAGATCACTCGTCTGCAAAGCCACCAACCATCTAACATGAAGAAAAACATCGATCGCATTTCGGTCAGCTAAAATTTGAACGGAGATTAGGCCTTTTTTGCGTTTCACACTCGTGTTTCTGATTTATCTTACGGCCAACCCTTAAATTATTTTTTCAACCCTTAGAAGTGACCTACATCAACCAAAATCTTCGGGGCACAACTAGACCCCAAATTTCATCAAAATCGGTCAATGATAAGTGGGGAAAGTGCCGCGTACGGCGGACGGCCAAATTTTTATTCGATTTTTGGATTCTACGTACCTTGAAACGTAAACCAACAAATTTGAGGGGGAGGAGGGGGTTGAACATTTTTTTCTTGGTCGATTACAAAGGTTCATTATTGAAAATAATGAAAATTATTATTGAAAATAATGAACCAAAATTTTGCCGTCCGCCGTACGCGGTACTTTCCTTAGTTCCCATGGACCGATTCTGATGAAATTGGGTGTATGGGCTCAAATTGGGGTCTAGTTGTGCCCCGAAGATTTTGGTTGATGTCGGTCACTTCTAAGGGTTGAAAAATAAGGGCTGAAAAATTTTTAAAACGCCGTAGCTCAAACAGTTTCAATATTAAGGTACTGTTTTTTCTTCAATTTAAAATAGTATTGAACTTTCAGAATCGAATGAGACCACCCAGAGACAAACCGTTCGCTCCCTATGAGAACTTAAGGGTTGTTGAGATAAAATGAGAAACATGAGTGTGAATCGCAAAAGAGGCCTAATCTCCGTTGAAAGTTTAGCTGATCAAAATGGGTTCGTTGTTCGTTTCTTTGGGTTGTACTCAGTTTGGCATCCTTTGCAACCAGTATTCAAATTTATTTCTTCAAAATAAACATTATTGTGAAGTAGGTAGCTATGTGGTAGGTAGGTAGTGGCAATGGAAAAGCTGTGTTCTTTTCCAGTCGAGTGATCTATACAGAAAAATAAGAAACCTTTGTGTAATAATTTGCAGAGTTTAGATTACATAGGTAAATAACTGCGCACCTAATAGTGGACACTCAGTATAAAGACATACGAAATTGAGTCTTCGGTTCTCCTGTGAATGGAAATACTCGTATATTGTGTTGCCGCTTAAGCGACAATCGGCTCAGCTGTCGTCGATCTATTGTTCTCGCTCGCACTCCCAAGGAAGGAGAATTCTCTTTGTTACTGTGATGCACGACTTGAGTAAGGTGATTCTCCTTTGTGTGGATATAGAAGTTAGACAGTGAAAGGTTGAGTGGAATTTCAGGGGCGGGAATCATGCGTGGTTCTATCGAGTTCGAGAACAATGTGGTTCTTTTGTTATGTTCAGACGCAAAGATCAAGTGTTTTGACTCACATTACCAACGGAATTTCTTTTTACCGACATCAAGACATTCAAAACAAAATGTCGATTCATGCCGTATGAGTTAAGGGGGTCTCAGTTTGTCGCCGTTAATTCCTCGGTTCGTATTTGTTTCAAGAACCGGCGCTCGAAGTTTAAAAGTAGTACCTAAATTTGAAATTTTCTATGATTTTCGAAATAAATTAGTGCATCTGCGTAGGGAATTGAAAACTGAAAGATTGCCGCTGTAATCATATAAATCGAACAATTGCCGACAAAGTTTTGGAAACCCCGTTTCCCACATTTTGCCGGCAATTGTTCGATTTTGAAGATTTCAGCGGCGTTAAATAAGCGTTATTTAAAATTTAGGTGAAACTTTTAAGCTTTTAGCGCTGGTTCTTGAAAGAACTACTAAGCCGCTACGAGGAACGAACGGCGGCCGACTGAGACCCCATTATTGAGCGAGTTTTCAAAGGATTCTTTAAAGGTGGTTCAGAAAATCGAAATATCAGCTACTTAAGAAAATAGTCAGTCCTGTGGGTGTGGCACATAGCACAATTCGTTAAAATTATACAGTCAACCCCTTGGTCTAAAAAATTTATTATTTTTCTATATAGATCAGGCATCTGCAAAGAACACGGCTTTGCCATTGTTACCACCAATCAACTTGAACATCGATTGCATTTCGGTCAGCTAAAATTTGAACGGAGTTTGGCCTCTTTTGCGATTCACACTCGTGTTTCTGATTTATCGTACGTCCAAACCTCATATCCTCGTAGGAAGCGAACGGTTTGTCCTACAGAGCTCCGCGTGGTCTCAAAAAATTCTAAAAATTCTATACTATCTTAAATTGAATATAAAAATTTTATGAGTTAGGGCGTTTTCAAAATTTCAAACCGTATTTTTCAACCCTTAGAAGTGACTTACATCAGCCAAAATCTTCGGGGCACAACTAGACCCCAAATGAAGCCTTCATACCAATTTCATCAAAATCGGTCAATGCTAAGTGGGGAAAGTGCCACGTACAACGGACGGACGGCCGGCCAAATTTTGGTTTATTATTTTAAATAATGAACCTTTAGTATCGACCAAGAAAAAAAATTTTAACACCCCCTCAAAATTTAATGGTTTACGTTTCAAGGTACGTAGAATCCAAAAATCGAATACAAATTTGGCCGTCCGTCCGCCGTACGTGGCACTTTTGCCACATAGCATTGACCGATTTTGATGAAATTTGATATGTAGGCTCCATTTGGGGTCTAGTTGTGCCCCGAAGATTTGGTTGATGAACGTCACTTCTAAGAGTTCAAAAATAAATTCTGAAATTTTGAAAACGCCCTAACTCAAAAAATTTTGATATAAAGGTATTGTTTTTCCTTCAATTTGAGATTCTATAGAATTTTTTGAGAACACGCGGAGCCCTGTAGGACAAACCGTTCGTTCCCTACAATAATTTAAAGGTTTTACGTACGATAAATCAGAAACACGAGTGTGAATCGCAAAAGAGGCCTAATCTCCGTTCAAATTTTAGCTGACCGAAATGCGATCGATGTTTTTCTTCATGTTCATTGTGTAATAATTTGCAGCGTTTTTTTCATATTGTACACTGTTTGATTGTTTACCTGATTCTTCTCATTGTAATTGGGTTCGTCCCGTATACTTATAAATAAATAAATAAATAAACAAGATTCAATGATCCGATGGAACTCGAAATTTTGTTTGGAGTGGGTGGTGAGAGGGTTCTTCTATATCTTCCCGTGCCCCAAAAAACATATCGATATCCACCCTGTTAGAGCATTTATATCCTCCCAAGCCCAAAATTAGATTGTCGGTATCTTCCCCATAGAATCATCGATATCTTCCCACAGAGAAAAATCGTTAGGAATAATAAGTACATCAGGAACTGTAATAAAAAGATCAGTCATCACTCTTTTACCAACCACTTTCAGGTACGCTTTACACTTGTACTTCTTTTGGGATGCACAGATCCACATTTTGGGCCCACTTGTCAAGGTTTTCTGGTAATGGAACATAAAACCATAACAGAACAAAACACCGCGACCTCTTTTGCTGCCACACTCAATAAAAACATTAACCTTCCATAACTGACAGTAGACTGGCAACTCCAGATACAATCCGACGACTTCCGATAGGATAGTAAGGCATAGTGGGGAAGATAATATCAATACGGTCTTCTCATCCAAACGGGAGGATACCTGTGGACTCAGGCACGGGTGGATATCGAGTCTCTCCTTATCTTACGTGACTGCTTGGGTGGGAATCGACGATCGCCGGGGGGGTGTCCAACTGATCCAAAAATGGTGGCTATTTGGATTGGACCAGTTTCCCCGATTGGCCCTATCCGAATGGCAGCGATTTTTAGATTAGTTTCTTTTGGACTAGCTTCTTCCTTCTGTCTTCGTGACTGGTATAACAGTGTACTACACTGGTGGTTTATATTTATCTAGGTGCCTTTGTAAAACAATAAAAATGGAACATTGTGTAGTGAAACGTATGATTCTCCTCGTACGACGAGAAAACAAAGCCCGTCCCAGAGAGAAAAATGGAGCTCTTTAATCTCGTTGAAAGAGATGACAGAAAAGGTCGACGGTGGCGCTCTGCTCTCCGTAAACAAGATTTAAGTGAAACTGTTGTCTCTTTCGCCCTTTGACCGCAAAGAGCTGAGTGTATCAGTTTATCACACGGAGAAGGTGAGTTTCACACGGAAGTATCACATGTAATGACGCCGCTCGCACACTATCTCCCTCCCTAGTAATAACAGAAGGAACGGAGCGTGAAAGATTTAATAGTCGTATCGCCTACCGCACCTCCCGACGCCTGCCTTTACGAGAAATCCTATTCCAATCCGCGTATACCACATCACACGAACATCCAGTCGAAATCAAAACAACATTGTGTTTGTCATCCCTAACTCCTATCCGTGTTCAGGGAGCAGAGTTTCGTTCTATCTCAACGTATATCATCGTATATAGTGACGATTCGATACTTTGTTTCGATATTTACGATATTTGTATCGACATTTTTCTTGTGATATTATCGAATATCGAAAGGAAAATATTGATATCGGAAGAAATGAAATATCGGTTGTGATGCTTATATTTCTTCCCACTGTAATTTATCAATTTCCCCTGAAATACCTATGCAAAATAATAAAAACCCAAAATAAATAGAAACGGAAGATGGAAGCAATATATAAACAACAATGTTGAAATAACATGACAACCCACTATGTCCGACATACAGTCCTCATGCTCGATAATCGATATGGGAAGGGGGACAAGACATCGTCATCACTTCTTTTCGTTTCAATTTCGCGTTCGCCATTTCTGTTTTGTATTAATTTATTATATTATGTATTAATAAAACTTTTTACGAGTAAAATTCGAACTGGCATTATGTTTAGATATCGATTAAAAAAAAAAAAACGATACAGAAACATATTCGATATCAGTGTTTTTCTTTCGATATTACTGATATCGATATTTTTCTTCCGATATTTTATCGATATCGATACTGCCTTCCGATATTATTTCGATGTTAAATATCGCATCGAAAGGTACATCAAATCGTCACTAGTCGTATACAGGGTGATATAAGAACGACGAAACTTCAGTGATCGATTTTGCAGCTAATTTGCAACTAAACAATTTGTTAATTTGTGTGTCAAGGTAGGGCGATTTTGGTTTATTATTTTCAATAATGAACCTTTGGAATCGACCAAGGAAAAAAAATTTCAATCCCCCCTCAAAATTTGTTGGTTTACGTTTCAAGGTACGTAGAATCCAAAAATCGAATAAAAATTTGGCCGTCCGTACGCCGCACAGTGGGCAAAATGGTCAATCTAGGTGGACAAAAGTCAAGACAAAACATGGGAATCTCTAATATTAGTCATTGTTCATGATGAGTTCGCAGTCCCCAAAACGTTGATATTTACATCGTCAAAACCTTCTATGGCAGTAAAAACTTCGATCAAAAGTGTCGCCTTTTCCTGCTCGAATAAGATCGTATTATCAGCTACTAAGAGTCCACAACTTTTCTCGTCTACGCTGCAGTTAGTTGTAGGCAGAATCGTTCCAGGCATGGTGTCGGCAATAATGGAAACCATTGAAAGGAGTAAGTACTATTTTTTCCTGCTAAAATTGTAAAAATATTGTCTGATTCAGTGTGTTTATGAGCATACGCCATACCGTATTTTTTAAAATGATAATTGACATTTTGGAGTTAAAGTAGCACACGGCCAAGAGTTGCCAAGGAAATCCAATTTTTTTTCGTTTCTTTAAGACTTCTAGTTTCGGTATTCAACCACCTTTTTTTGCGATTTTATGCGTTTTCCGAGTTACTTAATAAAATGGTTGATTTTCTGGTATAAATATCACGATTCCTCGCCATCAATTTGTCGAGAAATGAAAACAGATACCGAAGAAAGATCGCCACGAAAACCTCACTAGGTATGTGACTGGGTTAGGTAATCTCCACGATTGTTCAGAAATATTAAATTTAAAAATTATCAAAAATGCTGTGACAGACTTTTCAACAAAAAAATCGGAGAGAGGTGGGAAAAGTGCCATAGGAAAGAAGACGTTTTTTCCAACAAACATTCGACATGGCTGAGTGGGAAAGAGTTTGAAGTTGTCATTTCCTACAAAATTACTCTAGCTATCATGAACCAACAGCTGGGCGTCCCGAAAAACCATTTGAGGACTCAAGCGATAAAACAAATAGAAGAAAAGTAAAAGAATTGTTGACTGGAGGTCCCGAAAGTTATGTTTTGCGGCACTCACTGCTCTCTACTTTCGACTCAAGCCGTATCTTGAAAGAAGCAACTTCAAGCACATCAACAGTCTTCTACAATCTTCTACAATATCGAATAAGAACATGACTATAATATTTTCAAATAATTATTCAATATTTCAGAGTTATATCCATTTAACATTGCAATAATGTCATTAATCTCAAAGTAATTAATCAGTACCTAATCATAATGTCAAGAATTTAAGATAAAACATGTGCAAAAATATCATGATATACCGTTTCCCAACTTTCATTGAAGTCAAGAAATCTTTTCAACATTTTTCCCAAAATCAGTGTCTATTTATTCAATTTTGAATAAAAAACCGACCAAATAATAATTTTGTCCACCTAGATTGGTCATTTTGCCCACTGTGCGCCGTACGCGGCACTTTTGCCACTTAGCATTGACCGATTTTGATGAAATTTAGTATGTAGGCTCCATTTGGGGTCTAGTTGTGCCCCGAAGATTTTGGTTGATGTAGGTCACTTCTAAGGGATAAATAAGGGCTGAAAAATTGAAAACGTCCTAGCTCAAAAAATTTCAATATTAAGATAGTATTGAATTTTTAGATTTTTCTGAGACCACGCGGAGCTTTGTGGGACAAACCGTTCGAACGTAAGGGTTCGACTTACGATAAATCAGAAACACGTTTGTGAATCGCAAAAGAGGCCTAATCTCCGTTCAAATTTTAGTTTACCAAAATGCGATCGATGTTTTTCTTCAAGTTGTACTTTGTTTTGGGTCCTCAGCAACCAGTAATCAAAATTTTTTTGTGAAGCTTTAGTTCTTCCTAATAAACTTGATTGTGAAGTAGGTATGTGGTAGGTAGGAAGTACCTATGGTTGGATCACCTAACCTTCACTTTAAACTTTATTCAGTAACTAAGTATTGTTAACTTAGTGAGTATTTCAATTATTGGGTTATACTACTTGGGAATAGTATAATATACTATATTTAAATATATTATGTTTTAAATATATTAAATATATTATATTTAAATATATTAAATATTAAATATATTATATTTTATACATTATATTTAACATAGGTAACATAGGTACGCAGCATATGGGTCGGCCAGTGTATTAATTATTACATGTCAAGTATGAATTTCAAGTAAGAATTAAAACTACAGTTTTAAATTCAAAGTCAATGTCAATGTTTTAATTTAATCATTCTTGAACTAACTAATCTAACTATTTATCATTTAAACTATCGTTAATTTCAAGTTTTCTCCTTGGTCGTAAAAGTGTCGTAGACTGTTGGGTTAGTAAAGAATTTGTATATCATTTTGTAGCTGAGAAATCGGTTGGCAGTTTGAAGTACGTTGATTGAAAATGACATCTTGTAATTTGAGACTAGAGTTAGCATTGATTATTTCACGAACTAAATTGATTGTTTGACTAGTTATTTGGTCCTCCATGACTTCTAGTCTAATGTCTAAGGTCATATTTGATTCGGATACATTTTCTGAAATTTGAAACAACCTTACGGTCACTGTTGATATAACGATCGTTGTTCATTTCTCCGAGTTGTACTGATTTTATAGTCCTCCTTAGCAACCAGTAGTCACATTTCCTAATGTTTTCGAGGTTTTAAAAAAATTATTTTAAAAAAATTCGAAACTCGCTGATCCACTCTTGCTGCAGTGCATGCTGCTTTTCATAGAAAAATTTCAAATTTATGGCCAATGAACGGAATTATTCTAGTTAGAAATATTTAAATTTTGTTTAATTTTTTTAAAATAAGCCTGAAACTATTCTAAGAACTAGGTAGGTAAGTAAGTCTAATTTTAATCTTTTTAATTTAGATTTCAAAAATTATTGAGTGGTTTACATTTTTCCTCCATCGTTACAATAATTAGAAATATTCTGAAGAGGAACTGGTTGGAAATGGAAGTTACCTAGAAACAGACGACTTCTGCTCTTTCCTTATTCAATTTGTATTTTTTAAATCTAATCCCTACTCCTAGAACAATACTGAACAGTTGTTCAGATACAATCATGTTTTGCTGGTAGGTACTTTCTTTCATAATAAAGTTTACAGTGAAGGTTAGGTGATGATATGCTAGGTAATGGTAATGGAAAAGCAGCGTTCTTTGCAGCCGGGTGATCTATACAGAAAAATAATAAAACGTTGAGTAATAATTTGCAGCGTTTTTTTTGTTTCGTTTGTATGCATACGTATCGATCTGCCTGATTCTTGTTGGAATTCTTCCAGTATCCGTGGTGGTCCCATTTCAAACGGATTTCAATTTACTGTGTTGGAAGTGTCCAAAATGAGTGAGAATTAGGGATGGGACATCGACATCGATAATATCGAAAAATCGATGTTTCGCTCGTAACATCCGATGATATCGATATGTAGAGGAGATGGTCTGATAACATCGTTTGATAAATTTGACCTACTAGGTACTGCAAGGAAACCAGACAAAATCCAATTCCAGACCAGATAACGTCATTGAATTCACTTGGATTTAGAAGACTCCTACCATTCAGTCATCACTCGTATAACAAGAGAGTTACTGGAAAACAATAGAAAAAGTCTCTTTAAGCTTGAAACAATTAATGAAATGGGGAAGGTATGGAATATCGACATGAAAGTGCATAAAAATCGGATAATTTATCACAAATGAAAAAAAAAAAAAAAAAAACGCTGCAAATTATTACACAATGGTTTATTATTTTTCTATATGGATCACTCGTCTACAAAATCACCAACCATCCAATATGAAAAAAAAAAAAAAAAAAAAAAATCAAAAAAAAAAATCAAAAAAATCACCAACCATCGATCGCATTTCGGTCAGCTCTAATTTGAACGGAGATTAGGCCTCTTTTGCGATTCACACTCGTGTTTTGATTTATATATATATATATTTCAATATAAACCCTCAAATTTTTGTAGGGAGCGAACGGTTTGTCCTACAGAGCTCCGCGTGGTCTCAAAAAATTCTAAAAATTCTACAGAATCCAAAATTGAAGGAAAAACAATACCTTTATATCGAAATTTTTTGAGTTAGGGCGTTTTCAAAATTTCAAAATTGATTTTGGAACCCTTAGAAGTGACCTACATCAACCAAAAGCTTCGGGGCACAAGTAGACCCCAAATGGAACCTACATACCAAATTTCATCAAAATCGGTCAATGCTAAGTGGCAAAAGTGCCGCGTACGGCGTACGGCGGACGGACGGCCAAATTTTTATTCGATTTTTGGATTCTACGTACCTTGAAACGTAAACCATCAAATTTTAAGGGGGTGTTAAATTTTTTTTTTTCTTGGTCGATTCCTAAGGTTCATTATTGAAAATAATAAACCAAAATTATAATGGAGTAGGGTAAAATAAAATCACGTTAAAACAAAACATCAATCTTCTTCTTGTGAATGGAGGAAGATCAGCCGTATCAAGTTTTCTTCCTTGATTCTGTGTAATAAATTGACAAATTAATTAAATTTCCCGCTTTTTAAAAAACATTGATTTTTTTACCTTACGATGTTATCGACATCGATGTTTTCGATGTTATCGACATCGATGAATATCGACATCGAGGTATTCAGTCATTATACCCGTCTTTATAATCGATGTATTCCGTTCGATGTCCCATCCCTAGTGAGAATAGTTGAAAAACGTGGTTTTGTCTCTGATAGGAAATTCCCATGTTTTCGTAACTTCCCCTGAAACTTCCCGCCGGACGTTTGCCGGACCATTTGTGTGCATTTTCCAATTGAAGGTGATTGTAGGCTTTGTAACGATACAGTTTGTGATGGGGTTCCAATAACTGAGAGGTGCTGCCCCCCGCAAGAAAGGGGAAAATTATAGAGGGTTATTTGCGTACGATCTGCATAACCCTTATCAAACGTGATTGAACTAGTTCATGCATGTTCAAGTTAGTTTCCCTACTGAACATGAGATAATCTAATAGTTTGGTGATGAGAGAGTAATCTGCCAAGTAGCACATAGCTCCTCGTCATCTATAACATGATTGGGTAGGTGATCTGATTGGAGACAGTCAGAACTACCAAGTACTTTACTAGGTGATGAGAGGATAGACTACCATTGTGTGTGGCACACAGCATATAGGGTCATCTTCAGCATGATTCAAATTGCAGGTGCGATTGTAAGTTTTGTGGATCAGTACAGAAACCGATCCAAACTACAAGACCTGAGTCAAGGCACGGTTACCGACCCACAGAACGGAAACTAATACGGAAACTAATCAAATTATGGAAACTGATTGGGATTACATTACAGCAAACTGGTCCACCTCACGGAAACTTATATACGGTTTGGAAACAGATCGAAAACCCGCAAGGGAGTTCATTTATGAAATAGATTAAGGACCACTAAAAAACGAAAATAAAATAATAATGATAATAAATATTTTAAAAAAACTGATAAAAACGCTGCAAATAATTACACAAAGGTTTATTATTTTTCTATGTAGAGCACTCCTCTGCAAAGAACACGTCTTTGCCGTTGTAACCACCTACCAACCATAGGTACTACCTACCTTACACAATATTTGGAATAAATAAACGCTTCACACCCAGTTTGAAGAAACAGGGATTTGAGTTTGCCCTAATTATTAGGAAATTCGATTACTGGTTGCTAAGGACGTAAAACTGAATACAACTCGAAGAAACTAACAACTATCGCACTTTGGTCAGCTAAAATTTGAACGGAGATTAGGCCTCTTTTGCTATTCACACTCGTGTTTCTGATTTATCGTTAGTCCGGCCTCATAAATTCTCGTAGGAAGCGAACGGTTTGTCCTACAGGGTTCCGCGTGGTGTCTAAAAATTCTAAAAATTCCTTACTATTTAAAATTGGTGAGAAAACGTTAGCTTAATTTCGAGAGTTTTCGAGCAAGGGGACTATTGAAAATTTCAACCCTTAATGTATAACCCTTAGAAGTGATTGACATCAACCAAATGCTTCGGGGCTCAACTAGACCCCAAGTGGAGCCCTTAAAGCAAATTTTTTTTAGGTCGATTCCAATGGTTCATTATTGAAAACCAAATGAATCAAAACACGGACTACAACAACAACAAAAAACGGACCAACCTCAAAATTGATGAAGGCATATCCAGTCTGTTGGTGCCAACAACAATATTTTTGCCAATCAGCTTATAGATTGAGGCTACTGCCCTAATTATCGTGAGTCCACAATATGTCGGATACGCTTAATTTTCTTCAATTGGGGTGCCAAAAAATGATGATAAAATGGAATAGTTTATAAAGACAACATATATGACATTTTTAGGCCTATTTAATGTCCAATTAATTTTTTCCCCTAGATTCATTACAATTTTATCATTTTGAAGATGTTGTTGATTAGTGTGTGAATTGCTGACGCTGGACTGCGTATATGAGCAGGATATTGTTTGTGCTTGCGGTAACGGAAGCAGAACGCGATGAGCTATCGCGTTTTCGCACTTCGAGAAATGAAACTCTGTTAATTTCCTTCCCAGCCGCAGCTACATGACTTGGATATTTATGTTTTGACGTTGGTTAAAGCAGAATAAAGGGCATGCTCGGCGAACCTCTAAAAAACGTGACTTTTTTGCAAAATAACGCTGTTTTTCCATTACCAACTACTTTTGCTCCAACTCGCAAGCCCCGGCACGAAGTGATAAATTCATAAAGTACAGCGTAAAAGGGAACTTATCATTGGATATTGGAGGGCGTAGTGTTTGTGTTTTTCTCTCGGTGGGAGGTTCGTGTACTTTAGACATATTATATGTATATCACCCCGAACCACACCTGTCGTATACCGACGCGACGGCCTATCAAAGCGTCGAAAAGCAATCTATCAACTTCCCTTTATGACAACACAGGGGGAGCGGAGGAGAATAAGTCAAGTACAAAGTACACGAGCTCGAGCAGTATCTGTCAATCAATATGCAAAAGAATGACTGTCGGTACCTTCTCTGTGTCTCCGCCTTTTGGTTTATTATTTTCAATAAAAAAACCTTTGGAATCGACCAAGAAATTTTTTTTTTTTAACACCCCCTCAAAATTTGATGGTTTACGTTTCAAGGTTCGTAGAATCCAAAAATCGAATACAAATTTGGCCGTCCGTCCGCCGTACGCCGTACGCGGCACTTTTGCCACTTAGCATTGACCGATTTTGATGAATTTTGGTATGTAGGCTCCATTTGGGGTCTAGTTGTGCCCCAAAGATTTTGGTTGATGTAGGTCACTTCTAAGGGTTCAAAAATGAATTTTGAAAACGCCCTAACTCAAAAAATTTTGATATAAAGGTATTGTTTTTCCTTCAATTTGAGATTCTATAGAATTTTTAGAATTTTTTGAGACCACGCGGAGCCCTGTAGAACAAACCGTTCGCTCCCTACGAGAATTTAAGATTCTTCAACGACTTTCCGAGGCAAATGATTATTCCGACATACTACAGAACAATTTTGGGGTCAATATTTATGAAAACTCCAATCTCAACATTTTCCTTTTAAAGATAAACAGCCTTTTTAACAAAACAACGGACCGACCTCAAAACTGATGATGGCATCCCACTAAAAAGGAAAAAATAATAATGACAACTTATTCAGATAGGTTGGTAGGTAGGTAGGTACAAATTGAAGTCGCCGCCGTGCCCATCTGCAGAGACAAACGCAGTAGATTCCACTTCCATCTGGATAGTATTAAAGCATGCGTCGATAGTGCAACACAAAACTTGTTCAAAGACTGGCCGGATAGGTTGGGAGATTGATCTTCCCGGAATAACCGAAGTGAGACCCACTTGAAACTTTTCATTAATCATGTAATGACAACTGGCGGAGAAGCTCGTTGGAGTCCTTCGGGAACTTGGCGGCGGCAAACGGAACTCGACGAAGTGATGGTTTTGAATCATTACCGTGTTTGAAGTGGACGGAAGAGCCGTTGGAAGTTCAAAGCCCCTGCTGGACAGCCGCAAGTAATTACTCCTCCCTGAACCTACAATAAAGTTCTCAAAGGGTCGGTAGGCACTAAGAGTAAACGTAGATGCTAACATTAGCGAAATGAAGTAAGTTTTGCGGAAGGGAAATGGAGAAATTACATGAGATCTGAAATGCGAATCATCATCACCTTCTCAACTGACAAGAGAAATTAGTCCTATTCGCACATGGTATCGTTCGATTATTTACACATATGAATGCAGCTACTAGGCGGATGTCACAAGTTTGGAGTGAAATAATAAGTCTTTTTGGACGGTAAAACCAAATTTGGTGAGGTCTATGTGTAGCTATCCAGTGTCATCACAGAGCATTTTATGAGCCAAGTGGTGTCTACAAGGCTAAGGTGTAAGGTTACAGCCTCCATATAGGTTGGTGGACAGAAGAAAGAATTCTTATGAGACTATTGTCATTTCTGTGATTTATTGCTACCGAGTCTACCAAGGTAGCGGAAGCTTTGTTTTCAGTTTTAAAGGTTGAAAGAAAAGTTCTCCGAAATCAAAATTTTCACTTGCGTTTTACGTTTCAGACCTTTCTCAACAATTTTGGTTCCGTGTCTGTGTGTTGTCATGAATTCCTTGTAACTATACGATGTTATTGTCCGAGGTAGTCAGCTGTGACCGAGCGGGCTACGGCGTATGTCCCTGGAGACGGGACTCGAACCGGTTGCAAGGGCCGTGAGTTCGAAGCCCGCCTCCGCGGCATATTTTCGGGGCGGGTCGGTCGCAGTTCCCCTCGTCCCAACCCAGGGCGGTGAGGCCAATGGGAAGCCATGAGCAAAATCATCAGAACAAATTCTGATCTTCCCTTAGGAAGACAGCTGATGACGTCCGCGACGCCAGGAATGGCAGTCGGACGAAAATCCAACCTGAAATGGTTGTTTACTACTACTACTACTACTATTGTCCGATTTGTCTGTCTGTCATGAAGTGTAAAATTCTACATTTCTCATCCGATTTCGATGAAATTTTGAGGGATTGTGTGGGTTGATGTGTAGATGGTCCCCTATGAGAGTAGCGGAAGGTACTTAGAGCTTGATGGTTTGAGATTAACTAATATGCATCGGATCATCTATACAATCGGGTTATGGATACCAGGAAGCTATGTGCCACACCCACTTGGCAGGCGTTTTTTTTTCTTTCTATCAATAAATTGATATTCCACTCTATTCTATTATATTCCATGAGATCAATCGGTGTATGACGTTGCAGCTAGCTGGTTAGGTTATGAAGACCAAGATTCTCAACTTGCTTTAAGCGAAGCTAAAAGGCTAGCTAGCTTTTTTTGAATAAATGAGCGAATTTTCAAAGAAATCTTTCAGTTGAAGTTTCGTTACTTTTAACCTTTATTGATCGCTTTTCCAGATGGCCGGAGGCAATACCTCTAAGTGACATCACGGCAGAAACGGTCGCTACAGCTCTCATCAGCTCATGGATATCGCGGTACGGTGTTCCTCGTCGCATAACCAAAGATCGGGGTAAGCAGTTTGACTGCCTGCTTTCCAAGCATCTCACTGCAATGCTCGGCTCCGAACACATCCAAACCAGCCTACCACCCTGCCGCTAATGGGGCCATTGAGAGATGGCACCGCAGCTTGAAGTGTGCCTTGAAAGCACAACTGACGGTAGATTGGATTTCAACGTTACCAACAGTTCTCCTAGGATTACGTTCCTACCTTATCCCAGACATTGGAGTAACGCCAGCATAAATCTTTTATGGAGAACCTATTCGTTTCCAGTTGATTTTTTCGATTCCCCCAGCAGACCTTCAGATCTTCCAAATTTACTTGTGAAATTGCGTGACCATGTCCGTAACCTCCGTCCAGTTCCTTTCAAACATCACACAGCCAAAATTCCTTATATCCATCCAGATTTACCTGTTTCTTCGCATGTTTTCGTACGACAGGATGCTATGAGAAGATCTCTGCAACCCACTTACGATGGCCCTTATCACGTACTGTCCCATACAGACAAAGTTTTTCGCCTATAGACGCCTCGCGGAGAGCAGAGTGTTTCGGTAGACAGAGTTAAACCAGCTTTCATGCTGGCTCAGCTCGCATATCTGGACTCAGCTCCTCGTCCATTTTCGATCCCACAGGCCAGCACAACAACTTCTGTAACGGCAACTCATCATACTACAATTCAGAGCGGTCGACAAGTCCGGTTTCCAGAACGGTATCGTTGAAACTTGGGGGGGAGTAATGTGGCTACCATCCTGTTATTATTATTATTTGTTTGTATCGTATGATTATATATTTCTTTCTATAGAAAATTTGCTCATTAATTCATGCTGCACGAATGGACTTTGTTGTAGTGGGTAATCGACTTGAGGACATGGGTTTTTTGTTAATTATCTATTTTGTACTGTCTGTTGTGGTCATCGGATTTGTCGGGGGTCTCAATCGGTCGCCGTTCATTCCTCGTTCCGGGTTAGTATTTACCTAAATTGCAGGGGCAAAACTTTATAAATTGTAGCTAAAATTAAATTTGCAAGAATTGCTCCCGAGTCTGCCAAGATAGCGGAAGCGTTGTTTTACTTTTCAAGGTTAAAAAAAATGTTCTCCAAAATGAAAACTTCCACTTACGTTTGAGACCTTTCTGAACAATTTTGGTTCCGTGTCTGTCTGTCTGTCTTGCCACAGCCATAACTTTTACAATTCTCACCCGATTTCGATAAAATTTTCAGGGATTGTGCGAGTTGGTGAGTAGATGATCCCCTATTAAAATCATGGCCCCCAAATTCAAAGTTTTTTTGTGCGCAAGCGCAGACGTGAAATTCTTCTAACAGCCGTAACTTCTACATTTTCCAACACTAATCAGGGATTGTGCGGGTTGACGTGTAGATGGTCCCCTATGAAGGTAGTGGAAGGTACTAAGAGATTGATGTTTTGAGATTAACTACTATGCAACGGATCACACAAGTTATGGATACCTTGGAAGCTATGCGCCACACCCACTTAAAAAAATTCAATCCCCAATAATCATGAAATCCACCAAAATCTGCTTAAAAAATCTACCATAAACCTTTTTACCTACCATACGTCATACACTTTTACCCTGGCTCATAAATCATAAATTGTTACTGACTCACACAAGGAAAAATCAAAAGTAATACTGGGGTCCTTTAGTACCCACGACTGAGGTTTGTTGTTCACTTAGGTCACAGCGGGGTCCGAAGAGCCCCAACTTCACTTCACAGCTTTCTCACACGAGACACAGAGCACTACTGAGCAAAGTAGGGCCGTCGGGGCCTCGGGTGGACCACCAAAATAATTTACAAAAAACCGTACAGCGTGGGGAAACATTTTTTCCGAAAGATATGCTACAAAAATGGAAAGGTGGGGTCCCCAGTGTGACCTCCTAGGGTTAAGCATGCCTATGACTGGTGACGTAACCCTAATTAACTGATATACTTGATCCTATATTGTACAGTACATATTATAATCTCTTCTGCTCGATCACGACATTTTTCCTCATTTGACGAGAGGATTGCTAAGTGCTGCAAGATCGATCGACTCAAAATAAAGAGCATTATTGCCGGTAAAGCTCATTTGGTATGATGAAGAGAATTATCTTATCGATACAAGGATTAGAGCTTTCAGATTAACGTTATTAATCACGTTTACCTCTTTGATTAGTGTGCAAACTCCACGGGTGCAGTCAAATACAATGAAAACCGTTTAACCTTTAGGCGGGCGTGCGGTCGCACTGAGTGCGGAAAAACCAAACTTGTTTGGCTTTTGGAAGGAAGATGTGAAGGAAATGCCTCGAGGCCTACAGTGCTTCCAGAAAGTTTGGGGACACCCCTCATTTGACACTCTCATTCTAGTGTCCCTAAACATTCGGCTACCTACCTTGGTAAACATTTTTCCTTGGTAGAGCACGGAAAACAAACCATTTTCGTAAAAAAAACTCTCCCTAAGTGTTTCTTCCAAGTTTTTATTAAAAAAAAAAAATAAATAAAAAAAATCGTCTGGTAAGTGGGTGTGGCACATAGCTTCCTCGTATCAATCTCTAAATACCTTGCACCACCCTCATAGGAGACTCTATACGTCAACCGGCACAATCTCTGAATATTGTTGGAAAATGTTGAAGTTATGGCTCTTACAAGGAAGCATACTTATGCGCATGCGCAGTGGGTACTATAAGTCTGGGGGCGATGATTTTCATGGGGGACCATCTACACGCCAACCCGCAAAATCCCGGAAAATTTCATCGAAATCGGATGGAAAATGTGATCTTATGGCTGTGGCAAGGAATTCATGACAGACAGACACGGAGCCAAAATTGTTCAGGAAGGTCTGAAACGTAAAACGCGAGTGGAAATTTTGATTTTGGAGAACATTTTTTTTTTTCAACCTTTAAAAGTGAAAACAAATCCTCCTCTCCCTTGGTAGACTCGGATGCAATGAAGTAAATAGTTATACTGGGCATTAGTTCAATTTGACCTCTTCATAATTTCAACAAGAGTTCTTCACCCTTTCTTCAACGATTTGAAGAGCTCACCACGAAAGTAAGAACTGCTGGGGTAGGCAAGACCCTCAACACCGCTCGGTCTTGAAGGAGGTGTAGGACTTGTGCGCCGTGACCGCCGGCATCTTCTATCTACGTTGGTTTCTACCTTGAAACCTTGAGCGCAGGTGCTCTATTGTTCCGGTCGCCATGAAATTCAAAGGGGACCATCCCAGACCCAGGAAGTTTCTTCGGAATTCATTCATGATTTCGTTTAGTTGCCCAAGACAATGAGTCGACACGGAACCAAAATTGTTCAAAAAGCCCTGGAACACAAAGCGGGCGTAAAAGTTTTGGTTTTCGGGCGACTCAGAAATTGTCGATCTGCTGATACTTATGGCTGTGCAAACACACAGACAGACAGACAGACTCGGAACCATAATTGTTCAGGAAGGTCTGAAACGTAAAACTTTTCAACCTTGAAAAGTGAAAACAAAGCTTCCGCTACCTTGGTAGACTCGGAAGCAAAAACGCTGCGAATTATTACACAATGGTTTATTAGTTTTCTATAGATCACTCGTCTGCAAATCCACCAACCATCCAACATGAAGAAAAACATCGATCGCATTTCGGTCAGCTTTAAGTTGAACGGAGATTAGGCCTCTTTTGCATTCACACTCGTGTTTCTGATTTATCGTACGTCTAAACCTTAAATTCTCGTAGTGAGCGAACAGTTTGTCCTACAGGGCTCCGCGTGGTCTCAAAAAATTCTAAAAATTCTATAGAATCTTAAATTGAAGGAAAAACAATACCTTTATATCAAAAATGTTTTGAGTTAGGGCGTTTTCAAAATTTCAAAATTCATTTTGGAACCCTTAATAGTGACCTACATCAACCAAAATCTTCGGGGCACAACTAGACCCCAAATGGAGATTACATACCAAATTTCATCAAAATCGGTCAATGCTAAGTGGGGAAAGTGCCGCGTACGGCGGACGGACGGCCAAATTTTTATTCGATTTTTGGATTCTACGTATCTTGAAACGTAAAACATCAAATTTTGAGTGGGGGGGGGGGGGGGTTAAAACATTTTTTTTTCTTGGTCGATTCCAAAGGTTCATTAACGAAAATAATAAAAAAAAATGGTGTTGGTGGAGGGGAGAGGAAAGAAATCTTGGTAGCCGGTTCTGCCCGACTCTCCCCTAGATATCAGAAAAAGGAAAACTGGACTTTCCCCGTTTTTTCCGGGCCAAAATCGGGCTATGGCTTCTCATTTCTTTTCTGTGGTGAAATGTAATAACCTGTAAGCCAGGTTCATATGTTGAAAATGTCACAGTTTTGCTTCCGAGTCTACCAAGGTAGCGGAAGCTTTGTTTTCACTTTTCAAGGACGAAAAAAAAAAGTTCTCCAAAATCAAAATTTCCACTCGCGTTTTGCGTTTTAGACCTTTCTGAACAATTTTGGTTCAGTGTCAGTGTGTCTGTGTGTCTGTGTGTCTGTCATGAATTCCTTGTAACGCGCATAACTATACGAAGTTATTGTCCGATTTCGATGAAATTTTCAGGGATTGTGCGGGTTGGTGTGTAGACGGTCCCCTATGAAAATCATCATCCTCGAACTGATAGAAGCGACTGGGCATGCGCAAAAGTGAATTTCCTTGTAACGGCCGTAACTTCCACATTTTCCATCCGATTTCAATGAAATTTTCAGGGATGTTACAAATTAGAGTTTAGATGGTCCCCTATGAAAATCATCACCCCCGGATTGATAGTAGCCGATGCGCATGCGCGAACGTGAATTGCTTGTAACAGACATAACTTCCACAATTTCTACCCGATTTCGATGACATTTTCAGGGATTACGCGGATTAGGTTGTAGATGGTCCCCAATGAAAATCAAGGCCTTAAAATTTACAGTAGCCTCTACGCATGCGCAAACGTAAAATCCTTGTGAGGTGAGGATCTCAAACCCCATTAAACCATCCCCTTGATAGGTCAGGCAGTAATGCTTTAGATTCCCACTCAGGAGTCCCAGGTTCGAATCCCGGTCAAGCTAAAAATTGTTTGATCCAATCACTACCGCACTTATATTTTTCGTCCGGATTTGATGAAATTTTCTAGTATTGTCCAGATTAGCGTGTAGATGGTCTCCTATGAGGGTAGTCAAAGGTACTTAGAGATTGGTGTTTTCAGATTAACTACTATGCATCGGATCATCTATATAATCGGGTTATGGATACGAGGAAGCTATGTGCCACACCCACTTGGCAGACGTTTTTTTTTTTTTTTTTGGAATTCAACGTTGAAAAGAACAGTTTTCTAGAAGGTTCATATGAGAAGCACACTTTTTTTTATGTAGGATAAAGAGTTGGTGGGTTCACCTAATTGGATTTAAGAATTAATGCTTCACAACCAAAACATGCAAATGGACTTCCCAGACGTTGTACCTACTTAGCTGCTCGTAATTACGTGCTAAAATTTAGTAAATTTCACCCAAGCTCTCAGTGCCTCGTTTCCGCCATATTTTCTCTCATAACAAAGCTTCGCTAACTAACGAAGTGCCTTCCCTCCTAATGTTTACGAATAGAAGCAACTTCCCGCACCTGAGCGGCGGAACATTGTTACAGAGAACTTTTAAGCTGCTCATTCTCTTAGCCGTTAACCAGGAGAGTGATAATGGGTATAAAGGTCGGTCGGGGGTTGCTGGGCGCGTGACAGGCCGGGCGAGTTAACACAAAGAAAACATCTCCAACTTTTAACTTCAACTTGAGCGGGAGTGGCCTGAAGAGGGAGCAGGTGGGTCCCAGTTCTTCCAACCAACCTCAACTCACATCTTCACCTCACATATCGAGGTGAACCTCAGCAAAACCTCACAACTTTATCTGCTTTTGGTGCTTGTTATAGATGTTATCTGATTGAATCTTCATAATTGAAGTACCTATTTGATCTTGCCAATGAGATCAACCATTACTAAAACCCTTTTTTTGGTTTATTATTTTCAATAATGAACCTTTGGAATCGACCAAGAACATTTTTTTTTAACCCCCCTCAAAATTTGTCGGTAACGTTTCAAGGTACGTACTACCAAAATTCGAATAAAACGCAGCAAATTATTACACAAAGGTTTATTATTTTTCTATATAGATCACTCGTCTGCAAAATACACGGCTTTGCCATTGTCACCACCAACCAACATGAAGAAAAACACCGATCGCATTTCGGTCAGCTAACATTTGAACGCAGATCAAAACCGATCTCTTTTGCGATTCACTCTCGTGTTTCTGATTTATCGTACGTCCAACCCTTAAATTCTCGTAGGGAGCAAACAGTTTGTCCTACAGGGCTCCGCGTGGTCTCTAAAAATTCAATACTATCTTAAATTGAAGGAAAAACAATACCTTTATATCAAAATTCGATGAATAGAGCGTTATCAAAATGTCAACCCTTATTTTTCAACCCATAGAAGTGATCTACATCAACCAGAAGCTTCGGAGTACAACTAGACCCCAAATAGAGCCGGTATGCCAAATTTCATCAAAATCGGTCAATGCTAAGTGGGGAAAGTTCCGCGTACGGCGGACGGACGGCCAAATTTCTCTTAGTAGCTATTTACTAAGAATAGGATACAAAGTTTCTTGCTCTATTTCTGGATATTGAAATACCTATCCGTAAAGAGGCAGATAGAGATGACTAATAAAACTACAAGACATATAATTGGAAATATTAAGATTAAAGTCAAATATACATTCCAACCTCAGTTTTGAGGACGGTCCTTTTTTGTTAGAAAGGTATTTTATTACTTTTCAATTATTTATTGCTTCCGAGTCTACCAAGGTAGCGGAAGCTTCGTTTTTCGTTTTCAAAGTTGAACAAACAATGTTCTCCAAAATCAAAATTTCCACTCGCATTTTACGTTTTAGGCCTTCCTGAACAATTTTGGTTCCGTGTCTGTGTGTCCGTCTGTCTGTGTGTCTGTCATAAAATCCTTGCCACAACTATAACATTCACAATTCTCATCCGATTTCGATAAAATTGTCAGGAATTATGCGAGTTGGGGTGGAGATGGTAACCTGTGAAAGTCATGGCTTCCAAATCGAAAGCATTTTGTGGGAATGCGCAAACGTGAATTCCTTGTAACAGCCATAACTTCTACATTTCCCAACAATATTCAGAGATTATGAGGTTCAACGTGTAAATGGTCCCCTATGAGGGTGGTGCAAGGTACTGAGAGTGATGTTTTGAAAATCCTACTATTTATGGGATCATCTATACGAGGGAACTATGTGCCACACCCTCTTGTCAGACTTTTTATTTGTACTCTTAGATCATATTCATCTATGTCTACATAAACTTGTAGCGGATGTTTGTTTCAATTTACCCTCGTTGTAGCCTTCCAAAAGTCAAATAATGATTCACATTACCGAGTGAGCTGAACTCGTTGGATGAGCGAGCGAAGCGAGCATACTCAACTGAGGTGAACATACATAACTTAAAGTTGTGTAATTTCATCTTCTCCATTAACTTTTTTTTTTGATTCCTTGGTAGACTCGGAAATATTATTTTTGGTTTGGTGGTTGGTTTCGTGACACAAATGTTTGGTTTCGTGTCTACGTCTGTCTACTACATGGCTGATCTTGCTACTAAAGGAAAATGTGGTCATAAATCCACGAATTTTAATGTGCAAATAGTGGGGTGGAGGGCCGTACCGGTTACCCGACATGCCTCCATTACCAGTAGAAAAGAAACGAGGAAAATTTGGAAGAAACGAAGACTAAGAAATTTGAGGAAACTAAGACATTTGGAAGTTCCAGAAGAGGAGGAAGAAAGGTATTCACCCACCGGTCTGCATTCCCAGGCACTTCCCAGGCCCCGAGTGTCGTCAGATTCGACGAGTTGTTATTATACTTCGAAACATTATTAGTTTAAAACAAATGTTTTAATTCCAGATGTTCGACGTTTTGGATTTGGAATGAAAGAACAATTAATTTATTGTGCTTAACGAGAAAGACTAGTTTAATTTGATAACAAAATATTTAAAGAGAAAGACTAGAATGAAAAGAATGAGTAACGAATGAGCTGGAATGGAATGAGAATAAGGAAGTAGAGTTGTAAGAGAGTTGAGTGAGTTGAAGAGTTTAGGAAGTTGGTACAGGCAGAGAAGGAAAGAGAATTTTGTCGACGACAAAACTGGTAGCAGAGCTAGATCGAGACCACGGAGATGAATCCAGAAATAGAGCTGATTAAAGAAGAGATTGGAGAAATGTTAGAGGGAATACGGAGTGACGTGGAAGATGAGAAGATGGACGAAGAAAATGCGAAGGTGACTGTAAGAATGCTGAAGGTACAAGTAGATGGGATCCAAAAAGTAAGGAGTAGATTAAGTAATTCGAAAAAGAAGGATGTAGATACAATGTTTGTTGAATTGAGGAGGCTGGAGACGTTGGCAAAAAATCAAATAATCATAATAGAACAGTCCTATATGAAAGACTTCAAAAGAGGAACCAAAGAATCAAACACAGTTCCATTTGAGTACAAGAATGGAAACAGATGGTACTCTGATAGAATCGCGATTAGGGAAACGATAGCTGTGCAATCTTACAAAATTATGGATTTTTCTATGTAACGAAATCCTGGTAACGGAAAAAACTCTTTCAAATTTCACCGAATTCGATGAAATTCTCAGGGATTCTGCATGTTGGGTTAAAGATAGTCCCCTATAACAATCACGACCCACGGAATAAAGGTATCCACTGCGCATGAGCGAACCTAAAAACCTTGTAACAGCTATAACTTCTCATTTTTTCATCCAATATTCAGAGATTGTGCCGGTCTACGTGCAGATGGCCCCCTATGAGGGTAGTGGGAGGTACTTAGAGATTGTTGTTTTGAGATGAACTACTATGTATCGGATCATCTATACAATCGAGTTATGGATAAGAGGGAACTATGTGTCACACCCACTTGGTAGACGTGTTTTTATTCTGTTGTGTTACCTTTCTCCAGGGACTACCTGAGCCTGTTCAGTTTAGACGAATCAGATCGCATGACGTGGTTTATTCTGGATTGACTTGATTATGATTATGTTCAAGTTTGAATTGCGATTTTCCGTTTATGTGTGAACAAGATCCCTAGCTCGTTTGTTCAACTGTAAGTTCTGTGAATAAAACTCTATTATCTTCCTTAGCACAATAGTCAATCTTACATTTTTACCTAATATTATGTACGAGCAATCGGTTTTGGTTCTGTCTTTTTCCCCCAATTTGTTAATAAATTTAATTTGTATACTGTGGTTACGTTGACGCGGAAGCTATCTGCCACACCCACTTGGCAGACTTTTTTACCGTAACAAGAAATATGTAGAAAAAGGAGGAAGCATTAAAGGAAAAAAACCTGACCCCTCGAGGAAAGAATGTGGGCTGGCGAATTAATCCGCGGGGTCCGTCCTCTGGTGAATCTAATCCTTGAGAACAAATTACCTTCACTAGAGGGATTTGGGTGGTGGTTGTGGGGGGGGGGGTCCCTGTGGTTTAATCTAATACCGAGGGACACCTGCTTCTTGACGGATGCTTCAAACAGATGCTGCTTAGCGTCCTGAGTGGGCGAACCCGTTGTGGAAATATGAAATGGGGAGGAAAAGAAATCTATGGAAAGTCTAACTTGAAAACATAATCAGACTGAATTTTTTACAGTCCGACCCAAAACTGACTCTTTTTATTGACAATGTCGTTCCTTATAATCAACGTAGGACGATGACAATGTCTCCCTTCCGTCGTCTTTCGAACCTACCGATGAGCAGCACGATTGTTACAGGATGTTTTCTCCCCACTAATTCTCATCCCATAAGCGTTTCTCGAACAACAAAAGTGTTGATTTCCAACAAAAACATTTTGTTTAGTAATGGATGCATTCCAGGAACGTCCCATTCGATAAGGAGTGGAGTATATACCATTAAAGTATTTATATTTGGGCCAGAGTACATTAAAGTGTTGGGATTCCCATTTTAAAACGTCTACCAAGTGGGTGTGGCACATAGTTTCCTCGTATCCTTAACCCGATTGTAAGGAAGATCCGACGCATAGTTCATCTCAAAACGTCAATCTCTAAGTACCTACCACTACTCTCATAGGGGACCATCTACACGCCAACCCGCACAATCGCTGAAAATTTCATCGAAATCGGATGAAAACTGTAGAAGTTATGGCTGAGGCAAGGAATTCATGTCAGACGTACAGACAGAAAGAAACGGAACCAAAATTATTCAGGAAGGTCTGAAGCGTAAAACGCGTGTGAAAATTTTGGAGATCTTTTTTTTCAACCTTGAAAAGTGAAAACAAACCTTCCGCTACCTTGGTGGACTCGGAAGCAAAAATCTTTACTGTACAAGTAGGTATATTCAGAGATGCCAATTATTGCTGGTGAGGGTCCAATGAATTTCCTCAATTATTCCTTCCGAGTCTACCAAGGTAGGAAGCTTTGTTTTCCCTTTTCAAGGTTGAAAAAAAATGTTCTTTAAAATCAAAATTTCCACTCGCGTTTTACGTTTCAGACCAACCTGGACAATCTTGGTTCCATGTCTGTCTGTCTGTCTGTCTGCCATGAAATCCTTGCTGTTATGTGAGCGTGTTGTCGAGTAAAGGCGATGGCCTTCTCGATGGCTTGATGGTTTTTATTGGTCCCTACTCAACAAGGATGAAGGATGGAGATGCACTGTCTGCCCGGCACGTTTCCTCCTACCGTTTGTAGGAGTGCATGATGAATTAGCTCAGCCGCGTTCCTCGCCGCGATATCCGCCGACTGGAGGGAAGCAGTACATTTACCTAGAGGCTAGTTGGGGAAGACAAAGCCTAGGTGAAATGGGAGCGGAGGCCGGCGCAATGAGCTACTGATACCTCCGAGGAACCTGGGCTTCCAAGAGATGACGAAGGAGAGCGAGAAATAATCAAGTCTAATTGTTGTAGACAAATGCATGAAGGTGAAACCCTGAGTCCTCCTTTTATAGTACTTTAACAAGGTAAAGGGAGAGTGGAGGAGGGTGACGTCAGATGACGTGTTTTACCCCCGTACCTCACTCTACCTACCTGCGGGATGAGTCACTCAGGAGTTCCCTTTGTGTCCTTTATCGGATAACTAACATATAGGAGTAAATGGAACATTACACTTGCCACTGCCATAACTTCTACATTTCTCATCCGATTTTGATGAAATTGTCGGGGATTTTGCGGGTAGATAGTCTCCTATGAAAATAGCCACTGCGCATGGGCAAACGTGTATTTCCTTGTTACAGCCATAACTTCTACATTCCCCATCATATTTCGATGAAATTTTCAGGAACTATGCGAGTTGGGGTTGAGATGGTTCCCTATGAAAATCATGGCTGCCGAATTGAAAGTATTTTGTGCAACTGTGAAATCCTTGTAACATCGATAACTTCTACATTTTTCAACAATATCACGTGGGTTGACGTGATGATGGTCCCCCATGAGGGTAGAACTAGAGGGAGTGCACTTAGAGATTGATGTTTTGAGATTAACTGCATCGGATCATCTATACAGTTGAGTAATGGATCCGAGGAAGCTAGGTGCCACACCCACTCGGCACACGTTTCTGGTTTTTTGCCTCTCCTGAAAAGCTGCCCAAAACTTCATAAGTCATGTTGCGGCGGGACCTTCTATTTATAGTTAATAATTAATTTATAGTTAAATTAATTTAGGAATTATCTTTGTCAGTGAAAATCATCACACAGAGATAACGTGAAGAAATGGAAAACTTCTGCGTTCCCCATGGAGGCTGAGAAAAGCTGGGAAAACTTTTGATGTGACGAGAGCGCAATCTCCTATGTTATGAGAATTACACTAATGGGTCGTCCCCTTGAGCCTTAAGGTCCAGCTGCGGTTCTATCGCAATATAGCGCTTGAATTAAGACTATCATTTGAGAAATTACCACGAGAAACCACTCTTCATTATTCATGCTGAACTCCTAGCATAATAAGTAACTGGTTGAGGGCACGTGGCTCTGGTGTTTCGGAGAGGAAAGCAGTAGATTGCATTTTCGAAACACTTCAACTCGACAAGTTTTGAAGAGAAGTATTTATTTTATAAGATTCAAACTGGGTTAAACATTTCAGAATAGTTTTTAGAGATTCAGTTTATAATTAACAAATTTATCTCGACTCCAGCAGCAGGTATGCAATTAGGTCAGGAAATCCTGAACCAACCCACGCTGACACTAATGTTGTACCGTCGAGCTCTCCCGATTAATGAAGGCCCGTTTTATCGAAACTGAGGCGGGCTTTTCTGATTTATTGGCTAACCACAAACTAATTACCCTGATCTACAAACAAGGGACCTCGAATCTTGTCCAATACGACGGTTTTCAATGGTACCGAATCCTAAGATGGCGGTTTTTTCTCAATTCAAGTATTTTACTACTTTTTTTCATTTTTTCGCTTTCTCGTTCATTTTTAGGACGTCCCCACGGTAAGACTTGGGCGTCCTTATGCGATTGATCTGGGGTGACGAAGGACGACACTCAACAGAAAACAAAAATAACCACACAGTAATCCGTTTTAGACCATCCTGAATCCAAATCCGCGGAAAAAGCCATAGGTGCATGTCTGTGTGTGTGTATGTGTGTGACAAAATCTTGTGTACTCAGGCCTTAGTTTCCAACCGATTTGCGTGTTTCTTTTGGTTTATCATTTTCGATAATAAACCTTTGGAATCGACCAAGAAAACAAAATTTTAACACCCCCTCAAAATTTGATGGTTTACGTTTCAAGTACGTAGAATCCAAAAATCGAATAAAAATTTGGCCGTCCGTCCGCCGTCCGCCGCACAGTGGGGCCAAATGGCCAAAAAGCGGAAAAAAGTCATTATCTTTTGAAATAATTACTGTATCGTCTTGGGAATGCTTTCATTCGATTCCGAATACGGAAATACATTAGAAAAATGTGTTTTCTGGCGTTTAAACTTGTTATTTTAGTACTAAATCTTGAATTTTGAAAAAAATAATGTTACTCAAAGTGGAAAAGCGTGTGAAAAAAAACAGAAAAGCGGTTTTACAGGCGATGGGTGTGTGTTATTTTGTTTTTTCTTCGTTTCAGAGGTTATAGGATACGATAGTGATGATTGAATTGAGGTTTCTTTATATATGTAAGTTATATAATATTAAAATGCTGGCCCGCTCTTTGAAATGTGCTGAGCGCAGCTTCACTAACAGAGAGCTTATATAGAACCCGGGAGTCCATCTCGGGTCAGTTCTTTCTTAGCCGCTCTCCAGTGCGTACTTGTGTGTTGTATTTCAAATAAACATTTTTTTTAAAAAGCAAACCGTGAAGCTGTACGACTTAACTGGCGCAGTCAAACGAGACGTGATATTTTCCGAGACAAGTACACTCTCGAAAAATCGCGGAACCTTCAAAATCATCAACACCAAGACGCAAGACAGCAAAAAGACTCCTCACAGTGACATGCTGGGTACCATCCTGTGAGTAATAATATCATCTTTAACCTGTGTGAACCCAAGTTTTTTGAAAATTCGAGACACCGCGGCAAGTAAGCCCCACTCGAAGTTTTCTTGTGAGACACCGTGATTTAATCACCACTCACAATTCAAGAAGTGGACACCGTTGCGCTGCACCACCACTTCGTGTACCCACCTATTACACAGAGTTAAGATTTTCAAAAATTTCACTTTCAGTTCAAATCATTGAACTTTTGAAACTCTGGACACCGTGCCGGCATAGCACCACCAGAAATTTCACGTGAGAGACCGAGTTTTCAACTCCACTCACGAATTATTTGTGAACTATTAGTTCACTAAAACGGGAAACTATTTTCATAGTTACCTACCTACTTCAATCCAACTTCATTTCACCTTCCTACTTACGAGTCACCACGACGGACTCCTGTTGAGATAGCGACAGCCTGTCTCATTATCTCTTCTCAGAACTCCGCCGAGAGAAGATCGACGAGCTCCGAGAGAAAACCTAATCATCATTTTTGTTTTGTGCATGCTATTCATAGTCATCATTTTTCTTGTCCTTTTAAATTTCATTGCCATTGTACCTACCCGATTTTACTTACTTACTGGAATTTCAAACTGATACAGACACAATAAGTACAGCTTCAAAATTCCTAAACACAACAAAAAATTCCAACACTCCAGTTTTCCTTGGCTGGACCTCTCAATTTTTCCTAGGTCGTTCCAAACTATCCCCGAGAACAAAATTATGGAAAACCAAAATCAAGGTGCCGGTCCAAGTCACATCCAACCGACCGATTATGTTGGTATCATAAATTCACAATCAAACCAAATCGGACATTTAGCGGCCCTCGTCGAAAATCTCCTGGTAAACCAAGTAATTACACCTAAGGAGCAGAGACAGAACCAATTCCCGGTACTGAGGAAAGAACACCTAGATCTTATCCCAAAATTCAGTGGAACCCCGGAAACTCTAAACCAATTTCTTAAAATCGCTCAACAACTTTACGACAGATTTTTTAATCAAGCAGACCCATCAGACTTCCAAAATGTAATGATACTGGAAGGTATCAAATCAAAAATAGAATCCCCAGCAGCCGAACAGATCTTTTCAGCGAATTTAAATACATTTGACGAAATCAAACAAGCCCTCATCGACACATACACTGATCGTCGAGACGACTTGTCTCTCATAATTGAATTATAGGGTGAGTATTATAATAGGGTGAGGAATCCTCGAGAAAAGATAAGTTGGAGGAAACCTCGACTCGAGTCGAGGAAATCCGCGCCTTGAGGAATGACTATGAATACCGCCCCTAATCTCCGTTCAAATTAAAGCTGACCGAAATGCGATCGATGTTTTTCTTCATGTTGGATGGTTGGTGGCTTTGCAGACGAGTGATCTATATAGAAAAATGAAAAGGAATAAACCGTTGTGTAGTAATTTGCAGCGTTATATTCGATTTTTGGATTCTACGTACCTTGAAACGTAAACCATCAAATTTTGAGGGGGTGTTAACAAATATTTTTCTTGGTCGATTCCATAGGTTCATTATTGAAAATAATAAACCGAAATAACCACACAGTAATCCGATTTGCGTGTATCTTTTGGTTTATTATTTTCAATAATAAACCTTTGGATTCGACCAAGAAAACATTTTTTTTCACAACCCCTCAAAATTTGTTGGTTTACGTTTCAAGGTACGTAGAATCCAAAAATCGAATAAAAATTTGGCCATCCGCCCGCCGTACGGGGCACTTTTGCCACTTAGCATTGACCGATTTTGATGAAATTTGGTATGTAGGCTCCATTTGGGGTCTAGTTTTGCCCCGAAGCTTTTGGTTGAAGGTATTCTGGCTAAAGGTATTGTTATTCCATCAATTTAAGATAGTATAGAATTTTTAGTGACCACGCGGAGTTCTGTAAGACAAACCGTTCGCTCCCTACGAGAACTTAAGGGTTGGACGTACGATAAATCAGAAACACGAGTGTGAATCGCAAAAGAGGCCTGATCTCCGTTCAAATTTTAGCTAACTGAAATGTGATCGATGTTTTTCTTCATGTTGGATGGTTGGTGGCTTTAAGACGAGTGATCTATATAGAAAAATAATAAACCATTGTGTAATAATTTGCAGCGTTTTTTGTTCGACTCAGAAATTTTCCAAATTGCACACTATTTTACCGGAGTATAATAATTCGCAAGGGGAGGGGACGAGTGGGGGGATAATATTCACAAAATATCCAATTCTTCAATATTTCAGTTCCTTTATAGCTTACTAATATTACCCAAGCTTTGAAATTGAGGAATAATTCTCAATATACCTCCAGATTTTCATGAATTATTGTATGTACCACCATGGAACTAATAGTGGTGCCACCATGGAACTATTAGTGGTGGTCTTACAAAGCTCTGGTTGGTTTTATTCGATCTAAAAATACAATACTATTTTAAATTGATGAAAAAACAATACCTTTATATCAATATTTTTTGAGCTAGGGCGTTTTCAAAATTTCTTCTTAGAAGTGACTGACATTAACCAAAAGCTTCGAGGCACAACTAGACCCTAAATGGAGCCCACATACCAAATTTCATCAAAATCGGTCAATGCTAAGTGGGGAAAGTGCCGCGTACGGCGGACGGACGGCCAAATTTTTATTCGATTTTTGGATTCTACGTACCTTGAAACGTAAACCAACAAATTTTGAGGGGGGTTAAAAAAAAATTTCTTGGTTGATTCCTAAGATTTACTATTGAAAAAAATTAACCAAAATTCAATACTATTTCAAATTGATGAAAAAACAAAAAAAAAAAAAAACAAAAAAAAAACAAAAAAAAAAACAATAGGTAGGTACCGTGGTATTGAAGGTTTTTGAGCTAGGACGTTCTGAAAAATTTATCCCATATTTTACACCCCTTAGAAGTGACTGACATCAACCAAAAACTTCGGGGCAGAACTAGACCCCAAATGGAGCAAACGTACCAAATTTCATCAAAATCGGTCCTTGGTAACTGAAGAAATTGCCGCAAAAATTTTTATCATTTTAAAAAATAACAAGGGGGGGGGGGTTAAAAAATTGTTTCCAAAGGTTTAATATCGAAAATAATAAACCAAAATTCAATACATACTATTTTAAATTGATGAAAAAAACAAACACAAAAAAAAACAAGTGGGTGTGGCACATAGCTTCTTCTTATCCATAACTCGATTGTATAGATGATCCGATGCATAGTAGTTAATCTCGAAACATCAATCTCTAAGTACCTTCCACTACCCTCATAGGGGACCATCTACACGCTAATCTGAACAATCCTGGGAAGTTTCCTCAAAATCGGATGAAAAATGTAGAAGTTATGTGGCAAGAATTTCATGACAGACACGGAACCAAAATTGTTCTGGAAGGTCTGAAACGTAAAATGCGAGTGGAAATTTTGATTTTGGAGAACATTTTTTTGCGCAGCAACTACGATTAGTCTGGAGGAGATGATTTTTATAGGGGACCATCTACACGCCAATCTGAACAACCCCGAGAAATTTCATCAAATTTGGATGAAAAATGGTTGTTACGGTTGTTGGATGTTATTGCTGTTACAAGGATTTTACATTTGCTCATGCGCAGAGGCTACTGTCAATTTCAAGTCCTTGATTTTCATCGGGGACCAACTTAAACCTAATCCGCATAATTCCTGAAAATTTCATAGAAATCGGGTGAGAATTGTAGAACTTATGGCTGTTGCAAGGATTCCATGACAGACACACAGACAGAAAGACACGGAACCAAAATTGTTCAGAAAGGTCTAAAACGTAAAACGCGAGTGGATATTTCGATTTTGGAGAACTTTTTTTTCAACCTTGAAAAGCGAAAACAAAGCTTAAATGAGAGTAATTGAGGAAATTCATTCACCAGCAATAAATTGAAATCTATTTATTAAAAATAATATCGCATCAAATGCGCGCTCTGGATGGAGCTTGCGTTACTACGGAAAACTCTTTGCGTAATTGGACTTCGTAAGTGCAGCGTAGGACTGATATTAGAGGGGTCGGCACTTAAGCAGCTGTTCCTAGTCGTATCGCCTACTTTGTCGGAGTTGGTAAATTGAAATCACTTCCTTGGAAAGTAGCACTTTGGAGTCTCATTATATAAGCGGCGCTCTATGAGAGAGTGAGAGGAAGACGAATGAACCACATTAGCAAAATGAGCGACAAACTAATACGCTGTATCGTCGCCATCGACCTCCCATTTTCACTACACATACACCCACACGCCCCTCGACAAGCTCTCTTCTATCTGCCGTTTCCCAGGACGATGATTCGAACACCATTTGATCGACTACATTGGAGTAGATAAAATACATGGACGCCAGTTCGGTTCCATTACAGTGAACGTCCAACGCTGGACATTCAGAGCAGGTCACCGTTTTGTTCCGACTGGGTTTGCCCTGTGCTTTGACATTTGCCGCACCGCTACTCCCTTCGCTCTATTAAACTCCCTAGACCAGTTACACGGGATGTAAGAAGAGTACAAATTGGTCGGCATTGATGGTTTTGTTTCTCTGGTCTCACTCGTGGATGCTGAATAGATTGAACTGAAGTGGTTCTCATTCGCGTGTTCCTGAAAACCTTTTCCGAGGTCACAAAAACCTCAACTAATAACGACAAAAACATCTGCCGTGCCTCGCACTCCTACTAGTTCGTTTTTCATCGTTTTGGTTTATTATTTTCAATAATGAACCTTTGGAATCGACCAAGAAAAAAAAAAAATTTAACACCCCCTCAAAATTTGATAGTTTACGTTACGTTTCAAGGTACGTAGAATCAAAAAACGCTGCAAATTATTACACAACGGTTTATTGTTTTTATATAGATCACTCGTCTGCAGAGCCACCAACCATCCAACATGAAGAAAAACATCGATCGCATTTCGGTCAGCTTTAATTTGAACGGAGATTAGGCATGTTTTGCGATTCACACTCGTGTTTCTGATTTATCGTACGTCCAAAACTTTAAATTCTCGTAGTGAGCAAACGGTTTGTCCTACAGAGCTCCGGGTGGTCTCAAAAAATTCTAAAAATTCTATAGAATCTTAAATTGAAGGAAAAAAAATACCTTTATAGCAAAATTTTTTGAGTTAGGGCGTTTTCAAAATTTCAAAGTTGATTTTGGAACCCTTAGAAGTGACCTACATCAACCAAAATCTTCGGGGCACAACTAGACCCCAAATGGAGCCTACATACCAAATTTCATCAAAATCGGTCAATGCTAAGTGGCAAAAGTGCCCCGTACGGCGGGCGGATGGCCAAATTTTTATTCGATTTTTGGATTCTACGTATCTTGAAACGTAAACCATCGAATTTTGAGGGGGTGTTAAGAATTTTTTTTTTTTGGTCGATTCCAAAGGTTCATTATTGAAAATAATAAACCAAAATCGAATAAAAATTTGGCCGTCCGTCCGCCGTACGCGGCACTTTCGCCTCTTAGCACTGACCGATTTTGATGAAATTTGGTATGTAGGCTCCATTTGGGGTCTAGTTGTGCCCGAAGATTTTGGTTGATGTAGGTCACTTCTAAGGGTTCCAAAATCAATTTTGAAATTTTGAAAACCCCCTATCTCAAAAAATTTTGATATAAAGGTATTGTTTTTCCTTCAATTTAAGATTCTATAGAATTTTTAGAATTTTTTGAGACCACCCGGAGCTCTGTAGGACAAACCGTTCGCTCACTATGAGAATTTAAAGTTCGGACGTACGATAAATCAGAAACACGAGTGTGAATCGCAAAAGAGGCCTAATCTCCGTTCAACTTAAAGCTGACCGAAATGCGATCGATGTTTTTCTTCATGTTGGATGGTTGGTGGCTTTGCAGACGAGTGATTTATATAGAAAAATTAAAAATAATAAACCATTGTGTAATAATTTGCAGCGTTTTAGTATGTAACTTGTAAGTTCTCCCAATCACGTAATTTACCCAATCAACTCGAAGATGGCGCTTTGTGCTTTGCGAGCACGCTTGGAACTATGTGCCTCACTCTCTTGGTACACAGATATCTTAACACCTAAATGTTCAATTTTTCCGTATTCGGTTGGGTTTTTCGTATTTCTGACGACCACAAATTAGGAAATGAATTTGGTGAACCGCTTACACCAAACGGGACACCAGACCTGAAACCAGTCGTCCTCAACCGAGCTTCGTCCATCAACATTCCCATGATCCCTTCTACTACATTACGACTTCAAAAATAAACTTAAAAAGTTATCCCAATTAGGACATTCACCAATCAAGTTTAACAAAGATGAATTCCTGTCAGATCTACCTTCGTGCTCTGTTCTGCTGTGTGGGCGCCCAGGTTCACTGATCAAATTGAAAGATCCCAAACTACCTATCACAAAAGAATATTGCTGCTGCCGAAGTCAACCCCAAATGCATAAGTTCTTACCGAAGTAGGGGTTCCCCCCATTTTGTTGACGATTCTTCGAGCTGGACTTCATTGGATGTTAATATCCTTAGAGTGCACGTTGGCCGCTTCCCTCGGTGTCGAAATTACCTACCGACTAAATTCCAAATTGTTCGAATCACTTCAGTGGTATCATCATATGTTTCCCAGGTGTTGTGTTTGGTGGTCGCTGTTTGAAATTCCGGACGCCAGGATGCCTCTAATTCATTGATTCTAATTTTTCTAATGTGAATTCTGTGAATTTCCGCATTTACATTGTACTTATTTCACATGGTGTCAGAATTTACAAAGAACCGTGCCTAAAAGTTCGAAACTAGTAAAGACGCGGTCTTTTCGCAAGATCAATGTACGTGAAGATTCCGACGAATCCGGTGGAAATTTCGCTCAGAAGACGATGTCGAATCCCGCGAGTAAGCCAAGACTGGATGAACAACTTCACGGTCTACATACACATGCTCCTCCTCCGTTCTCAAGTTTTTGTTCGCAAAAAGATGTTCCCTGGGCTACCTGGCGAAGGAAATTTGAGAGATACAGATATACTACGATGCTATACCAACAGGCTCAAGAGGTCCAAGTGAGTACCTACTCTTTTATTATCTAAGGGGGATGATGCGGAAGACGTCTTAGACTCATTCAATCTGACAAACCCGTCATACAAAGACGTTCTAGAGAACTTTGATAAATTTTATGAAAAGAAAGTTAATATAATCTACGAGAGATCTAAATTCAACAAACGAGTGCAGCTTCCTAATGAGTCTGCAGAAGATTTCATCACATGCCTCATGAAACTTGTCAAAACTACGGAAATTTGAAAGACGAATTATTGCGTAATAATCTAATTTTTCCAATGTGAAATTCTTTTCTGGTGAATAAATCTTTTCACCGTTTCGCATTTACATTGTACTTATTTCACAACTTCAGTAGTTGATTACTCCCAATATGTTTTAATTACCACTTGTTGATAAGTTATTATTCCGAAAATACAGTTCACCAATACTCATTTTTCCATTATAAGTTCAGCTTAGTACCTAAAACGTACAACAAGCAGCCAGATTTCTCAGATTTTGGCTCCCCAGCGAGGAATGGATTTGCTGATTGCTCGCCGGTCATCTATTTGCATAGCCTGCGACCGGTTGTTTGACTCCATAACTGTAACCTTTGCGGTTTCGGAGAGGGTTGCTTGCGTGGCTGATTATCGTGTTTTGGAGGGGAGAATCCAGTTGTTGAAGGTTCAGAATGATACGGTTTTTGAAGCAATGATTTTGAGCGGGCTAGTGAAGGAGGATGAACAGGGACATGGAAGAAGTAGACTGCTGCATGAAGAAGTATTATGAAATAGGGGAGTTCATGAACAAATCGGAAGAAGGTAGCACACGACACTCAGCAGTCACGGTTGTCAGCCAGAAACACTTCGAACTCCCAAAAATAGAGCTTCAAAAGTTTGGAAGAGAAATTAAAGATTGGCTCATGTTCTGGGGTCAATTCAAGAAGATACACGAAGACGCACGCAATTGCCCCAGGACAAATTTTATTATCTCCTTCAAGCCACCATTCCAAATTCCAGTGCTCGTAGTGTGGTCGAGAGCTTTCCAGCAACTGCCGACAATTATCCAAGAGCGATAGAAGCCCTCAAGTCCAGATTTGGTAGAGACGACCTGCTCGTAGAGACATACCAGCGTGAGCTCTTACATATTGTCATTCACAATATTACCAACAGAGGAAAAGTTTCACTCATCACTATCGACGACAAGATTGAAACGCAAATCCGAGCACTCGAAACTTTAGGCGTCACCTCGGAAAAATGTGCTGGCTTACTTTATCCTCTGGTAGAGTCCTGTCTTCCAGAAGACTTTCACCTTCAAGAGTAACACCTAACACGTCGTTCGAGCCCTGAAGAAGGTAATAAATTTACCGAAAACTCGACAAAGAAGGAGTTTATTCCTTTTGACCCCATCCCAAGTAAGTTGACATAGTAATCACCACAATGTTTGATAAATACAAAAATTGCCATATCCTAGTGGAGGTCCTGAATGGCAAGGACTGGCAGGGGCTACACCTCTATATTGTAAGCTCACAAAGGTATAGGTTGGAACTTTTGAGGGAGTTTAATTATTTCTGAGACGCAAGTGATTATTGTGCCCCATTGTGATTTCTTCTAAGCCTTGATATCCTGAATTTGAGACTGAAGTATTTTCTGTCAACACACTTCTTGCGTTTGAAATGTAACGACTGTATCATATATACGCATTTATATGCATAGTTGTTATTTATATGTACTTATATGTATAGTTAATCTGCACTGTGGCCAACTAGACAGACGGCATTTTGCCATGTCGAAATTATGTTTATACATCCTATTTTGTTATTATGCATGTTTTTCAATAAACATTTCTTCTTCTTCTTCTTCTAGAACTACTTATCTCTTATCATCAAGCAAATTCCCAAATTCAATCATTTTTCGCGAATTTCTCCCCTTAAAAGTGACTTGATTCCCTCCTACTGCAGATTGAAGTTCGAGCATTTCCGAAATTGAAATTCCGTGGCGGGGTTCACTACACGAACATCAAATTTCTCATGGCTCCAGTTCCCGTGTCAAGGTTTCACCATGCAAGGTTGACTCGATCTATATAGTTCGCGGATCCGCCACCAAGGGGACGCCACAGGGATGCAAAGTTTCTGTGGTAGACCTATAGTACTTAGTGTGCTAAGAAGGAATAGTTATTGTATATTAGTAGTGGAATCTATCCTGGAGTTATGATGATTGATTTTGAGACACCTTGTATAGTATGTGACCGATATATATCATTCATTCATTCAGAAGTAAGGGAACTGGAACATTTTGGTAAGTCGGGAACATTCGCGACCTTCTCCTAAGGGAACATTTCGGTCTTTTTTCGAGCTCGTGGGAACCTTTAGGCGGTCTATTGGTTCTTCCCTGCATCATATCAACCGCCTCTGCAACCTCTGACACGCAACAAGATGAACAACCGACAAGACAGCTCTTGCCTTTTCTTCCTTCACCTCCGTCGCTTCTACCAGAAGATTCTGATAGAAACTGATGCTGCCAGCCTTCTACTTCTGATTTACATCAGCCAGGTCCTTTTATTATGATTCCTCCCTAGCAATCATCGTTGCTACGGGAAACTAAATACGGGAGAATGGTTTGGAAAGATTATTCGTTAGAGTGTTGGAGCTGGTAGCTCGTTGTAACCTTTATAATTTTTTTGAATCTGAATTGGATTTTAATGTAAAGAACATTAGGTCTCCTACATTTTGGCGCAGTCGTGTTAAGTATGTTGTGTAGATTATGTTTTCGGATGTGATCAAGTTGTTAGCTTCCACCGAGATACCCCGCTTGGGCGACCCACTTGAGAGACAAATCTCAAATACCGACTCGGTGTGACCACAAACCTTCTATACAAACTCCTGGGAGACAGTTATACACCGTCTTTGAAACATAATCAAATTTGTTCATGCCCGGGAAATCAGAGAGATAAAATGAACTCGCGAAGTATGGCTTTTAGTGAAAATATAGTTCATGTATTTTCAACTTTGTACACTTATATACACACTTTTAAGAAATTCGTTAGAATAGTCGGCACTTACACAATTGAAGATTATACTAGAGATGGAGCTGTTGCTCTTAGTAGGTTGAATGTAAGAGTGAATTCAAAATTTTCCATTTCAACTAGCGGAAACTAAACAAGTAAAGTGGTGGTCAGGTTGACAAGTTGAGGATCCAGTAGAAATTTGCAATACATCAGACACGGGAGTAAGGCGAGAGTAGAACGACAATTGTCTTATATGGGCTGAGTACGATGGGCGGAAAACCCAGAGGTTATATTTGCTAGAAGGAATTTCAAGGAGGACAGGATTATTCTTTTTGGTGGACTACTTAACGGGTTATGAGACAGGGAGGTATTGTTGGGAAGGTAGGTACGGGTATTTTCCCACAGCCTTGAAAGGGTTTGTGGAAATTCCCTGGAAAGAGTCGATCGAACTGTATCAACAATAATTTAAACTGGGTTCAAACTTGGGTTTGAACAAAATTTATTCTCTAACTTAGGGAAATGTTTCCTTCCAGTTGACTCGTTGTCTCAACAACCGGTTAATGGGGCCAGGGATCGATACTCTTCCTAATAAATATTTTTTGTCTCTGACTGGTGACAGGTTAATGCATCCTGTTCAGGAAAGTCTAAAACGCGAGATATAAATGGAGGATTTTTTCTTCTTCCTGTCTCCCAAGTGTGTAAACACTGCTTCCGCCAACTTTTGAGGAAAACAACTTTTATAAGAAACTGATAAAATCAACTTTTTTATTTGTTTGATTTTTACTAAAACTTTATTTTAACTTTCCCAAAGTGTTACGAGTTTCTTAGGCTCGTAATCCTTTTTCGGTTTCCTAGCAACTTCGACTAGCAGGGCCGATTTAGGAGATAGGGTAAGGGCACCAGTCATTGGCCACTTAAGAACGTTTATCTTCATACCCACTTTATTTTTAATGGTATTTGTTTCTTTCCTGGTGTTTTAGGAAGCTTAACATCCAAATTTTACGATACAATAACAATTTCAAACAAATAAAAGATCTAGTAAATATGTTTTTCAATTAGTTTAGTAAAATCCGTTTTCCACCAGTCATTGACCGGGAGTTCCAAATATTGGCCACCTTGTCACCAGTCATTGGCCACCCTATATTCATGGTTTTACAATTTTTTTCCGGCAGGCAGGTGAGAAAGCCTCAAAGATCCACAGATGGAGTTGGATCTCGTAAGATACCTTGAAGGGTCCGCGTTTTCAAGCTTATGTGGGATTCCCCACTAAAAAACACCTCCTTTTCTCCCACGTTGAAAGCTCAGCCTGGAACTGTTTAACTCATTACTCCAGGCTGTGTCCTAGACCGTCTCCTATGTTTGTGCTCAAATGTTTTCACTTATTTAATGAACTAAAAAGTCGGCTGACCAGAACTAAACGTGGAATTTATACGTAATGAAGGTTTGGAGAGAATTCATTTACCATTCCAAGGAAAATGAATTCACTCAAATTCATTTACTATTCCAAGATCTAAGAAGAATGGAACCAATCAAACGTATTTTCTTACAGAAAGTAAGGTACCACTGGAGTCCCTAGAATCATTTTAGTACCAGAAATAATATCTTCTTGACTAAAAATTATCTGTGATAGTTCTGAATGATTAAACGCGCCATTTATATAAGCATTATTCGTAGTTAAAACCACCTGGCCAATGATTGGGGTAGGAAAATTTCGCATCATTTCAGTCATTAGCCACCCGACCAATGACTGGAAAAATCACCCTTGTCATCATCCAGTTATTAGCCGGCCATGTATTTTCTACAATTTGTGAAAATTCCATGTCCTGGTGGCAGAAATAAACTAATAATTTACTAGTGACCGTGCAAACACAAGAAAAACCACATCAAATTTGAAAATAACACCAAACTCTTAAGAACGAGTTGAGGTCTGCTTATCGTTTTCATAAGAAACAGGTGTGATGATCAGGGCTTCAAGATCCCACTGCCTAGAATACCCACTTAAAATGAGGAAAACATTCAAAATGATCCAAGAGAGAATTGTGTGGTAAAAAACTAACTTGAAAAACTAGTTGGCCAATGACTGGCGGGTGGCCAATGATTGGTGCCTTTACCCTGGAGAATTTCGAATAAATTGTGCTTTTTCGTCGAGTCGTAATCTGACGTACTTTTTCCCAACAGGGATTGACTTTATGTCGAGACGGATATGACTGACAAGCGTTCGGCAGGGAGAATCAAAAGAGCGTTTTTAGTTTTAACGTGAGAACCAAAACCTAGGGGATGAATGGTGGTTACCTTAGAGGGTAGTGGGTGTCCCATGTTAAGCACCAAAAAACATCGAGAGTCGATTCTACAACTAATTTAAGTGAGAAAATCTCTCTTAGCAATTTTATTTTAACCCCACGTTTTTCCAAGTTTTCCCATTTTAAGATTTTTTTCGTGTATTCGACATATCTACTAAAATTACCTCAACTACCTACCTTAATTTATCGTAAACACGTAAAAAAGAGGGTATCTTTGGAAAATGGGCGTAAAATTTCCCATCTTTACAGTGCCAACAAAAAACTATTTTCGGGGTCCTGATGGGTGCAAAATCAAGTCGTAGAGTATTGGTTTATTATTTTCAATAATGAACCTTTGGAATCGACCAAGAAAATTTTTTTAACCCCCCCCCCTCCTCAAAATTTGTTGGTTTACGTTTCATGGTACGTAGAATCCAAAAATCGAATAAAAATTTGGCCGTCCGTCGGCCGTACGCGGCACTTTCCCCACTTAGAATTGACCCATTTTTATGAAATTTGGTATGCAGGCTCCATTTGGGGTCTAGTTGAGCCCCGAAGATTTTTCACCCGAGAACTATCAGATTGTACACTCAAAACGTTTTCTTATTTGAACAGCGATTTATTTTTTCATACATACGATTGGTGTAAAGATTTAATTTTTTTCTCGCTTTCAATTCTATTAGTATAAATTTTTCTTAATTTTATTTTGTTGTAATAATCTATAATTAAAAAAACTTCATTGCTATGGCCAAATGCTAATGACAATTGAAGGAAAAAAAGAACATTACCTTGAAGTCAGAACAGTTCTTTTTAGAGCTTTTTTTTCGAAGGATCAGGGCTTTGGTTTGGTGAGGACCCTACTATGACACTTGTCGTCATTCGGCAGCTTGAAGCGGAGCAAGGTAGGAGAGCACTGTCTTTAAGAGGAGAATGTAGTAAATAGTTACTGAGACGGAGAACTCTTCGTGTTGAAGCACCCAAATTGGTCTTCGAATCATCGGACAATGAAATATAAGGAAGGCCAAACAAAGGATGTGCCGTCGAATCAAAATAACCATTCATGCAAGAATATGAATCGTTGAATCACTTACCATGGGATCAACTTTGAGGCGCCGCGTATGTGCGATGCTCCTCTTGGGCCTGGCCAGAGAGAGGCCACGATGCACAAAATGGAACTCATGCGAGGAACCTAGAACCTGAAAGAGAAACATGACTTTATGTGAGAGAGTCAATGGAAATGAAGAGCCTCCCTGAGGCAGTCAAAGGTAGGATTAGAGGTGTCACCACATCGATTAAGCAAAATAGTGTAAGAAAGTTATTCCTTTTGGTTTGTTATTTTCAATAATGAACCTTTGGAATCTACCAAGAAAAAAAAATTTTAACACCCCCTCAAAATTTGATGGTTTACGTTTCAAGGTACGTAGAATCCAAAAATCGAATAAAAATTTGGCCGACCGTCCGCAGCACTTTCCTTAGTTCCCATGGACCGATTTTGATGAAATTGGTATGTAGGCTCCATTTGGGGTCTAGTTGTGCCCCGAAGATTTTGGTTGATATAGGTCACTTCTAAGGGTTCAAAAATGAATTTTGAAATTTTGAAAATGCCATAACTCAAAAAATGTCGATATAAAGGTATTGTTTTTCTTCAATTTAAGATTCTATAGAATTTTTTTAGACCATGCGGAGCCCTGTAGGACAAACCTTTCGCTCCCTACGAGAATTTAAGTATGATAAATCAGAAACACGAGTGTGAATCGCAAAAGAGGCCTAATCCCCGTTCAAATTTTAGCTGACCGAAATACGATCGATGTTGTTCTTCATGTTGGATGGTTGGTGGCTTTGCAGACGAGTGATCAATATAGAAAAATAATAAACCATTGTGTAATAATTTGCAGCGTTTTTTTATCCGAAGAGGATAAAAATATCCCCACCCTAGTTGCTGGAAATTGGTACTCAGTGATTGCTACGTCGCCTTTCCTGTAACTCGAAGCCATTCATTTCATTAGACTGTATAATTAAGGAGTTTAATTCAAACAGTTACTAAAGACCATTTTTTTTCGAAATTAAGGTAAAGGGGTAGTTCATCACAAAACCGCGATCGTTTGAGAGCAAAAGATAATCTATTCCCTTGAAAAACGAGGGTGAATATTCCGTTTGATTTCAAAAAGTACTATATCCACTTGGTTAGATTCCAAAAAGTACTATATTCACTTCGTTTGATCCACTTAGTGAGATTTCAAAAAGTCCTATATCCACTTAATTAGATTTCAAAAAGTACTATATCCACTTGGTTAGATTTCAAAAAGTACTATTTTCACTTGGTTAGATTTCAAAAAGTACTATATCCACTTGGTTAGATTTCAAAAAGTACTATATTCACTTGGTTAGATTTCAAAAAGTACTATATCCACTTGGTTAGATTTCAAAAAGTACTATATCCACTTGGTTAGATTTCAAAAAGTACTATTTTCACTTGGTTAGATTTCAAAAAGTACTATATCCACTTGGTTAGATTTCAAAAAGTACTATATTCACTTGGTTAGATTCCAAAAAGTACTATATTCACTTGGTTAGATTCCCAAAAGTACTTAACATTACGTATTGATTCAAAAAGTACTATATCCATTAATCAAACGAGATTTGAAATATCAGATTAATGGATATAGTACTTTTTGAATCAAAATGTGATGTTTAGTACTTTTTGGAATCTAACGAAGTTCAAAATTATTTTAAACTTTGAATTAATTTAACCTTCCCCAAAAATATTTATTATAATTTATAAATATATAAAAATAACATCATTGGTTCAATGCACGTTTTTCAGGTCGCTATGTTTTTTCGCGTTTCTCTCGCGTTTGACCAAAATTGATTTAGGAATCAAGCTCCTCAATTAGGAAGTCAATTTAATGGATGTGTACTTATCTTTCTGCAATGTAACATATTATAACTTCTGTTGTTTATTTCATGTAATCTTCTCTTTTAAATAATAGGAGTGTTACACCATCTCACAAATCACACGTGCCACCTGAAGGTATTTCGGTGGATGATATTTATGGGGGCCCGCGGGATTGCCACGGAAATCTCTTATCGAACGAGAATGGCTCTTGAAAAGCTCCGTCGTTCTCCCAGTTAATAGGAGGGCGTGAGAGGTGAAAAATAAGGGTCGTTGCAGAACAGTATGAGCGTTCAGTTCCAACGGCATTTATTTCCCGGAGAATTATACGAAGGTTTATGATTGGAATAATAAAGCCGAGCGAAGGGAACTACGTACGGTCGTATTCCTCGGTCGATCAATAGGAGAAACATTAAAAAGAGAAACAACTGTGAAATGGATGTAGGAGGAATTCATCATAAAAACATGCTGGTTCACGGTATTTCGGCGATCGCTCAGTTCCTCGTAGAATACCAAATTCCCCCTTCCATAAATTTGAATGAACTCTTAAACCTGTATAATATCTCGTATGATATGCTAAAATGGGAAGTACAATAGGAATTGGCATAATGGTTTTATCCAAATCTGGTTCATTCATGTCTGGTATTGAGGGGGCCGCTTCCTACGTCATGGTGCGGTCCCCAAGCAGATAGCGGGTGCCTTCTCATCTAGCGGCTGGGAAGTTGAGAGGGAGAGATTGCATCACAGGCCGAGAGACCAGAGCGAAGGTCGGTTTTCCTACACGCGTCTGGCGGCTGCGGCTGCGGCTCGCGTTCAGCATTGACTCCTTCAGTCTATCATAATGTGGTCATAGTGTGGCTGCGTCTGCGGCTGGACTGCTCGAGTGACCAGTGCCTAGCTGCGGCCGGGATATGCAAACCCGCATCGCACGTCTCCCTCTCTTCAAAAATTGGAATCACGGATGATGAAATGTGAATTACAGACTTCGCACTATTTACTTTTTGTCCTCCAGTGACTCCAGTTCCTTAGTGTTTGCGTAGTTCCCAACATGTTTACGCCAGAGGAGGATGAGATATTGGTGGGACTAGAGAATGTGTGCTTGTACGATGTGATGGAGGAGGACTATAAGAATTCAACTAAAACAAGTCTGCCAAGTGGGTGTGGCACATAGCTTCCTCGTATCCAAACCCGATTGTATAGATGATCCGATGCATAGTAGTTGATCTCAAAACATCACTCTCAAAGAACCTTGCACTAACCTCATAGGGGACCACCTACACATCAACCCACACAATCTGAATATTGTTAGAAAACTTAGAAGTTATGGCCGTAACAAGGAAATATACATTTGCGCATGTGCAGCGGCTACTATCAATCCGGGGGTGATGATTTTCATAGAGGACCATCTACACGCCAACCCGCACAATACCTGAAAATTTCTTCTAAATTGGATGAGAATTGTAGAAGTTATGGCTGTGGCAAGGATTTCATGACAGACAGACAGGCACAGACCAAAATTGTTCAGGAAGGGAAATGCGAGTGGAAATTTTAATTTTGGAGAACATTTTTTTTCATCCTTGAATAGGGAAAACAAAGCTTCGGCTACCTTGGTAGACTCGGAAGCAATAAAAAACGTGAGAAACAATTGCAGAGTTGTTGAAAAAATACATGCAAACATTATTTATTTAATACGCAATCGTGTTCAATCCAATAAAACGTTGGTTCACTTTTTATATATATATAAATTAAATAATGTCTCTCGAACGCACCGTTTTTAAAAACAATTTATTTTTCAAGAACAAGGTTAAGGTACACTGGACAGAGCACGTGAATAGGAAGAGCGACGAGTCTTAGGTTGCTAGTAGTATTTATGCCCTCGGGAGGTGAGTGGGGGCGAGCTTGGAGAACAAAGAGATCGGATATTTCTGCTGACGAGGTGTGATAGTTCGCCAGAGCTGAGGCTGCTGAGTCAGCAGCACGTGGAGAGATGAGCAATATGTGACAATGGTCCTATTGTGTACTGCGAAGGTAACTCCTCCCGCCGTAGATTCAACTCAGGGTAGAAGATCCTGAGGTGACGATTTTTGGGGTAGGTAGATTGAGCTGCAAGGGATAATTCGTGATTGGGGATGGAATTTGGGATTGCTTCCTCCTGAAGACATAATACAGCACAATCATTAGTATAAAGAGTATAAGCATGATATATAAAGGGCTGATTAAAGCGTGTACATAATTATAGTTGGCTGCTACATCATTGCCAAATAGAAAAGGCCAATGTTCATCTAGTTTCGGAATAAAAGAGTGTTTTTTGAGATTGAGTTGTAATGGTGAGGCTTTCAAATTCAGGATTTCGCTTGTGGGTATTTGGGGTATTCTTAGTGATCCTTGAATTTCGTGAATGGTGGTCGAGATGGGAATATTATTAAGAAGTATTTCTTCTGTACTGGGTGTGATTATCCAGGAGCCTTTGATTTTAGTCAAATTGGTTCCTTGATCATTCCGTTCTTCTAATAAGGCTTCTTGTGAAGTAGTTATAATTATGTGGCCTGTCTCGGGAATAGTGCTGAAAAACGGATCGTTAATCTGTATTTTCGTGAATTGACAGTCTGAGAGAGTATTGTTCTGTATGATGTTTCTCGAACAATTGGCGATTTCTTTACATAAAAGTTCTTGGTTACAATAATAGTGATTATAATGATCCTTATAACATAATTGTTTAACTGAATATTTTATATTATTATTTCTTTTATTAACTAGTAAAAATTTCTTTTCTGGGAGTATGGTCACATGTTCTGTCTTTTTCAATATGGGGACTGGTTGGAGCATATAGAGCTCATTTTCTTCATTAACAAAGTTGGGTATCCTGATTATATAATAAATGATATTATTGTCTATTGAGCAAGCGATCTTCGAATTAAGTTCATATTCGATCGTGTTGTTGAACATTTTAAATTTGTTTTTCCGGTTTTCTTTGGCAATCGCCTTTAATTCATCTTCAAATTCTCGGAGGGGTATTATGCTGGGGTGTACAGTTCCTAATTTGCAGAAGGCTAGAGAGGTTTCTAATTCTTGTAATTTATGTAGGATAATATTTGTGTTCGTTAAAATATGCGTGGCTATTCCTCTTAAATAAATTATGTTCAGTTTATCGAGAGAAGTTGCTTGTTCTAGTTTGTCAGTGATCTTTTGATTATTGTAGTTTAACGTAGTTATGGTTTCGTTGTATTTTCCTATCAGGTCGGTCATCAGTCTATGTTCTTTAATAAGTTTGATTTCTGTCTGTTTGTTTTCGTTGGATAGTTTTTTGATCAGTTTGTCATACTTAATTTTGTCATTATTGTCGAGGTTTCCAGTGATGAATTTTATTACTGAGCCTAGACCGTTAATGAGTCCTCGTTTTGAGTGTTTCGTTGTCGTGATATCTTTCCTTGGTCGGAGATTTGAGAATTTTTCTTTTATCAATTTCAAATTTAAGTCTACTGTTTTAAGGTATTCATCTAGTTGTCTCGTTAATTTATGTGTCCCTGCTATTTTTATTAGTTTGTCGTACGATATATGGTTTTCGTGTAGTGAATCTTGTAGATGGTTCATGTCATAGTGGATGATGAGTAGGTGTTCTTTTGTTTCGGTGTATGCTGGTCCTAGTCTGATGGGGATTATCCCTCCGCTATTGTCTATGTTGCGGATGTCGATGGAATGCGTGGTGGCAACAAATCTGAAAAGGCACATCAAGAGGTTAATTTTCCTCTCGTAACTGCATTATAGATTTTATTCCGTATGAGTTTCAAGTCGTTCTGGGAAAAGTTCAGGGTTTTATCTCTCGAGATGAGGTCGGCGTATTCGCAGACGAAAGGTCCGCAGTCATACGTATTCGATTGCTGTGGTATCTGTTTTTCTGTTATTAGTCGCCATTCCGAGCGGTTTAATTGGATATTATACTTGAAGTCCCATTCTTCCCGTAGGTAGTTGAAAATGGTTTCTAAGATTTGGGAACCATCACCTAATAACGAGTCATAGTACTGTATGAGTTTCGATTCAGGTTTGACGGTTACTAGTCTCCAATGGCTGTTTTCGTGTATAGGGATTAAGATGAGTTTTTTATTTTTAAGGTCTGTCTGTTTCGAGTAATTCTTTACTCTGTCGTAGCCTCTTAGGTGGTATGAAACGTAGAGGAACGTATTGAACGCGTACGTTTTTGGAAAGTCGGGATTCTCTTCGCTTCGTTGGTTTATTAGTTCCATGTAAAGGTTTATTATGTTGTCTGTGAACCAGTTAGTGTCTTGTACGGATTTTAAGTCGAATTCTGTCAGTTGTGTTTTGTGTGTCAGGGGCTCGGTTTTCGTTATTTCGTCAGTCACCGTTTCCTTCGTTTCGGGTGATTTTGATTTTCTAGGCCTCTTGACGTTTTTCAGATGAATTTTCGTTCTCGTATTGTGATGTCTTGGTTCGATTTCAGCGGTTTTCCTGTCAGTATCAATATTATTAATTGTTTCTTTGTTGAATTTTACTTTCGATTTATCTTGGATTTGTTTTGTTTCCACGAATGCTTCGGTCGGTATGTCTGGTAATATTTTATCTCGTTTTTCATTAAGTTTCCCTATTGTTTTTTCTTTCTTCTCTGATTGCTTTTCTCTGAGTATTTTGTACAGCTTGTCAACTTTTTCTTTGTGGTCTGAGATGTACATGTTTGTTAGTGTCGTTTCGATGTCTGGGGGAATTGGGTTCTTCGATCCTAGGGTTCCATTTATTACTTCGTATGGTGTTATTCCTGTGCACGAGTGTATGCTGTTGTTGTATGTAATTAAGGCGTATTTTAGACGTTCTTTTATGTGGGTGTGTTTGAACTCCTTGCTTTCTGTCATTAATCTGATAATTTCGATCAAGGTGGAATGGAATCTTTCTATTGGGGAGTTTGAGTTTGGGTTTTGTGTGCTAATGTAGTGCATCTTGATGTTTTGTACTTTGAGGAATTCTTTAATGGTAGTTGAACTAAATTCGTTGCCGTTGTCCATAATTATTTCGTTCGGGTTTCCGTGATGGGATATAAATGTCAAAAGTTTCTTAGTTATTTCGATGGTGTTAAGGGATTTTAAGGGGTATGCCTGGGCATATTTTGAGAACTTGTCTATTATGGTGAGGAATTTTTGTCTTTCTATTGTGAATGTGTCGATATGTATCGTCTCAAAGGGTCGTGAAGGTGTTTGTGTGATGTTGTAAGCTGGTTTCATTGGGTTGCGTTCGTATTTACATTTCAAGCAGAGTTCACATCGGTTGATTACGTTTGTGACGCTTTCTTTCAGGTGGGGCCAAAAGTATGATCTTTTAATCTGGTTATAAGTTTCGTCTATACCTCGATGAAATCGTTCCTGTCGATGATTGTAAAGTATTATATTCGTCTGGTCTTCTAAGTCGGTAACGTCCATCAGTTTTTCTGTACATTTCGTCAATTTTAATTCTGTGGATTTAAATTTGAGAGCCAATATAGAAGCTACTATTTCGTAAATGTCGGTTTCAAAGAATATGCCGTACGGTACGTTGGGTCTCAGGTATTCTTTTACGAATTCTAGAATTTCTTCTTCCAAATTTCTTCGGGGAAATTTTACTGTGATTCTGGTTTTTTCGTTTTTGAATAAATGTTCTGTCTGTATTTCGGTGCTGAATTGTTCGCCTGTTTTGATTACAATTTGATTCTTATAATGATTCAAGGGGGTATTTTTTATCGGTATGACGGTGGTTCCTGTTCCTTCTTTGTCTGAATGTATCGTTTCGCAGTCATCGTCTTCTTTGTCGTCGACGTTGACAATTAGCGATTGAGAATCTTCTTTCTGTATAGTCGGTTTCTGTACTGTTTCTTTGGTGTTGATTTCTACGCGTGAAAGTGCGTCAGCGTTTGCGTTGTGTTTCCCCTTTTTGTACTTAATGTCGAAATCGAATTCCTCAAGGCGGAGTTTCCATCGGAATAATTTGGAATTTGGTTCTTTGAGTGAGTGTAACCATTGAAGTGGTTGGTGGTCTGTTTCTAATGTAAATTTCTTTCCATATAAATAGGGTCGGAAGTGTTGTACTGCCCACACGCAAGCTAGCAGTTCTCTTTCTATGGTTGAAAGTTTTTTCTCCGTTTCATTTAATGTGCGGCTAGCAAATGCAACTGGATGGAGATGACCTTGAAAGCATTGAGATAAGACGGCTCCCAGGGCGACTCCAGACGCGTCTGTATTGAGAGTGAATGGTTTAGCAAAGTCAGGGTATTTTAATACGGGATCGTTCATTAAGAGAGTTTTGCATTGTTCGAAGGCCTTGATGTAATCGGGATCCTTTATGTCGATTTTATTTCCCTTTTTCAATCTTGTGGTGAGAGGTTTGGTAATGTCGGCTAAATTATTTATGAATTTTCGGTAGTAAGACAACAGACCTAAGAATCCCTTAAGTTCTTTAGTAGTTTTAGGTAGGGGGAATTTTTGAATTGCTTCGATTTTTACTGGATTAGGTTTTAGCCCATCTTGTGTGATTAGGTGCCCTAAGTAGGCTACTTCTTTTCTTAAAAATTCTGTTTTATCTAGCTGTATTTTCAAATTGGCCTGCCGGAGTCGGTCAAAAATTTTCCGGAGTCTCACCATGTGCTCTTGGAGACTAGAACTGAAAACGATGATGTCATCCATATAGACGGCACAGATTTCGTTCTGAACTCCTCGGAGACAATTGTCCATTAATCTCTGGAAACAACTCGGGGCATTCTTGAGTCCGAATGGCATTCTTTTGAACTCCCATTTTCCATGTTCTGTGCTGAAGGCGGTTTTAGGGATGCTTGATTTTTCCATTTTAATTTGGTGGAAGCCTGATGTGAGGTCAAGAGTGGTGAAATATTTGCAGTTCCCTAGTTTGGATAGAATTTCCTCGATATTCGGAAGGTCGTAACGGTCGTCTACAGTCTTATTGTTTAGTGCTCGGTAATCGATTACGATCCTAAATTTCCTTTTTCCTGAAGCGTCGTCTTTTTTCGGGACAATCCAGATCGGGGAGTTGTAAGGGGAATTAGAGGGTAGAATGATATCGTTTTCTAACATTTTGTTGATTTGGGATTGTACTTCTGTCTTATAGATTTCAGGGTATCTGTACGATTTAGAGTACACGGGAATTTCGTCAGTTGTTCGGATATTATGTTCAACTAGGTCAGTTGTAGTCAATGATTCGGAGTCATCGTAAAGAACGTCTGAGTAGTCGTTCAGTAATTTGAGTAGTTCAGTTTTTTCTTCTTCGTTGAGGTGGTCTTGCCTAATGGTAGGTATCAGTTTCTGGAGTTTGTTGGATTTCTTGTTTAGATTGTTTAAATGGAATATTTTTTGGTCGTTATTTGAATTTTGGAGTGAGTTTTCTGAAATTGGTTCAGCTGAGTATAGGGTTCCGATTTTTAGTGTGCGTTGGACATCTGAGGTGTTAATTGCTATACATTGTGCAAGGTGGTCTTGAACTTTAACAATACAGTTTGGAATTTCGAAGGGACCAGATTTTTTATGGTTTATGATCGCAGTCCCATTTTTTATATTAGATAAGTGAAGTTGGACTTGTTTTCCGGTTCGGGGGGGTATCGTGTATTCTATGGTGTTAGGGTTTTGAGGGATTTTGTAGAATTGTAAGGGAGTTTCTTTCCCCTGAATGTTGATGGTATTTGTTTTTAGTTTTAGGGTTGCTTCAAGTAGTTGGAGGTTGTCTAGTCCTAGTAGTAAGTCGAATTGGTCGTGGAAGTCGAATACATAAAATTTACATTTAGCATGCGTATTAGTAATCTGATCGACAAACATACTAGTAGGTATACGAATACTATGTGTACCAGATGTCTGTCCATGCGAAGTGGACACTATGAATTTGTCTTTTTTCAATAATTTTTTAAATTTCTTATGAGCTACCTTATTTTTAATAAAACTGTTAGAACTACCAGTGTCAATCAAAACTTTTAACTTATTGGTTGTGGTGATGAACGGCAATAACGTAGAAGATTTTTCCAGGTGCATTAGGTCAAATCGTTGTTCTCCTCGGGTGTTTCTAAAAAAGAGTCGGGTTCTTCGTAATCTTCATTTGGGGTTTCGTTTGGTGTTTCCTCTTCGTCTTGTGGGGACAATTCGTGTGTCAATGTGGTCTGGTAACTCATGGTATCCTTGGTTCGCAAATGGTGTGGGATGTAAGGAGTGTCTCTTGGGGGTAGATTTTGTGATTTTTGTCCTTGGTTGTTTGATTGTTTATTAAATTGAGATGTTTGCCATGGTTTTTGTTGGAATCCTTTCTGGGGCGGTTTTACAAATCGCGCTCCTGAATTGGAAGGCGATGGTTGTTGATTCGGGTATCGGTTCCCAGGTTGGTTAGACTTCTTGTCGAAGTATTTCTTCTTTAATAAAGGGAACTGATACTCATTGGTTAAAATGCTGATAGCATCGTTGAGGTTCGTAGGCCCTTTAGTAATTAGGAGACTACCGATGTCCTCGTGTAAACCCATGAGGAAGCTACGCAAGGCTGTGCGTTCTATTAGCTTAAATGCGGTGGGAGTATATTCCTCAGTGGAATTTTTCATTTTTGATATAAGAAGTGAAAAGTGTTTGGACACTCGACTATGAAAGTCGAACGGGCTTTCGGTTTGTCCTTGCCTCATTTTTCCTAGCTCGAGGATGAGGTGTTCCTCATCCCGTCGATCGCTAAAGTTGGCGATTAGAGCCGCTTTGATCTCGGCCCAAGTATTAAGGGGATTGTTACTAATTCCCGTGGCAGCTTTGCCTTTAATTTTTGCTCTGAGGTTGTTGATAATGACCTTATTGTCATAACATTCGGGTTCCTCATTGGAATAAAATTGCTGTATTAACTCTTCGCTTCTCTCTATGTATTGAGAGAGCAATTCTGGTTCCCCGTGAAATTCGGGTACCCCACCAAAGTCGTTTTTAGACGGTTTGGGACGAGGGTGTACCGGAGGTAGGGGTGCTACGGCTCTAAGAAGCTCTTGGAGCTGACCTGCGGTCAAGGTGAAAAATTGTTGCGGGGGATGCGACATGTCTGAACTACACTCTGAAGGATCGTCGTTAGTAGTGGCGGAGCTTTCGCCAGAAATAGTACGTCTACGTGACGGTGGACTCCTAGGTGGACCAAGATCGGTTAGTAAGCCGTGCAGTAAATTGCGTCTCGTACTTACAGGAGAATAAGGCCGATATTCATGGTCTCTGGAGGTGGTCGACTTCCTTGTTGAAGGGTGTAGTTCTCTGGCTGACTTCCTATGGTCTCTTCCGGCCGTGGTGACGGATGCGATGGAGTAGATTCGTGTCCGAAAAGTTCCAGTTGTAAATTATAGAAATAAACCGATTTTCGTCAACTGGTCCTACCGACTGCGCCAATTAAATAATGTCTCTCGAACGCACCGTTTTTAAAAACAATTTATTTTTCAAGAACAAGGTTAAGGTACACTGGACAGAGCACGTGAATAGGAAGAGCGACGAGTCTTAGGTTGCTAGTAGTATTTATGCCCTCGGGAGGTGAGTGGGGGCGAGCTTGGAGAACAAAGAGATCGGATATTTCTGCTGACGAGGTGTGATAGTTCGCCAGAGCTGAGGCTGCTGAGTCAGCAGCACGTGGAGAGATGAGCAATATGTGACAATGGTCCTATTGTGTACTGCGAAGGTAACTTATATAATCTCTTCTTCCACGATCCACCAAGCCAACAGACCCCTCTTCCTTGACATTTTGTATGCTAGAGCCGCATTCAGGACGGTTGCGTCCAGGACCGCGCGTAGGAAATGAAGGATTTCCAAATATAAGTAAGATAAAAACTACAAATCACGGATTCCGAACCAGAATAAATTTTATTTCACGTTGCTATGGCAACCTAACACAACTGGTAATATAATAATAATCAAGTGAGATCCTACAGGAAACATACCTCACGACATCTTTTCCATCGAGCCCGACCGGTCTTGAATTATCCTGTACGTCCAAGTTGTCAATGGTAGCTTGTACATGGAGCAGACGTGGCAGGCCAAGATAAGAAAGTATTACAGGAATGATTAACGGCAAGCGATGTCGGAGCTAAAAGGGGTGGCACCCAACAACATTAGGGAGATGGATGCAACATTGTCATAAGGCGGGAAAAATGCCACGGAGTTGCGCGAGTTGGGCATCTCAATAGGCGTACTCCGTGGTATCACCACCCGTGCCCTGGTAGGCTCATCCCTCATCCGGTGTTCTTATTATACGGGCACTTCCCTCCATCCCTCTCTCCCACCCCCACCTTCCTCATCATCAATTATCACTAGGGCCAGCGTCGGGTGAGTCCGGAGCGTCCTCTCCATTTAATTTTTTTTGTTTCCGAGTCTACCAAGGTAGCGGATACTTTGTTTTCACTTTTCAAGGTTGAAAAAATTTTTTTTCCAAAATCGAAATTTCCACTCGCGTTTTACGTTTCAGGCCTTCCTGAACAATTTTGGTTCCGTGTCTGTCTGTCTGTCTGTCATGAAATCCTTGTAACCGGCCTAGCTATACGAATTTACTGTCCAATTTCGATGAAATTTTCAGGGATTGTGCGGATTAGGTTGTAGATGGTCACCAATGATAATCAAGGCCTTAAAATTGACTGCAACCTCTGCGCATGCGTGAAATCCTTGTAACAGCCATAACACTTACATTTTTGATCCGAATTCGATGAAATTTTGTTGGATTGTTCAGATTGGCGTGTACATGGTCACCAATGAAAATCAAGGCCTTAAAATTGACAGCTGCCTCTGCGCATGCGCAAACGTAAAATCCTTGTTACAACCATAACACATTTTTCAGCCGAATTCGATGAAATTTTGTAGGATTGTCCAGATTAGCGTTTAGATGGTCCCCTATGAGGGTAGTGGAAGGTATTTAGAGAGTGATGTTTTGAGATAAACTACTATGCATCGGATCATCTATACAATCGGGTTTGGATACGAGGAAGCTATGTGCCACACCCACTTGTCAGACTCTTTTTTTGATGATGTGCCACTGCCGTCACATCAAAGACCTTCAGTCTCTGAGGGGAGATCGATTTTTTAAAAAAGCCTTGCTCAAAATTCTCTATTTATAAATACGTATGGTTGAGAAGCTAACCCTTTACTGTTCCCCCACTTATAGAAAATTACGTTAATTGTAAAAAATGTTAATAACAATGAAGTTTCGAAGAGAAAATAATTGAAATAATCCTCCTTTCCTAACAGCTGCGTAAGCACGTGAAACAATATTGCTACTGGCAGGTGCCAGTAATTGAATTAGTGTGATAAGCACCGCTCCAGGACTCCTTCTTCCTGTCTTGTCTTTCAAATTCTTCAGAACCCTTCAGAAAATAATAAACTGAAGTCATCGCATTCCTTCCTACCTCCTCGGTCACCTCTTCCTTCTGCGATGAACAGCTGTAAATTTTTCTACCAGGCTGGGTAAACCCAGAGTTGCCTTCTTTTGAAGGTTGTAGGATTCCAATAATTGTTTTGGTTTATTGAATTCCAATAATAAACCTTCGGGATCGAAGAAAAAAGCAAATTCTTTCAAAATGCCATGTTTACGTTTCAAGGTACGAAGACTACGAAAAAAAATAAATGAATAAAATAATAATAATATTTAATAAACAAAAATTCCGTCCATTCGCCGTACTTCCTTAGTTATCTTACTAATGAACGGCTCCCGTGAGCTCACCTAGATCCCAGTCGGCCCGAGAGATTTTCTGGATTGGTGACCGCTCGAGGGCAGTATCGCTGGTCTTGATAATTTTTTGGTTGGAACCGTTGGTGAACCCCGCTCCATTTAAACGGGTGAGGCAATAAGTGGACATGAGCTATACATCAGAGCCAATGTTTATCTTCCCTTTAGAAGACATCTGATGACGTCTGGGACGCCAGGAATGGTGGTTCGACGAAAATTCAACCTGAGATGGTTGTTTACTTTACTAACTTCACTATTTGGCTTCTGGGTCTACCAAGGTAGCAGAAGCATTGTTTTAACTCTTCAAGTTTGAAAAAAAAAGTTCTCCAAAATCGAAATTTGCACTCCATTTCCACGTCCTCTATGAAATTTCCATTTTCATAGGAGACCATCTACACGCCAACCAGCACAATCACTAAAAATTTCATCGAAATCGGTCAATAACTTCGTTTAGTTATGCCCGTTATAAGGATTTCATGGATACACACAGACACAAACGCAAAATTGTTCAAGAAGGTCTAAAACGTAAGCGTAAACAATGCATCTGCTACCTTGGTAGACTCGGAAGCGATAACCACGCAGAAAACAACGGAGAATTTGCCTTACCTTTTTTAAATTTTTTCTTCGAAAGAGGGTTCAATGATATGGAAGAAAACTGCTGTGCTGCTCGAAAAAGCATCCAAAAAATTTCGAGAATTTAAAGAAAATGGAAATTTGAAATGTAGCAGCAATATGGGGGCTGCCATGTTGTGGCGTATTTAACCTGTCTAACCAATGTTCGTAACAACAAACAAAAGGACGAGTTCGTTAGCCAGAAATTTTGAACAACCCAAAGTGGTCCAAATTTATTTATTCATTTAATTTTATTTAATAAGGGTGTAGCAGTGCCTCGGAGCCTGCTACGCGCGATCGTGACGCGCCCTGCTCTGGGAAGCGAGGAAGGTTTAGTTACCTTGTGGCCTTCCTCGGAGTAAGTACAACGTCCCATATATCTCTGCGGTTTCCTTGATACCCAAGAACCTTTTTGATTTTATTGCGGACCTCTTCCTCGATTAAACATTTAATCGATCTAACTCACACTCCATCTTATTATTGAACTATACCCAATTCATATAATTTAGTTAACAATTAACTTCTTATATATTTAAATCATTGGGTAGGAATACGAGTTGTTTATTCCCTCAGAATATTAACAACTCTATTTCAAGGGCAAGCCCAATGCAACGAGTAAAAAATATTAAAAATAGAAAAATGATCAGAAAAAAGAAACAAGAAACGTCTGCACGGGATGTATGAAAAGAAAAAAAGGTGACAAGGCAATTAATGTGGAAAGTGAAATAAGGAAAAACTAAGTAAAAAATAGGCCATTAATAGTCCTTCACGAAACCGATTAATCTACGGCGAACAATAGATGGGGTCTGAACGAAAAAGTCGATGTCCGGGTGTCTCTCCAGTGCTAGGTTTGCCATCCGCGGCATTCTGCACATCAGACGATGGTAAGAGTAGTTTGTAGGTGAGAAAGGAACCCAGAACAGATTTGCCGAACGCGATCCTGGGCGTGGGACCTGGAAACTGACCATTGAGAGCAGCGGTGGAGAGTCGACCGTACCCAGGCCCAGCTTGTGGAAGTACGAGAGGTCAGTCAAACGTCTGCGTTCCATCTTGAGCGTTTGGCATCTTTCGTTCAGGTCTTCATACTTCATTAAGTCCAGCGGAATGCGAAGCTTGTAGCCTACATAGCGCACCTAGATAGGCCACCGAAGACACAGAGTGAGCTCAGTACTGCCAGGATGGTCTGGTGAGAAAGTCGGTCTAAGGCCTTAGAGAAGTCGGTGGAGATTAGGTCGACCTGCTGTCCAGACCCAAATACTTGGATGGTAAACTCTTGAAATTCCAACAGGTTGGATACTGTAGATCTGCCCGATAGATGCCATGCTGCTCAGGTGCAATGTATGCAGAGAAGAGCGGTATTATTTGCTCGACAATTAATTTCTACAGAATCTTCAGAGTGGTACAGATTGAGCAGAATGGCTGAAACTGCTCCACGTCAGACTTATCACCACTCTTGCGTATGAGAGTAACGTATGATGTTTTCCAGATTGCTGGGAGCAAGGATGTCTACTATTCTCCCTTCAGAGTGAAGGTCGATTTGGGATTCTTGGGGTCCAACGACTCTATAGTCTCCGCCCTTGCTGCAAGCAGCATGAGAAAAACTCCTCCTGGGAGGGATTGTTGACACAATCAATGTCCTTGCATATTTGCAAGTACCTGTGATAACCTACAGGTTGAGGCGCACGTCTAGCTCGCACTACCGACTATGCGGGTCGGCACCCGAGTTTTCCCGACAATCCACAAAACTCACATGTCGGGTTCCGTGTACTAGGGCCGTCCTCGCTTGCCATGACACATCGAACCCTTCCCGGGGATACAGATGAAGTTTGTCTCCCAGGGCAGTCCACGACCCCCGCGAATCCTACCTCTTTTGGGGAGCAGGCAAGTGACACTTTGACAAAGTCATTGTATCGGTAGCCTGGGGCTCCCCCCTCCCGCGGTACCAGTGTTGACATAAGACTGTCTGCCAGGGAACTGGCACAGTCTCAGCCCCAGATGCCATGACTGGTCACAGGCCCGGATCAGAGAATTGGTACCTGATCCCACCGCTTTACTATCATCTGGAAAATTCCAGCTCGAGCATTACGAGAGCTTGATAGTGGGAGACGGTCCCCTGTTTGCCTGCTAGTATGGTCACTAGGACCTAAGCACTACCAGCTGTGTGCTCGCACGAATGCTACCACTTTGATACGGGGGATCAATTGAAGGCGGCAAACAGTCTTCAATGATCATATCTGGTGGTTCCTCTAGGTGTTGGATCTGTCCTAGCCTACTTCCCCTGACTACACCCATCCTCATGGAATTGTGTAGCCTGGTCAGGGCCCCAGTTGTTATACTAAATTGATGTAAAATGTAAACTATTTACACTTAGTCTAACAAAATACTGCACTTATCAAGAAAATGAATTGTTGAAGAGAGTCACAAGAGGCCGAGTGAGAGAAGATGAGCAGGACCTCAACAATATAGGAGGAACGCCGTCAGGTCCCATCCCCTTCGAACAGTCAAGACCATTCAGTGCCCTAGCAACAGAATCCTCAGACACTACAATAGATCCCAGAGACACAGTATCCACCACGGGTCTAGTTGCTACTTCGGATCCTGAGACAAAAACCGATGAGAAGTAAACAATTTCAAAAATAGTCCCAAAAAAACGGGCTTTTCCCGCTTTTACCGTTGGTTGACGTAGGTCACTTCTAAGGGTTGAAATTTTAAAAACGCCCTAACTAAAAAAATGTTGATATAAAGGTCCATCAGTTAAAGATAATATTGAACTTTTAGAATTTTTAGAGTCCACGCGGAGCCCTGTAGGACAAACCTCTCGCTCCCTACGAGAACTTAATGGTTGGACCTACGCTTAAACAGAAACACGACTGTGAATCGCAAAATAGGCCTAATCTCCGTTCAATGTTTAGCTGACAAAATACGACCGTTGTTCATTTCTTCGAGTTGACTTCAGTTTTGCGTCCTTAGCAACCAGTAATCAAATTTCCTATTGAAGACACCCAAAACTCTTCATTTCTTCGAATCGAGTGTGAGGCGTTTATTTTTTCGAATAAACTTGATTGTGAAGCGAAAATAATGTTGGTTTGTGGTGACAATTGCAACGCCGTGTTCTTTGCAGACGGGTGATCTATATAGAAATAATTAACCCTTGTGTAATAATTTGCAGCATTTTTTGTTTCATTAGGGTACATATTATAGGTATCTGTACTGTGTGGAGATCCACTATAGTTAGCGAGTAGAGACGTGTTGCTAGGGAACAGTTTATCTGTTACTATGGAGTGGTTCAACTGGGTAGTCAGATTGTCTTGTCGATTGTAATTATCCGGAGTGTTAAAAGATATCATAAAGATATTTCATTATTTCTACATCTTATGTGTCCAGTTTATTTATATACTTGATATTGCATGTGCAACACAAGGTGCGTCAACAAGTAAATTTCTCTCCCAGTTTTGACAATAACACTTTGAGACACCCCCCCCCCCCCCCCCCCGCCACTCTGCTCGCCATCTTGGCAGTTTTCTTTTTGACCCACCCTTACAAAATTTTTTGAATGTTCTCTGAATCATTCTTCCTGTACCTACTGGGTCGTCTATACTCTCTTCACTGCACAAGTCAAAACCGGAATAGAAAAGAATAATGAGGCCGTCTGGAGAACCTATGAAAGTGTAGGATTGGCTCAACTGAGTTCGTTTCTTTCTTCACTTCTCTCTTAAACCTTTATTTTAATATTATTATGGCGTTGTTCTTTTCTCTTGGTACTTCGTTCACCCGTTTTTCACACTTGTGGAACTCACAATTTTTTTTCACAAGCTGCCTCTCCAGCTGCTCCTTGGAGTCAACGCATTTTATAATTAAAAAATAGAATTAGAGCCCGCTCTAACGTTTCAAATGAGACTTTGAAATACTTTGGTAGGTGTATCGTAGGTACAACGGGAATCTAAAACTAGCTAATTCCGTTAGGGTACACTCCCCTTTTATTTTCCCGGTAAATGGCGCCAACTGGACGTAAATATCAAGGCAGAGTTAATTGTGGATGATTAACCCAGTGGGGACGTGGGCCAAATTGGCTCATCTGCACGCGCTGTCGCTCCTCATTTTGTTTGCCATCCGACGACTTGCTAAAACGATAATTGGAATTGATTATACTCGTATCAATTTACTCGTGCCATGATAAAATAATACCCTCTAAATCCTTCCGAGTATTCTGCAACGGGAGAGCCGTGTTATTTCGCCGTTCATTTTAGTTTATCATTTCAAAGATTCGTGTTCAGAATCGAGCATGGAGGATTATATATCCTGGAATGTATCACAAACTTACATTCTGCAATAAATCGTTCCATCACAAACAAGTTTCTATGCAATTGGCTCGGGGATGAATTCGGAAACGAGAAAATCGGTAAAATTACTGTTGTAATTATCACAGTGATACGCAACGAGAGAAATATGCGATCAACGCGGGGCACAAAGGCGACTTAAGCATCTCGTAGTTCCACTCCCAATCCGACAAGTAGCGCTGATGGGAGCCGCAGTTTACAACCAACCACCGAATTTTTGAAGACGCCTAGGCCCACTTTCACCAAACATTCGAAACGAGTTTAAACCAAAAGAGGTGAAAGGTAATCGACGTTTAGCAATAAACGTCTTTCACCAGAGCGATTTACAAGTTTGAACTCCATCTCAGGGGGTTCGAGTTTACTTTTCTCGGAAACAAGAAAATCGGTAAAATTACTGTTGTAATTATCACATTGATACGCTACAAGAGAAATATGCGATCAACACGGGGCACAAAGGCGACTTAAGCATCTCGTAGTTCCACTCCCAATCCGACAGGTAGCGCTGATGGGAGCCGCAGTTTACAACCAACCACCGAATTTTTGAAGACGCCTAGGCCCACTTTCACCAAACATTCGAAACGAGTTTAAACCAAAAGAGGTGAGAGGTAATCGACGTTTAGCAATAAACGTCTTTCACCAGAGCGATTTACGAGTTTAAACTCCATCTCGGGGGGGTTCGAGTTTACTTTTCTCGGAAACAAGAAAATTGGTAAAATTACTGTTGTAGTTATCACAGTGATACGCTAAGAGAGAAAAATGCGATCAACGCGGGGCACAAAGGCGACTTAAGCATCTCGTAGTTCCACTCCCAATCCGACAGGTAGCGCTGATGGGAGCCGCAGTTTGCAACCAACCACCGAATTTTTGAAGACGCCTAGGCCCACTTTCACCAAACATTCGAAACGAGTTTAAACCAAAAGAGGTGAGAGGTAATCGACGTTTCGCAATAAACGTCTTTCACCACAGCGATTTACGAGTTTAAACTCCATTCAATATGGCCGCGCATTGATTTGTGATTGTTCTCGAAATGAATTTGGCATTGCGAATTATTTTTGTCTCGTCTGACGATGACAACGACGTCCCGAGGAGACGCCGGAGGCGAATCCTGGATCGGATTCCACATTCCGAGTTGATGGACGATATTGAGTTTCCGCCTTCCTAGCCCACAGTCGTCCAAGTGCTCGACTAGATTGACACTCGCCTCGAGTTCCCGTTGAACAAATAAGTTCAAAACGTTAATTTAAAATGAATAATGGAGAGAGAGAGAGAAAACACGCTTTTATTTTACCTGCGCAATTTACATGATTTCCAGGAGCTATGCAGTAATAGCCTTGTTCCTATACAAGGAACGCCAGGTGAGTTCGGTCTTCGACCGTATTGTATCAGATTTTGCTTCCGAGTCTACCAAGGTAGCGGAAGCTTTGTTTTCACTTTTCAAGGACGAAAAAAAAAGTTCTCCAAAATCAAAATTTTCACTCGCGTTTTGCGTTTTAGACCTTTCTGAACAATTTTGGTTCCGTGTCTGTCTGTCTGTGTGTCTGTGTGTCTGTCCGTCTGTCATCAATTCCTTGTAACGCGCATAACTATACGAAGTTATTGTCCGATTTCGATGAAATTTTCAGGGATTGTGCGGGTTGGTGTGTAGACTGTCCCCTATGAAAATCATCATCCTTGGATTGATAGAAGCGACTGCGCATGCGCAAACGTGAATTCCTTGTAACGGCCATAACTTCTACATTTTCCATCCGATTTCGATGAAATTTTCAGGGATGTTACACATTATTGTTTACATGGTCCCTTATGAAAATCATCATCCTCGGACTGATAAAAGCGACTGCGCATGCGCAAACGTGAATTCCTTGTAACGGCCATAACTTCCACATTTTCCATCTGATTTCAATGAAATTTTCAGGGATGTTACAGATTAGTGTTTAGATGGCTTCCTATGAAAATCATCACCCCCGGATTGATAGTAGCCGATGCGCATGCGCGAACGTGAATTGCTTGTAACAGCCATAACTTCCACAATTTCTACCCGATTTCGATGACATTTTCAGGGATTACGCGGATTAGGTTGTAGATGGTCCCCAATGAAAATCAAGGCCTTAAAATCTTACAGTAGCCTCTGCGCATGCGCAAACGTAAAATCCTTGTAACAGCCGTAACAGTCGCATGTGACGGGAGAATCTCAACCCTATTCAACCAACCCCTCTATAGGACAGTGAGCAATGCTCTGGATTCCCACCCAGGAGTCCCAAGTTCAACTCCCAGTCAAGCTAAGAAATTTTTTGATCCAATCACTACCGCACTTACATTTTTCGTCCGAATTTGATGACATTTTCTAGGATTGTCCAGATTAGCGTGTAGATGGTCCCCTATGAGGGTAGTGAAAGGAACTTAGAGATTGGTGTTTTCAGATTAACTACTATTTGTTCTTTAGTTTAACCTTCTATCCGTACCGCGGTGTTGGATACCGCACCCCTCCCTTCAAACATCAATGTACACTTCATAAGAAAGAGCAATGAACCGAGCCCCTTATTACCCTCCTAACATTCGACGAGAAAGGTCACGTGAGTGTCATTTGTTTATTTCTACCTGTCTGCTGTTTTCTAGTGACCTATGTACGGGTGTATCTACAGATTGAGCGCGGTCCCTCAGCCCTCCCCGTACGAGAAACGTGCAATTCAGCCACTGTCAATGAGACTGTAAACGTTAGAATGAGACTGTTTTGATAAAGAGGTTTTTGCCATACCAATGGGACTGTAGCAATCAGGATAAGACTGTTGTTTTTTGTGTCAATAAAGTTTAAGATTAACTGATCTAGTTTTCATCCAATTTATGGAAACTTACCTACCAATTGTACGTACAGGGAGGTATTCTGGTGAAAACATTTCTCAAAGTCGGAATTAATTGATATATTATGAAAAATTGGTACTTAAAACTACTTACATTTTCAAAATGTATCAATAGCGATCGGATGTGAGGCGTATCCTTGAATGGCGGTATCCCATACCGGCGGTACGCTAATCAGTGGTAGAAAGGCGGTACGGATAGAAGGTTAAAGTTAATATACAATAGTTATTACAATCATTAATTTTTTTGCTAAAGTAATTGATAATTGAAAATTACAGATTACCAGAATTACAACCAAAAGAAAATAATTTATGGTCGGATGCATAGTACACAACAACAGCAATTCTAAGACAACAAAAACAACAACAATTCTAAGTTTATCACAGGATGGGTACTAAATTAGGTTATACTCCTTTATTGCTTTATATCTTGTAACAGTGAATGTTACAAATTAATTAGGTAGGAGTTTATCGCGGAAGCCGCCCAGTCGCTAATCAGTTGGACTTGAAACCAGTAATCGTGTTTGGGTTCTAGAAGATCCGAGGCGAGGCCGGCCGGTGCTGATAAGCATAGAGCAGGATGAACTTTCACACCCCCCCTTCCCATAGTTTCCTTATCAAATCAATCCATGATGTGCAGGAATCCTCAGTACCGCTTCTATCTTTCTTTTACGAACTGCTCTGCAGGATATATTTGTTCGCAATACGTCTAAATTGGCATTTATTAATTTGGAACCAGCAAATATGGTTTTATGTATACCATAGTCTAGGCTGAGGACATATACTCGTATATACTGATTTGTACATACTATATTGTGCACTCCAGGGGTCTTTCTTCTTCATGTAACTCTTTCTCTTCTTGAGGTCTTCTCTATCTTCTTGACCTCTGGTACCTACCTCGCTCATTCTTATCGGGAAAAGTCAACTCACCTCTACAGCTTCATTCTTCTCTTTCGATACAATGTTTATTACCGTAGACTGGGGTGATAGTGATCAATTTCTACAGTTTTCCCTTGAAAACTACCAGTGTAATAATTCAAAAAAATCTGAAAAAAATAGTTTATATTCTCCCACATCTTACGAACAGTATCATATATCAAACTTTGAAATTTTGTTGAATTAAGCTCATTTAAAAAAATAATTAAATTGATCAGTATCACCCCCCACATAGTGATGGTGATAGTAATCACTAATTTAAAATCGAACTTAAACATATTGAAAACAATTAAAAATCGAACTTAAACAATTAAAAATTGTTTTTTAGAACCCTGAGGTAAAAAAAAACCCACTAACAACTCATTTCAAAACAATTTTTATTGAAAAACTAATGAAAACCAACTCTTAACTTATAAAAATCAGAATAAAGCCAAAATTCAAGACTCGTAATATCCTCTTCAGTATTTATCATTATAATGAGACCATTCGTGGCACATGCTTGGTAACTGACAAGAAACAACTTATTTTAAAGCACTTGTTACCAAAAATAATGATGGACCAATCACTTTTTGATAGTTACGGGGCATTTTAGCCGTGATCACAATCACCCCCTGAAAATGATTTGTTTTTGTTTTTAACAGATAACCAACTGAAGTAACACGGAAAAAAAACAAACTAATTGCAGATATTTCATGCTTACCTCTAGTAGAAACAAAATCTTTTCGCTAGAACTTCATCACACAACACCCGCACAACAGAAGTTACAATCACAATGTCAGCTGGGCCCGATTTTGAGATTTGTTTATTTCCTTATCAGCTACCATGGTAACCTAGAATATCGGGCGGCAACGATATCCCCCCAGAGAAAACGTTGTTACGAACACATAACACGACCTAACTTTCCATTTAGGACTGTGTGGAGCGCTGCAATCGCATGCAAATAAAAAAAGGCTTGTTGATCAGTATCACCCCAGCATATCAGTATCACCCCAGTTCACGGTACCTTAGCTTAATTTCCTAAGAGTATCTGTCATAAATATTGGAAAGGAGTGGTACCTACTGAGGCGGGTAGCTAGATATACCTTTTTCTTGGTAACAGGTAGAAGATTCTTCAATTTTCCCGTTTCCTTCATTAACATTTAACATTTCATTCATAAAAGAAGTTTGACATAAATAAAGTAAAAATTAGAAAATTGAGATTGAAGTTACATTTTTCCAACCCCTTAGTTTCCTGCTCTATCTAAGGGGGGATTTATTCCTTAAGAGTAGTGGCGCCCTTTTTTGAGTATTTTTAAATAGATTTAGGGGTACAAGCAATATAGGTCCAAGCAAGGTTTGAAACCCACAATACCCTGAGCTAGTCGCGCAGGTCCGCTTATCACCTAGTTAGGCTTGGGTGATAGCGTTACAATCTCAAAGGCCATGCAATGGTACAAAACCTTACCAACAAGGGATCAGCCCTCCTCAGTAGTTGTATGAAGCGATCAAGATGCATTTCTCTCACTCCGAAACATTTCCTTCTGACCCCAATCAGTGCCGAGCATCCACATACAAAATGATAGGCATCCTCAGTCTCGCCGCACTACACAGCGGACAGCCCTCATCTTCCACGCCATAGTGCCTGTATCGCAGCGCCAAAAGGTCACCCCTCAGTTTGATGGTCCACCTACAGGCTATGAAATTGGGTATTTCTGTGGCTGGCTTGACCTCGGTAGTTCCTGACCTTAGCTCACGATACAGTAGGTGTCTGGTTGACTCGGAGGCCCTTCGATCGGAGTCTCTTCCCATTCTTGCGGTAATATTCGCGAGTGATTGCGCCATTTTCACAGCCCATCGTTCTCGCACTTCCTTCCTATCAAATGGTATGTCGTAACGGACCCTCAAACGCTCCCACTCCCCTACCCAATATATTCCAAGTCTCAAGCACTTTTCGGTTAATTTGAAAAAAAAAAAAAAAAATGAATAATGGTTTTTCCAATAATAGAATAGTGCAACCTACATTCCTTGGTTGTTTCTATACAACCATAATTGTACAAATTATACAAACTAACCATTATACAATGAAATCTGTTTGAAACGGGACCACCACGGATACTGGTAGAACACATTTCTAAAAGAATCAGACAGATTGATACCAGAATAAAGAAATGCAAGGAACTCGGACAAAAAAAAAAAAAAAAAAAAAAAAATCGTCGTCCCACAACAACGCGAATTGAGTACCTCCTCTTTCGCGCGCCTTCGGCGCGTTGAAGTCGGTCAAAAAGACCAGTTCGACCGAAATAAATTTCTACTGAAGTGAAATAGGGGGCTCTCATCTTCGAGTTTACATCTATCGGTAATTATTTAAATTATCTAAGTACATTCCTACCGTTTAAAACAAGGCGGTGGCCACTGTGTTTCACTAGGATATATCAAGGAAGGCACTTGAGTCTGGAGAAATACTGGAGTTTTGCGCTCGTTGCGGCTCAAAGTGGTGATGTGTAATAACTCAATAGGTAGGTGATGGAAAGAATCATCAAAATGAAACAAAGGAATTGATTTATCATTATCATCAACAGTTTTATCATCATTATTAGTAGTTATTGCACAATAACTAGGTAGGTTATTGTGCCCACTATTTCTCTTTTTATGCGTACAATATACATCATTTCGATTGAATGCATATATTTTTCTCATTATAAGAGTCCTGAGTAGTTGTTTCGTAAAAAATAATGACTTTGGAAAGTTTAGTTGCTGCACAATATTGCCGAATACACGTGGGTTGTATACAACCCTATGCGTTTCAGGCCTTGATTCCTACAGTTTTCACGTTTTATTATTTTCTGGCAAGTGTTACAAAATGCTCCACCTAGGGAAATGAGTAAAATAATCATTAGATGCTTCAAGAGTTATTACCAGTTATCTCCAACATACCATTTACTCGTACCTACCTTAAAATCTTACTTCTGAGTTCCATTGCATGTTTTTGGTTTATTATTTTCAATAATGAACCTTTGGAATCGACCAAGAAAAATGTTTTTCAACACCCCCTTAAAATTTGATGGTTTACGTTTCAAGGTACGTAGAATCCAAAAATCGAATACAAATTTGGCCGTCGGTCCGCCGTACGCGGCACTTTCCCCACTTAGCATTGACCGATTTTGATGGAATTTGGTATGTAGGCTCTTTTTGGGGTATAGTTGTGCCCCGAAGATTTTGGTTGATGTAAGTCACTTGTAAGGGTTCAAAAATGAATTTTGAAATTTTGAAAACGCCCTAACACAAAAAATTTTGATGTAAAGGTATTGTTTTTCTTTCAATTTAAGATTCTATAGAATTTTCAGAATTTTTTGAGACCACGCGGAGCTCTGTAGGACAAACCGTTTGCTCTCTACGAGAATCTAAGGGTTGGACGTACGATAAATCAGAAACACGAGTGTGAATCGCAAAAGAGGCCTAATCTCCGTTAAAATTTTAGCTGACCGAAATGAGATCGATGTTCTTCTTCATGTTGGATGGTTGGTGGCTTTGCAGACGAGTGATCTATAGAAAAATAATAAACCACTGTGTATTAATTTGCAGCGATTTTTTCTGTTTGTAGAGAAATACTTTTTCGATACGGAAAATCCAGGTGATGTGGACATCCTGCACGATATCTTGGATGGTTAGGAAGGATGTTAATAAGCAATTAATACAAATCTTCATGGCTTTGGTCAATGATACCTTTAACTTGCATCTCTAAGCAGCTTCCAACTTTATTTTGGTCATATTTTTACTACTGGATGGTATTTTTGGACACTTGGAGTTGCGTAGGTCGATTCGTAGTAATAAAAACGCTGCAAATTATTACACAATGTTTTATTTTTTTCTATATTGATCACTCGTCTGCAAAGCCACCAACCATCCAACATGAAGAAAAACATCGATCGCATTTCGGTCAGCTAAAATTTGAACGGAGATTAGGCCTCTTTTGCGATTCACACTCGTGTTTCTGATTTATGGTACGTCCAACCCTTAAATTCTCTTAGGGAGCGAACGGTTTGTCCTACAGAGCTCCACATGGTCTCAAAAAATTCTAAAAATTCTGTAAAATCTTATATTGAAGGAAAAACAATACCTTTATACGAAAATTTGTTGAGTTAGGGCGTTTTCAAAATATCAAAATTCATTTTCTGACCCTAAGAAGTGACCTACATCAACCAAAATCTTCGGGGCACAACTAGACCCCAAATGGAGTCTACATACCAAATTTCATCAAAATCGGTCAATGCTAAGTGGGGAAAGTGCCGCGTACGGCGGACGGACCGCCAAATTTTATTCGATTTTTGGATTCTACGTACCTTGAAACGTAAACCATCAAATTTTGAGGGGGTGTTAACAATTTTTTTTTCTTGGTCGATTCTAAAGGTTCATTATTGAAAATAATAAACCAAAATCCTTGACGTAATGATTAAACCCCAAAATCGGCCAAAAACTGATATAGCTGGTGTTGGAGTTCGAACCTAAGTAACTGTATTGATCAATTTCACATACCAACGTTTGGAAGGAGTTTTAATTATCCACGTCGATTGGAAGGGACCAAGTACTGTAGCTGTACTGTTTGTTTCTACTTCAAGGCTTCAAACTTCACAAGAAGAATTCACAAGTGAATAACTATTTTTAATTGAAATGAATTTCAATTTCATCTCGTATTTCGCAGTAGGCTGATGGTGCATTGATTAGGAAGAGAGTTGAAGAGGTGTGTTCTATGAAGTTGAAGAGGATTACAACGTTGGGAGGTGGTGTGAGTTGCGCAATGGCGGCTGAAATATTGATGACCATCGCGGCCACTCTCGAGTAGATTGGTTTTATACTTGATAAATACTTGACTGAATTCTCGAGCATTATGGGGTATCGTGAGGGAGTAAAGTTTGAAAAATGACGGTACTGGTGGTATCCCAAGTTATACGGAGCTAGAACATGGAAAGACTTTGTACGGAGCTCATCCATCCTGTATGAGGCCATTATCGCAAAGTCAGCAAGAAGTCTACCAAGTTGGTGTGACACATAGCGTCCTCGTATCCATAACCCAAATGTATATGTATAAAGAGTTTTTACTTCCCGAAGGATGATTCAAGGACGATACTTGCTTTTCTCTGTAAAACAAGAAATTTATTGACAACAAAATGTAACAATTATTTAAGTACCAACGAATCTATTATAATTTATGAATCTACAATGTTCACTCACCTGTAAAACAAGAGAAAACAACATTTAAAGCCCTTATTCCGGGGTATTTCTCTTCATTAGCGTTATTACTAATTCACGGCACGTTGTTGTCACTAATCAATTCGCACTGATAACAGACGGCTCTCGAGAAGATAATTTTGCCGGATTGTCGAGGATGCTGCAATCCCACATTGCCGCAAAGAGAAGCGAAGAATACATAGGGTAAAGGCGTATTCTTTACATATATTATACAATTCATGGTGGTTAATCTCAAAACATCAATCTTGCACTACTCACAGGGGACCGTCTTCACGCCAATCCACAAAATATCTGAATATTTCTTCAAAATCGGATGAGTAATGTAGAAGTTATGGTGGCTGTTATAAAGAATTCACGTTTGCACATGCGTAGTGTGTACTATCAGTCTGAGGGCAATGAATTTCGTAGGGAACCATCTAGACGCCAATTAGAACCAACCTACGAAATTTCATCAAATTCGGATGAAAAGAGTAGGTGATATATAGCTGTTACAAGGACTTTAAGTTTGCGCATGCGCAGTGGCTACTGTCAATTTAGGGGTCGTGATTTTCATAGGGGACCATCTGCACACCAATCCGTAAGATCCCCGGAAATTTCATCGAAATCAGATGGGAAATGTGGAAGTAATGGCAGTTACAAGGAATTCATGTTCACGCATGCGCAGCAGCTACTATCAGTCCGGGGTTGATGATTTTCATGGGGACCGTCTACACGCCAACCCGCACAATCCCTGGAAATTTCATCGAAATCAGATGAGAAATGTGGAAGTAATGGCAGTTACAAGGAATTCATGTTCACGCATGCGCAGCAGCTACTATCAGTCCGGGGTTGATGATTTTCATGGGGACCGTCTACACGCCAACCCGCACAATCCCTGAAAATGTCATCGAAATCGGACAATAGGTAACTTCTAATAGTTATGCCCGTTACAAGGGTTTCATGACAGACACGGAACCAGGTTGTTTCTAGAAGGTCTGAAACGTAAAGCGCGAGAGGTAATTTTCATTTTGGAGAACATTTTTTTTTCAACCATGAAAAGTTTAAAAAAAATTTTTTTATTAACACACACATTTAGAAAAAACATCATGCAGGTATCTATTATAAAACTAAAAATTTATTATTATAACTTCACCTATACTTGATGTTCCTTTAAACATTTACATAAGTTAAAGAATTTTTCTTAAATATACCCCCACAATGAGCAGAGCTCGTAGCGTGGTGGGGGAGTTTGAAAAAGACGATCCTTCTTTGACAATAAATCTATTGGTTTAAATTATACGCTGGATGTTATTTGAATGTCGCTTTTTGTTTATTTTTGTGTTATTGTTATTAGTTATACAAATATGTAAATCTGGATACCATTAATATACAAATAAGAAATTATTGCAAAAGTTTTCCAATCTAATTTTCTTGTTGATCCATCTCCTAAGTCTCTCGCCTTTCAAACTCTCCTCAAGTAAATTGAGGATTTATGTAGATGTGAATAACCAGTTTTTTTTCCTGAGGCGGTGTTCATCTTAGGGACCAGGAACTTTTCTGTTGCCTCTTCTCTTGTCCCTTTTCCATGTTTTATGTGCGAATCTCCAACTGTTTTGACACGCAAAAATAATTAGAGACCTCAGACGAATTTTCCGGAAATTAAGCACATCTAGTTTCTTGAAGTACTCAACTGATCTGCTAAAGTAAGAAAACCGCGCAACGATTCTCAAAATGGTTTCCTGAACACTTATCAATGGTTTCAGATATGACGCTCCACCCCAAGCTACAACATCGTATATCAGTTGAGATTGGACCAATGCAAAATATACACTTCGAATAGTTTCTAGGTTCAAAACGTTACGGAGTTCAAGAAATACATACAGCAGTTTCCTCAGTCTTTTCGTGGCAGTTTCTATGTGTTGTGCCCATTTCAAATTTTCGTCTAAGGACACACCCAGGTACTTAATGCTGCTAGATGATTGGAGTGGGCGGCATGTACAGGAATCCCCTTGGGCGCAGTACCTTTCGTGAATTTTTAAAGGGAATGGGATTAGCGTCTCCCTTTGCACAAACAATCGAAAAGTGATAAACTTGGTTTTATCGGTGTTTATTGACAGCGAGTGAGCTCTGAACCAATTTACTATAATAGTAAAGTAAAGTAAAGTAAAGTAAAGTAAAGTAAAGTATGCAACCATTTCAGGTTGAATTTTCGTCCGACTGCCATTTTTGGCGTCGCGGACGTCATCAGCTGTCTCCCTAAGGGGAGATCAGAATTTGTTCTGATGATTTCGCTCATGGCTTCCCAAACATCACCGCCCTGGGTTGGAACGAGAGATTGCCGATCGTCTAATAGACAGAAAACTTTCTGCGACGACCAGACTCGAACGCGCGTCCCCGCTAGACGGTTCTCATCTTATCACCGCAGTCCGGTACACTGTCCACTAGACCACCGACGCCCACCTATAATAGTCAACGTATGTTGAGCATTTGAAAACATCTCGGAGTCATCAGGCCCATTACATATAAGAACCGTATCATCGGCAAATGAAATAATTCGAGATTTCTGAATCTCGAGATCTGCCATTTCATTTACAAAGAGCAAGAACAAATACGGCTCAAGTACAGTGCCCTGTAGGATTTGAAAGTCCGTTGTTCTGGAGTCACTCCACTCTGCACCAATTTTAACTCTCTGCGGTCTCTGATGTAGGTAGGATCTGAACCATTCTAGTTAAACACCTCTAATTCCATAAGATTAGCTTACCTAAAAGAATGGAATGCTTGACATAGTCAAAGCATTTTGCGATATCTAAAAATATGGCCATTACTTTTTGACCTGAAAAAAAAAAAGCTTCCGCTACCTTGGTAGACTCGGAAGCAAAAACATTTGCGTCCAGGCTAGGGAGGACTTGTCTTGAAAAACGCACTAGCAAACTAACAAGTTAGGTTGTTAACTTGTGGGGCTCCACTCTGGGGCTAATCGCAGATGGGGCCACTCAGCTCCTCTAGGAGAGCATTCCAAGGTATTTCAGGCTGAAGTACTTGCAGTTAGGGTCTGCGCTGAGGAAATTCTGCGGAGGGAACACCAGGTGTAGACGTCCGCATTCTCTCGGACAGCCAGGCTGCGATCAAGGCCCCCTCAAAATTTGTTGGTTTACATTTCAAGGTACGTAAAATCCAAAAATCCAATTAAACGATGCAAATTATTACACAATAGTTTATTATTTTTCAATAAAGATCACTCGTCCGCAAAGCCACCAACCATCCAACATGAAGAAACACATCGATCTCATTTCGGTCAGCTATCATTTGAACGGAGATTAGGCCTCTTTTGCGATTCACACTCGTGTTTCTGATTTATCGTACGTCCAACCCTTTAATTCTCGTAGAGAGCGAACGGTTTGTCCTACAGAGCTCGGGGTGGTCTCGAAAAATTCTATAGAATCTTAAATTGAAGGAAAAACAATACCTTTATATCAAACTTTTTTGAGTTAGGGCGTTTTCAAACTTTCGAAATTCATTTTTGAACCATTAAAAGTGACCTACATCAACCAAAATCTTCGAGACACAACTAGACCCCAAATGGAGCCTACATACCAAATTTCATCAAAATCGGTCAATGCTAAGTGGCAAAAATGCCGCGTACGGCGGACGGACGGCCAAATTTTGGTTTATTATTTTCAATAAAGAACCTTTGGAATCGACCAAGAAAATTTTTTTTTAACACCCCCTCAAAATTTGATGGTTTACGTTTCAAGGTACGTAGAATCCAAAAATTGAATTAAATTTTGGCCGTCCGTCCGCCGTACGCGGCACTTTTGCCACTTAGCATTGACCGATTTTGATGAAATCTGGTATGTAGGCTCCATTTGGGGTCTAGTTGTGCCTTGAAGATTTTGGTTGCTGTAGGTCACTTCTAAGGGTAGAAAAATAAGGTCTGAAATTTTGAAAACGCCCCAACTCCAAAAATTTCGAAATAAAGGTATGGTTTCCCATCAATTTAAGATAGTATTGAATTTTTAGAGACCACCAGAGCCCTGTAGGACAAACCGTTCGCTCCCTACGAGAACTGAAGGGTTGGACGTACGATAAATCAGAAACACGAGTGTGAATCTGACAAAAGAGGCCTAATCTCCGTTCAAATGTTGTGGAAGAGTATGGTCCTATGATGTCATCGACCCATTTATCTCAAGAATGACATTTTTGGACATGAAGCCTTCGTCCTTTAAGGTATCGATTACTAAATGAGGAATTTCACAGAATTCTGTTTGCATTTTTCCTGAATAGTTAATGGTGTGGGATAGATTAAAATCGGACTGATTTGGGAAAATAAGTCTCCTGTTATTTTTGGGAGACAATCAAAATTTATGATTTCAAAAATAACCGGGAAAACGGACGTGAAGCAGGAACACTCGCTGATTGGGCTGTTCGGATCGCCGTCTCCTCCCAATGTTGCCCGATGGTACGACGAAATCGTGTTTTCTAAGAGGAAAGTTATCAAACAAAACAGAGGAAACCTAATTTTCCCCATCTTGCTTTTTCTATTTTTTTCTTCAGTTTTTCGATTTCGAACTTTACTGTTTCGTGAAATTTTGCATCTGGGGACTATAGATTTCTCGATCTCAGCGCTTCAAGCGGCCATGGATGACGTCATTTTCCCGGTTTTTTTAAACGTTCGTATTTTCTACACTGTTTTGTTTATTCGTAAATTAGGAAGTTCGGGCTGAAAGTTTGCCGTAGGAGGTTTTTCGAGGTGCTTAATCCGATTTTGGGGTCAAAAATAGGAAATTCCGACATGGTGAAATTCCTCATTACTGGTTGGAATTGATGCAATACTTATACAATGGGAGTTCCCCTGGAATGGATGGCTTACTAAACAATATGTTCTCATAGATATATGAAAATTTTAGATGCTGCAAGAAATACCAGTAAGTGGCAGGAGTTCCCCTCAGGTACTAGAAGGGTTTCTGGTTCAGATGTCGTCGCCTTCCAAGTTTCCATCTCTCTTTTGGCGCCATTCGACTCTTTATTCTTATCCGTTGATGACTAGGAAGTCCTTGGTTTCGTTTCCAGGCAACGAAATGAATACAAGGGAAAATTTCCACGGAGGTTTCATTGGAGAGAGAAAAAAAGTCTTGATGATTTCGTACTTTTGCTGGAGGATGAAAGGGGAGAGGAATCATCTCTAAATCCAGAAAGGTTTCCTGAGGTAAATAAAAATAATGGCCGCCTAGAAGACGTGCTGAGATAAGAGTAATTGGTTTTGCTGCTGTGTAGACGAGCTTATTGTGTTGGGTAATTGGAGCACCTAGTTATATTGAGAAATCGGATTTCCACTGCTCCATTGACAGGAAAGCTCAGATGTTCCCTTCCGGGGAATATGAAAAAAGCAAAGGATCGGGGACAGTGTGACGAGGGGTGGGTCTGAAGAACAGACCGATTAAACCGAATAGGAGGGAATAAATCCGGTAATGGCTCTTTTCACGCACCCTTTGAAGTTCCGCATGAGAGATAAACCCTTAGCAGAGCGAGACGCGTTAGCGCATATTCTGTGAAGCTTTCTGAACTGTCTGTCACAGGTTTCTCGTTTTGGACGAAAAATGGAAGGTTATCCAACGATATTCATCTCTGATTGACTTGAGTTGGTTACATCGCTTAAAAAAAGTAAACAGCCATTTCAGGTTGGATTTTCGTCCGACTGCCATTCCTGGCGTCGCGGTCATTGTTCGCGGATTTTATTCGTATCGCGGACATTATTACACCCAATTTTCTTTAACCTAAGGTCAACCTTACATCAGCCAAATCAGTCACTCAGGGAGGGATTGATGGGTGGTAAATCGTGGTAAATACTATTGTTATGTTTGCATGTCGGCGAATGAAGGAGACGACCTTCTAGCTGTGAGTTTTCTTTAGTGCCTATTCAACGGAGAGATGGTCCCTAGCCCTAGACTTTATGCACTGTCACCCCAGCGTCTTTCGACCTACCGCTGGGCGGAGTGCAAGGAGATTGGCTCGCCTGTAGTCTCCGGCGTCGGTTAACACAGACCGTTAATCAACAGGACATTCACCTAATGAACCTAGTTGAGGCGAGTAGAGCTTCAAGGTAGATTGGCTGCAGAGGTCGGCGGTGGTGAGACCGAACCGGGGTCTCTGCAGTTACTCTAGCTTGAAGAGAAGGAGGCGAGGTTGATGTGAAGAATAAGTCTATTGAGTGGAGTAGACTGCATGATGGAGCATACCTGAATGAGTCTTTTATACTCTATGTATTTCGTAGAGGGGATGGAGTGGAGGAAGGGTGACGTCATTCTGATTACTCGGTCAGTTACATAATATGTAAATATTATGTACCTAGTGTAGTGTAGTACATATGAACCTACTGGTTTACTGAAAATCGGAAAACACCAACAATAGTCGTGTGGGTACTCTATGAGTTTGTGGAGGCGAGTAGAACGTGAATATGGACTCCTAACATCTTCAAAGCATACCCAGTGCATACAGTATGTTGGTATGGTATACTGAAAATCGAAAAAACCAAGAATCGAGTAAAAAAAAACTTTCTAAAAGAAATTTCAACACCATTGTTCCTTTTCTTAACCATACCTCCAACTGAAATGTTTCTTTGAAAATTCCCTCATTAATTCATGCTGCATGAATGTACTTTTTTTAATCTTATATTATCCTTCAGCTTATAAAAACTACTAAAAATATATTATGGTATATTAAATCCGGAACTGCTCTACAAAAAAAAACACTATAACTATAACTCACTGTTGTAGGATACTGTTATGAGAAGGGGCTGAGTTTTACTGTAAACGGACTCTCAAGGAGTGTACGCATACACATGTAATATTATTAGATGGATTCTCTTTTAATATTTAGTTGTTGCAATAAACCATGTAAGAGAAAATAAAAAACAAAAATTAAACGACTTTCTTCACAGATCAGAATAAATGAGAGGGCGTGGTATTCGAGAAAAAACCGATTTCATCCCACCTCCCTAAACCGCCGAGTTGATTCAATTGAAAATAACGTTACCCTTTTCTCGACGATGTTGATTCGATTTTACATTGCAAAATACGTTATGAAAGAGGAAAAAGAAGGAATGATTTATTAAGTGGAGCCGACCCGTAAATAACAAGAACCTCTGGCGTAATTCAAGTCCACCTCTGCAAAAACTGAGGTTGATGATTGAATTTTATTTGTGAATTCCCATCCGTATCTTTTGATTGAAAAATGGTTGTAACCAATCAGGTGAAATAGAATATGACATTTCAGTTTGATGTGTCATTATTTTCAATAATAAACCCCAGGAATCTAGCACGAAAAAGAAGAGAAAGAAACCATTTCTACTGGTTCAAATCTCATAATTTGATAGTTCACGTTTCAAGGTACGTAGAACCCAAAAATCTGATAAAAAATTTGGTTAATGTCAGTCACTTCTAAACGAAAAAACGCTGCAAATCATTGCTCAAAGGTTTATTATTTTCTGTATAGATCATCCTACTGTATAGATCACTGGTTCTCCATCAATAGCACCTACCACCATCTGTATTCTCCCTTGACCTTCCCTCTCAAATTTCAGCTCCTGCGTTCAATAGGATTGAAAATGGCTTCGGAGCTCACTCAGCTGATCAGTGATCAGAAGAGTGAAGAAGATCTCCTCGAATGCTGGAGACGCCTGGAAGAGCACTTCCATTCAATAGGATTGAAAATGGCTTTCGAGCTCACTCAGCTGATCAGTGATGTGAGGAGTGAAGAAGATCTCCTCGAATGCTGGAGACGCCTGGAAGAGCACCTCCATTCAATAGGATTGAAAATGGCTTTGGAGCTCACTCAGCTGATCAGTGATGTGAGGAGTGAAGAAGATATCCTCGAATTCTGGAGACGCCTGGAAGAGCACTTCCATTCAATAGCATTGAAAATGGCTTCGGAGCTCACTCAGCTGATCAGTGAGCAATGATTTGCAGCGTTTTTTACCTACAAACATTGTTTTACCTACCAATTTTTTTTTACCTACCAACTATTGGTAGGTACTACCTACCACACTATAATGGCTTCACACCTTCACAATCAAGTTTATTAGAAAGAACTAAACGCTTCACACTCGATTCGAAAAATAGAAAGCTTGATATGGAAATTTGATTACTGGTTACGCAGAAGGCAAAACTGTATACAAATCGAAGAAATGAACAGCGATCGCATTTTAGTCAGATAAAATTTGAACGGCGATTAGACCTCTTTTGCGATTCACACTCATGATTCTGTTTTATCGAAGGAAAACCTTCAAATACTCGTAGGGACCGAACGGTTTGTCCTACAGAGCTCCGGGTGGTCTCAAAAATTTTTTAAAATTCTGTACTATTTAAAATTGGTGAAAAAACGATATCTTTATTTCGAGAGTTTTCGAGCTAGGGCACTCTTGAAAATTTCAACCCTTAATTTTCACCCCTTAGAAGTGACCTACATCAACCAAAAGCTTCGCGGCACAACTAGACCCCAAATGGAGCCCATATACCAAATTTGAACCAAATCGGTCCAATGTTGCTAAGAAAAGTGCCGCGTACGGCGTACGGCGGACGGCGGACGGCGTACGGCGTACGGCGGACGGACGGAAATTTTTTTATTCGATTTTCGGATTCTACGTACCTTGAAACGTAAAACATCAAATTTTGAGGGGGGGTTAAAATTTTTTTTCTTGCTCGATTCCAAAGGCTTATTATTGAAAATAATAAACCAATAGGTTTAACTTCAAGGTTAACCAGCGATTGTCTACAAGATGTTCGAGAAAGATACGGCCAAACTTCAAGGGTCGATTCTACAAGTAATTTGCATCATAAAGTGCATCTCAATAATGAACCTTTGGAATCGACCAAGAAATAAAAAAAATTAACCCCCCCTCAAAATTTGTTGGTTTACGTTTCAAGGTTCGTAGAATCCGAAAATCGAATAAAAATGTTGGTGGGTAAAAAACGCTGCAAATCATTGCTCAAAGGCTTCTTCACTCTTCAGATCACTGATCAGCTGAGTGAGCTCCTAAGCCATTTTCAATCCTATTGAATGGAAGTGCTCTTCCAGGCGTCTCCAGCATTCCAAGAGATCTTCTTCACTCTTCAGATCACTGATCAGCTGAGTGAGCTCCGAAGCCATTTTCAATCCTATTGAATGGAAGTGCTCTTCCAGGCGTCTCCAGCATTCCAGGAGATCTTCTTCACTCCTCAGATCACTGATCAGCTGAGTGAGCTCCGAAGCCATTTTTAATCCTATTGAATGGAAGTGCTCTTCCAGGCGTCTCCAGCATTCCAGGAGATCTTCTTCACTCTTCAGATCACTGTTCAGCTGAGTGAGCTCCAAAGCCATTTTCAATCCTATCGAACGCAGGAAGCTGAAATTTGAGAGGGAAGGTCAAGGGAGAATACAGATGGTGGTAGGTGCTATTGATGGAGAACCAGTGATTTATACAGAAGGGTGATCTATACAGAAAAAGGTGCTATATAAGATTTTCTATTTAAAAACGCTGCAAATCATTGCTCAAAGGTTTATTATTTTCTGTACAGATCACCCTTCTGTATAGATCACTGGTTCTCCATCAATAGCACCTACCACCACCTTCTCCCTTGACCTTCCCTCTCAAATTTCAGGTTCCTGCGTTCAACAGGAGAGGGAATGGCCTTGGAGCTCACTCAGCTGATCAGTGACCACTCAGGCACCTTCAGCATTCTCCATTGACCCGCCCTCTCAAATTTCAGCTTCCTGCGTTCAACAGGAGAGGAAATAGCCTCGGAGCTCACTCAGCTGATCAGTGACCACTCAGGCGCCTTCAGCATTCTCTATTGACCCGCCCTTTCAAATTTCAGGTTCCTGCGTTCAACAGGAGAGAAAATGGCCTTGGAGCTAACTCAGCTGATCAGTGACCACTCAGGCGCCTTCAGCATTCTCAATTGACCCGCCCTCTCAAATTTCAGGTTCCTGCGTTCAACAGGAGAGGAAATGGCCTTGGAGCTCACTCAGCTGATCAGTGACCACTCAGGCTCCTTCAGCATTCTCAATTGACCCGCCCTCTCAAATTTCAGGTTCCTGCGTTGAACAGGAGAGGAAATGGCCTTGGAGCTCACTCAGCTGATCAGTGACCACTCAGGCGCCTTCAGTATTCTCCATTGACTTTTGATTATGGAAATTTGATTACTGGTTGGTTACGCAGAAGGCAAAACTGTATACAAATCGAAGAAATGAACAGCGATCGCATTTTAGTCAGAAAAAATTTCAACGGAGATTAGACCTCTTTTGCGATTCACACTCATGATTCTGTTTTATCGAAGGAAAAGCTTCAAGTACTCGTAGGGACCGAACGGTTTGCCCTACAGAGCTCCGGGTGGTCTCAAAAATTTTTAAAAATTCAGTACTATTTAAAATTAGTGAAAAAACGATACCTTTATTTCGAGAGTTTTCGAGCTAGGGCACTCTTGAAAATTTCAACCCTTAATTTTCACCCCTTAGAAGTGACCTACATCAACCAAAAGCTTCGGCGCACAACTAGACCCCAAATGGAGCCCATATACCAAATTTCATCGAAATCGGTCCATGGTAACTAAGAAAAGTGCCGCGTACGGCGTACGGCGTACGGCGTACGGCGGACGGACGGAAATTTTTTTATTCGATTTTCGTATTCTACGTACCTTGAAACGTAAAACATCAAATTTTGAGGGGGGGTTAAAATTTTTTTTTTCTTGCTCGATTCCAAAGGCTTATTATTGAAAATAATAAACCAAAACGCTTGCATACGAGTCTGCAACGCATTGGGACATTTTCATGTCTTTACCTATTGCTTTTTACCTCACTATAGGATTTTATAACCCACCCTCCGTTGTTGTCAGAATGTGAAACGAATCATTAACATACTTTTTTTTTTTTTTTTTTTGAGAGAGAGAGAAAAACACTTTATTGAACATTGTAGAGGGAATGAAGGTGGACAAGGACTCCAGTAGTTGTCGAAACGTAATGGATCTGCCGAAAGTTCAAAATGAGTTGCCAAAAGTTCAAGTTGGTATGCCAAAAGTTTGCCGAAAATTGAAATTGATTTATACCAAAGGGTTTTTTGTTTTTGCGAGCGTGCGAGCAAGCGAGCGTAAATGTGGAGGAGTTAGTCTTGTGGGAGCCAAATTGCTGCTCCATCTTCCAGTCCGAGTCCTCGGACTTGTTTCCTTGGGCCTCTTAGCCTCATGGAAACCGCTCGATGGACGGAGAATTGAGTTTTCACTCGCGTCCACATCATTACTTGAGTGTAGGATTTGGACCATTTGTTGGCAAGGCGTAAGGAGGTATTCTTGAGAAAAGCGTCATACTCTTTATGCAATGCTCCATCGCATGAAATTACGAGTGGCGTGAAAGAACCTCTCAGATCTTCGGCTATTCTGTCATATTTTGCATGTTTGGCTTGGGCAGCATGGCGAGAGATGGTTGGCCAGTCCATGGAAGTGTAAGAGACTGCGTCAGCGTTTATAACGCGGGTATCAAAAAACGCAGGTCTCTCACGGTCCCACAGACCATGAACCTTCATGTCTGCCACCAGGCCGGGGCTGCCATCAGCACTTTCACGAAGAACTGGTTCTGTGACAACACCGTTCCATGCGAGGCTTGCTATTTTGGCGCATTCGTCCCGAACCAGGTCGTGTCCCTGTTTGATCAGGCCGCCCTTCATACAATTGAGGGCGTGGTTCATTAACATACTAATATCTAAGTCGAATACTATTATAGGTGGCACTGTCTTCTTACTACGAAAGAGTGTAGATATATTATGTTACAAATTGACTCAATTATTAATATTAAGAGGTAGGTACCTAATTTCAATAAAATAGACGCTTGCGGATTAATTATCTTCTACACTGACGATCATTAGTTTGTAAACAAAATATGAAAACAGTTGTGCCCATAGCTCCGCTATTCGTATAGTCAATATGTTATGGAGAACATGAAAATGTTCGTTAAATCGAGAGCTTTCCAACGAGTGGTGAACGATTTTTGTGGGTTAAAATGTGTAGAAAAGGAACAAACCTAACAACGGGGTCGTTGTAAGCGGAAATCATTATAAAGGCACTGTAACACAATTTCGTTACGCAATTTCGTGACAGTTTTTTGTGCTATGTGCCAGGGTAAAGACATGAAAATGTCAAAATTTGGCTGTCCGCCGTTCGCCGTATACGCGGCACTTTCCGATTTTAGCATCGACCGATTTTGATGAAATTTGGTATGTAGGCTCCATTTGGGGTCTAGTTGTGCCCCGAAGCTTTTGGTTGACGTAGGTCACTTCTAAGGGTTGAAAAATAAGGGTTCAGATTCTGAAAACGCCCTAACTCAAAAAATTTGCTATAAAGGTATTGTATTTCCATCAATTTAAGATAGTATTGAATTTTCAGAATTTTTAGAGACAACGCGGAGCCCTGTAAGACAAACTGTTAGCTCCCTACGGGAACCTAAGAGTTGGACTTACGATAAATCAGAAACACGAGCGTGTTCTTTGCAGGCGATGGATCTATATAGAAAAATAATAAACCTTTGTGTAATAATTTGCAGCGTTTTGCTTCCGAGTCTACCAAGGTAGCGGAAGCTTCGTTTTCAATTTTCAAGGTAGAAAAAAAAGTCCTCCAAAATCAAATTTTTTCCTCGCGTTTTACGTTTCAGACTTTGAACAATTTTGGTTCCGAGTCTGTCTGTCTGTGTGTCTGTCTGTCAGTCATGAAGTCCTTGTTACAGCCATAACTTCAACAATTTTCATCCGATTTCGATGAAATTTTCAGGGATTGTTCGGGTTGGCGTGTAGATGGTCTCCTATGAAAACCATTGCCCCCAGACTGATAGCAGCTAATGCGCATGCGCATACGTGAATTCCTCGTTACAGCAAAAACTTCTACATTTTCCAACAATATTCAGATATTGTGCGGGTTGACGTGTAGGTGGTCCCCTTTGAGGGTATTGCAAGAGAGAGTACACTTAGAGATTGATGTTTTGAGATTAACTACTATGCATAGGAACAACTATACAATCGGGTTATGAATACGAGGGAGCTATGTGCCACACCCACAGACGTTTTTCTATTCCACCGGCTCGGAAAAAATTTACAGCAGACATGCCTACAGGTGTTAAGAAGATTATCTTAAAATTGCAAATAATTTAGTACGTAATTGTGGAAATTATGAAAGCAAAACGAAATTTCCGCGGGGCGCTAAAAGCGGATTACTTCCCTTAGGCAATGAGGTGGTGGATCGAGAGGCAGAGGAGGGATGCAACATCGGTTGTGACAGCCATGTCTGTAGGGACATATCCTACAGGGACTTCAATAAAGCTTTAATAAAAGGATGGCAGCGGTACTAAGACGATTATCCGTTGGAGAATAATTACAAATTAATGTTTCCCAAGTCGCTAGAAAACCTTGGCGAAGTGAAGTAGCGGGAAAAGACAACTGGTTTTACTCAACTTTGTAAAGACTGAGAACAGGACATCGTATGTCGCTGGCTGAATTCAAGACCGGCTTAAGTGCGAATTTCACGTTTTTCTGTTTTGGTTTATTATTTTCAGTACCTAATGAACCTTTGGAATCGACCAAGAAAAAATTTTTTTTAACACCCCCTCAAAATTTGATGGTTTACGTTTCAAGGTACGTAGAATCCAAAAATCGAATAAAAATTTGGCGTCCGCCCGCCTTACGCGGCACTTTCCTCAGTTAGCATTGACCGATTTTGATGAAATTTGGTATGTGGGCTGGTTGTGCCCCGAAGATTTTGGCTGATGTAGGTCACTTGAAATTTTGAAATTGTTGAAATTTTGAAAACACCCTAACTCAAAATATTTTGATATAAAGATATTGTTTTTCCATCAATTTAAGATAGTATTGAACTTTTAGAATTTTTAGAGTCCACGCGGAGTCCTGTAGGACAAACCGCTCGTTCTCTACGAGAACTTAAGGGTTCGACTTACGATGAAACAGAAACACGATTGTAAATCGCAAAATAGGCCTAATCTCCGTTCAATGTTTAGCTGGCAATATACAACCGTTGATCATTTCTTCGAGTTAACTTCAGTTTTGCTTCCATAGCAACCAGAAATCAAATTTCCTATTGAAGGCACCCAAAACTCTACATTTCTTCGAATCGAGTGTGAGGCGTTTATTTTTTCGAATAAACTTGATTGTGAAGCGAAAATATGGTTCGTTCGTGGTGACAATTGCAACGCCGTGTTCTTTGCAGACGAGTGATCTATATAGAAATAATTGACCTTTGTGTAATAATTTGCAGAATTTTTTGTTTCATTAACTTACATATTGTAGGTATCTGTAGTGTGTGGAGATCCACTTTAGTTAGCGAGTAGAGACGTGTTGCTAGGGAAGAGTTTATCTGTTACTAGGGAGTGGTTCAACTGGATAGTCAGATTGTCTTGTCGATTGTAACTATCCGGAGTGTTAAAATATAGCTTAAAGATATTTCATTGTTTCTACATCTTATGTGTCCAGTTACAGGCGATTACAAATTCGGCCGTACGCCGTACGCGGCACTTTTGCCACTTAGCATTGACCGATTTTGATGAAATTTGGTATGTAGGCTCCATTTGAGGCCTAGTTGTGCCCCGAAGATTTTGGTTGATGTAGGTCACTTCTAAGGGTTCCAAATCAATTTTGAAATTTTGAAAACGCCCTATCTCAAAAAATTTTGATATAGGTAAAGGTATTGTTTTTCCTTCAATTTGAGATTCTATAGAATTTTTAGAAATTTTGAGACCACCAGGAGCTCTGTAGGACAAACCGTTCGCTCACTACGAGAATTTAAAGTTCGGACGTACGATAAATCAGAAACACGAGTGTGAGTCGCAAAAGAGGCCTAATATCCGTTCAAATTTTAGCTGACCGAAATGCGATCGATGTTTTTCTTCATGTTGGATGGTTGGTGGCTTTGCAGACGAGTGATTTATATAGAAAAATAAAAAATAATAAACCATTGTGTAATAATTTGCAGCGTTTTTGAATTGATCTTACACAGTTTTTTGAGCTCTTTCCAACGGTATATGTGGCGTATTTCTATCCTTACCCGATCCCCACTAGAGCGCACTTGCGAGGTTAGTAGTGGCACAACTTACAATACGACAGTCTTCCATGGCAAGGTAAGGTCAGTTTCGTATTATTGTAGAGTAGTGAAAACCTTCTTATCTGCACTTCGGTCAGTCTAATTTGGTGCAAGATGTGTAGGGGCGGTTGTGGAAATAATGAACAAGATGTGACAGAACCCAGTCATTATGAAGGTACGAAATGTTTACCAGAAAGTACCTATTTCGGTTTATTATTTTCAATACTTAATGAAAAATCAAAATTTGATGTTTTACGTAGAATTCAAAAATTCAAAATTAGGAAAAATCTAGTTCTTTGCAGACGAGTGATCTATACAGAAAAATAATACACCATTGTGTAAAAATTTTCAGCGTTTTTTTCTCGTTCCTTAACTTATTATTCAAGTGAATTTTCTAACGACAACAGTGAATTATTAGCAGAGACAGTACAAACTGAACAAACGTGCGTTTGGGATGCTGACCTCTCAACCAATATTTTTGTGGTGTTTAAGATTTATATGCAAATTAAATTATTCAATGTTATTTTGTCGAAATTTATGTCTTACCCAAATTAAATGTAGCAGATTGTATATATAAGACGCTCTTGCACGATATCAATTTTCGGAAAAGCCAAAAATATTTAGGACAAGACTGTCTCATCTACTAATTACCTCTTGAATTAGTTGGCAGAAAAATCGGGTGTAAATACGGTAAAATTTGCAGGTGAGTATACCTCGGCTATACTGAGTTTGTGGTCCAAGTTTCAAATCGCTAGCTCCAATAGCTCTAAAGAAATTCAACATTGAATTCTTGGTAAATTTTCAATCGCACGCGCTGAAAAATTTGGGTGTTTGCACTTAAGTCGGTCTTGAATTTGACCACTTTACATATCATGTAAAACCCACCTTTAGAAAATACGACGAGAAAATACTGATCTGTGTGAAGTCCTTGTGCCGGAAAATATTATACAAGTGATTTTCGAATGCATACTTAAAACTCTAAAGTCAGAAAAACGTTCCATTTAATTTTTCAACTTTATTGTTACATCCAGAAGTTTATGAAGAACTAATGAGTTTTTAAAACCAGATTGTAATATTTAATTTCTTAATTTTCACAATTGAGTATTCATTTATTGTACAATTATTTTATTGTCTATATGAATATCAACTCTTGTCAAGTTCACACACCGCCGGAATACGACCCACCACCAAATTGTCATGAACGGAACAAATGTACCTGAGGCTGAACATGTGAGATATTTGGGACTGGTACTCGATAAGAAACTCGTCTGGCAAGAGCATCTGAACGCAACAATCAAGAAAGCTCTCACCAAGATGCACGTTTTCATGCCTCTACTTGCTAGCGTTGCTCTAACCCTTCACACAAAGCGACTGCTGTACCTCTCTCTTATTAGGCCCATTTGGCAATACGGATGTCAGATCTGGGGATCAGCGTCAGATACCCAAATCAAAAAGTGCAAACTTTTCAAAATCGAATCCTCAGAATAATCACTAAAGCTCCGTGGTATGTTCGAAACTCGACCCTATTCTCTGATCTTGACATGCCAACTGTAACTGAGGCTCTCAGGGAAACGGGGAGTCGCCACTTCGACTCTCTTCAGTCCCACCATATCGTGGAAATCCAACATCTATCGGACAATCCACCACCAGTTCGTGACCATAGAAGGTTGAAGAGGAAAAGAACCATTGATGTGATTGGGTGACATCGCCATCGTCCCCGTCGGAAGTGAAAGTAAAAACAAATACGCCTGAAGGTCCCGGACAAGTGCAAGCGAATGTACCTCCCTGTCCCCGTCGCGATCGAGTAGGTATGCGTGAGCAGTCCCGTTCGGTTCCAGGTTCAAATCTTATCAACAACATGTTCTGGATTTCAGTTTCGTTGATCACCTCAGTCAGTTCGCATGGATTCTCCCAAGTTTGTCGCCTCGGGCAGTCGTCAAGGCCGCGAACTGTTGCTCTTGGAAAATTTTAAATTTTCATATCAAAAACCATTGGCCAACAACATGGGTAGATGGGTCTGTAGGGTGAAACAATGTAAGTGCGCAGTGAAAACAATGGGGAGGCAGGTAGTGGACATCATTGGCAGTCACAACCATCCCCCAGGTGGAAAGAATAGCGTGGAAAGAACAGTGCTCCAAAATTTATTAACCCATTTGGAACCTGTGGTGCCGTATGGCACCGCAGGAGGCAACCTCCTTTGAACATCATTTAGAAGTAAACTTATGACTTAATTGTTTACTTCTGCTTATTTTCTTGATCTGGAATATTCACCTCAAACCCCAGCAGCGTTAGTTTAGTTCAGAACGTGATTCAGTACAATTGTTTCTCTTTTGAAAATGGACCAATCTGTTGTTGTTGAATCGCTGCTGAATAGCTTGGTGTAAATAATCAAAATATATATTTTTGTCAGTCTTTTTTTCATTTTCTTTTTACCAGAATGTTTATTTATGGGATAAAATTGTTTTGTTGGAATTTGTACAACTTATAACTTCACAAGAAGTGGTTTTACATCAGGGATGCCATATGGCACCGCTGGTCTCTCAGGGGCTCTTAGTTGCTGTCTCATAACTTCTACATTTCTCATCCGATTTCGAAGAAATATTCAGAGATTGTGCGGGTAGTTGATGTTTCGAGATCAACTACTACGCATCGGATCATCTATTCAATCGAGTTATGGATACGTGGAACCTATGTGCCTCACCCACTTGGCAGACGTTTTTTCATTGCAGGCCTGGATTTTCTGTTCAAGAAGCTCTTGATGAAGGTACCAATTGGTGATATCCCTGATGGAATTAACCAATACACCCGATGGAATGTTGAACCACCTGAGCCAAATGTAGTAATTGATGAAGAGTCAGGCGATTTAACAAGGTGCAGTTGCTGGCCACAGCAAAATTATTCAGATTTCTGACAATCGCTGCTACTGGGATCAGAAATCTGACATGAATTGCGAAATGGTTAGCAATGCTAGGCGACGAAATAGTGTTTTTTTTTCAAGTAGGCAATGTCAAGGAGACATTCAGAATCGTTTGTGAGGTACCTAATAAATACCGTCTTCCTGAGTGTCGGACGACATCCTGTTTGATCGCAGGGACCATCATGTCGTGAACACCTATGAAAAGAAGAAGAAGAAGTGGGCTGGCTTTAACTGGAAGTCCCAGACTAGAACAATGTGCCACAAGTCCTAGGTGGGCTTATAAGTGGTTTGTTCTATGTTATTTTATCGAAAATTTGAAGGTTCCATAATAATATTTCTCTCATAGGATTTTCAAATGTATCGTTTTTTGGTTAAAAAAATACATTATTGACAAAATTATGTTATTATGTTCATGTGAATATTGTTATTCCTTCTATTTACTACCAGGTAACAGTTTATTTTTGTTGAAAAAACGTATATCCTTGGTCTTTACATGCACTCCATCGGAAATGTCATATCTTACCAGCAGTGCCGTATGGCACCCACCAATTTCAGTAAATTGGCTATTGGCAGAATTTTTTCAATATTTTTTCCGTGTTCCTGAGGTCAAAATTAGTGAACCTACCAAGTTTTGTGTAAAAATTCGATCAACAAAAGATACGGTTTCAAATGGGTTAATACTTGATCTATGCAATATTCCATGTGATACTCAGTGATCAGTGATAAATTTAATACCCTAATGTTACACAGTTTTATTTGTTAAAACTACATCTAATTTATTACCTATTTATTGTTTTTGAATATTGTCAAAAAAGGTTAACACAAAATGTACCTGATTTTTGAGAGGCGTATCGATGGACGCTTACCTCTCGCCACGTTCCAAGTAAATTAGACTTTGTCTACTATTATTGAATGTGAGCAAAACAAAAATGTACATTGTACAAATAAAGTTTACATTCATTTAAAAAAAAAAATGAATATATTATCATGGCTGTGTAGAAAAATCTGATGTCAAACTAAAGGAGGAAAAAAAGTCACGAATCCCAAGAGGCAGAAGAATTCAATCAAAACACACACCTTATTATATGAGGTGGCGTGACAACTTGATTTCGAACTCAAGCGAGTGTCATCGTGGTGAAGAGGACACGTTATAAATCTAGAAGAGAGCGGCTCTCGAGGAACGCGGATTAATATATTGGTTGAGAAGGGACAGGACACGATAGCTATTGGTAGGTAATTCAGTTGGAGGCTGCGGCCTAGAAAAGGGGGTGAACATTTAATCAAGGTGGGAGAGCGAGCGGTAACCCAATAAAGAGTTTATCAAGGTTGATGCTGCGAAGTAAACAGGCGCTGAATGAATCGGGCCCCTGTCGAAATACCCCCTGAAAAATAAGATCGTTTTCCCCATCCCTCACATCGGAACACTTTCTTGCATATCCTGGTTAATCGTTCGATGGCGTGAACGTCTCTGATTAAGGTGGAAGTTGTTTGGTGGCCTATCGCTTCCGAGTCTACCAAGGTAACGGAAGCTTTGTTTTCATTTTTCAAGGTTGAAAAAAAAAATTCTTCAAAATCGAAATTTCCACTCGCGTTTTAAGTTTCAGACCTTCTTGAACAATTTTGGTTCCGTGTCTATCTGTCTGTGTGTCCGTGTGTCTGTTTGTGTCTGAGATGAAATCCTTGAAACAGCCATAACACTTACATTTTTCATCCGAATTTGATGAAATTTATTAGGATTATTCACATCAGCGTGTAGATGGTCCCCTATGAAAATCATCTCCCTCAGACTAATAATAGTTGCTGCGCATGAGCAAATGTGAATTACTTGTAACAGCCATAACTTCTACATTTTCCATCCGATTTCGATGCAAGTTTTTAGGATTGTTCAGATTAGCGAGTAGATGGTCCCCTATGAGGGCAGTGAAAGGCACTTAGAGATTGATGTTTTGAGATGAACTACTATGCATCGGATCATTTATACAATCGGGTGGATACGAGGAGGCTATGTGCCACACCCATTTGGCAGACTTTTTTTGAATGATTCCTTCGAATCTAATCCCGTGGAGTCATACTCGTACTAACTAGTCGGTTGAGCTGGAACAACCATATTGAGGAATCTTGAGAGCTATCACCAATACAACTTGGGATGCAGATCCGAGAACTGCATTGCTTTTCTATGAGGTCTGCAATCAGAACAGTTATCGATTATGGATGTTTCTTCTGTGGATCTTCCACCAAGACTCCACTCCATAAAGTGGAAAAAAATCTATCACAGAGCCTTTAGAATCTGTCTGGAAGCCTTGTTTTCCAGACCCCCCCCCCCCATAACCACAGGGCCCTTGCAACTTCGAAGATGTTAGCTGATCGTTTTGTTTTGAAAATGAGAACTTATAAGATATAAAAATCATTGTTTATTTATTTCAGTCTTCTTACTTTTTGTCAATGTTATTTGAGCATTTTTGAAATCACCTGTCGGTTATCACCAGCTTGCGGGGAATCACTGATCTACACGGTGGCGCACGATTTGTCCCCCCCCCCCCCTGCTAAAATCGTTCGAATAGTGGTAAAAATTGTTTAAAAAAAACTCTTAATGAATTTTCCCAAGGATCTCAAATATGACCGCGCGCATCGCACTCCAACTTTGTTAACTCAAATGGGAATCCCTATTTTTATTGCAGATTTGGATTCTACGTGAAATTTCATGAATGTAACAGCCCTCAACGAATTTTTTTGGTTGCCAAAATTGAGATGAAGGTAGACCCCAAGTGTGGTACAGGTTTTTTCATTACCTCTCGACTCTGGATCACTTGGTGGTATCCATTACCGGATTTTTCTAGAATTTTTCGAAACGGCGTCCAAAAATTAGGTGGTTTCTAATGTAGAATCACTCTTTTTCCATCCTTACGAGTTACGACGCAATTTTAATTAGTTTGGGTGGCTAACTTTACCGCTAAATTTCAATGTCTTTCCCTCTTCTTTTCTCAAAATTGCATCGTAACTCATGAAGATGGAAAAAGAGCGATTTTCCACTAAAAAACATCTAATTTTCGTCCGCCGTTTCGGAAAATTCTAGAAAAATCCAAAAATGGATACCACCAAATGATTCAGAGTCGAAGGTTAATGAAAAAACATGTGTCACACTTGGGGTCTACCTTTATCTAAATTTTGGCACAATCCAGGGGTTGCGCATGTTCACTGGACGGGTTGTGCGCATCCGCAAAAATCTGCTGAGGGATCTAAAATTCACAAAATTTCACGTAGAGTTCAAATCTGCAATAAAAAAATATGGGATCCCATTTGAGATAACAGAGTTAATGTTTTGTTGGGCACGACTGCGCACATGCGCAATGCGCACCGTGGTCATATCAGAAATCCTTGGGAAAAATCACGAAGATTCAAAAAATAAATTTTTTTTACCACTATCTGGAAAATTTTAGATGGAGGGGCGGGGGAACTTGTGCGCCGCCCTGTGCATCAATGGTAGGTACCTACATTATTTCTGTTTATAGTTCTTTGTCTTGAATTATATTTTTATTCAAATGGATATGCAGTATTATGGACACATCTTTTCTTTCTAAAGGTGAGGTTGGAGGGTCGGTGGGATGTTCATGCATATTCATTTCACTTCAGGAGCTCGGGAAAGTTCGTACGTCGTTTTGACGCAGAGAGGCGTTCGTACAAAACCCTCTGCAGAGTACAGGGAAGTTCATACATGCGCCTGGCAAATTACATCACGAGGAAATAGAATTGGAAGAGCGGCTTTCTGTACAGTCTCGTTTGTTCAAACACAGATATTTCGTGCAGACCTGCATCATTCATGTCTAGAACTATGTGCCATGCTTCTCTTCGATTAAAAGATTTATATCCTCTCTAATCTGATGTCATAGTATAGTGATTTATTGTATTTTATCAATAGTGTCGTTGTTTACAGGAATATCACGAAAAATACATAGTTTATTTCTATTGTAACTTTATGAAAAAGAAACATTGCAAATTATTACACAACGGTTTTTTATTTTTTCTATACAGATCACTCGTCTGCAAAGCCACCAACCATCCAAATTGAAGAAAACATCGATCGCATTTCGGTCAGCTCAAATTTGAACGGAGATTAGGCCTCTTTTGCGATTCACGCTCGTGTTTCTGATTTATCGTACGTCCAACCCTAAAATTCTCGTGGGGAGCGAACGGTTTGTCCTACAGGGCTTCGCGTGGTCCCAAAACATTCTAAAAATTCTATACTATCTTAAATTGATGGAAAAAAACTTTATATCAAACTTTTTCGAGTTAGGGCGTTTTCAAAGTTTCAACCCCTATTTTTCAACCCTTAGAAGTGACCTACATCAACCAAAATCTTCAGGGCACAACTAGACCCCAGATGGAGCCTACATACAAAATTTCATCAAAATCGGTCAATGCTAAGTGGGGAAAGTACCGCGTACGGCGGACGGCGGACGGACGGCCAAATTTTTATTCGATTTTTGGATTCTACGTACCATGAAAAGTAAAACAACAAATTTTGAGGGGTGTTAAAAAAAAATTTTCTTGTTCGATTCCAAAGGTTCATTATTGAAAATAATAAACTAAATTAAAACTCCAATTTGTTTCCACCCAAGATCCATCCGATCTTCATGTTTTCAAAAATGTATCGAGTTGGGAACAAACGGTGACCCATCGATTCAGAATACAACTTTTTGAACCGTAGCTGTCCCATGGTTCAAGCATAACTGTCCCAGGGTACAAAAATAGCTTCCGCACGGTTGCTTAGGCATAGCTGTACAAGCATCGTTGTCCTATGGTACAAGCATAGCTGACCTATGGTACAAGCTTAACTGTCCTATGGTACAAGCATAGCTGACCTATGGTACAAGCTTAACTGTCCTATGGTACAAGCTTAGCTGTCCTATGGTACAAGCTTAGCTGTCCTATGGTACAAGCATAGCTGTCCTATGGTACAAGCTTAACTGTCCTATGGTACAAGCTTAACTGTCCTATGGTACAAGCATAGCTGACCTATGGTACAAGCTTAGCTGTCCTATGGTACAAGCTTAACTGTCCTATGGTACAAGCATAGCTGTCCTATGGTACAAGCTTAACTGTCCTATGGTACAAGCTTAGCTGTCCTATGGTACAAGCTTAGCTGTCCTATGGTACAAGCATAGCTGTCCTATGGTACAAGCTTAACTGTCCTATGGTACAAGCATAGCTGTCCTATGGTACAAGCTTAGCTGTCCTATGGTACAAGCTTAACTGTCCTATGGTACAAGCATAGCTGTCCTATGGTACAAGCTTAACTGTCCTATGGTACAAGCTTAGCTGTCCTATGGTACAAGCTTAGCTGTCCTATGGTACAAGCATAGCTGTCCTATGGTACAAGCTTAACTGTCCTATGGTACAAGCATAGCTGACCTATGGTACAAGCTTAACTGTCCTATGGTACAAGCATAGCTGTCCTATGGTACAAGCTTAGCTGTCCTATGGTACAAGTATAGCTGTCCTATGGTACAAGCTTAACTGTCCTATGGTACAAGCATAGCTGACCTATGGTACAAGTTTAACTGTCCTATGGTACAAGCATAGCTGACCAATGGTACAAGCTTAGCTGTCCTATGGTACAAGCTTAGCTGTCCTATGGTACAAGCATAGCTGACCTATGGTACAAGCTTAACTGTCCTATGGTACAAGCATAGCTGTCCTATGGTACAAGCATAGCTGTCCTATGGTACAAGCATAGCTGACCTATGGTACAAGCATAGCTGACCTATGGTACAAGTATAGCTGTCCTATGGTACAAGCTTAGCTGTCCTATGGTACAAGCATAGCTGACCTATGGTACAAGCTTAACTGTCCTATGGTACAAGCATAGCTGACCTATGGTACAAGCATAGCTGTCCTATGGTACAAGCATAGCTGTCCTATGGTACAAGCATAGCTGTCCTATGGTACAAGCATAGCTGATATATGGTACAAGCATAGCTGTCCTATGGTACAAGCATAGCTGTCCTATGGTACAAGCATAGCTGTCCTATGGTACAAGCAATGCTGACCTATGGTACAAGCATAGCTTTTGCATGGTACTCTATGTAAATAGTATGAGTCTTCTTCGGGCATTGTTTTCCTTCTAATTCCTAGTCCTACCACCATATTTTAATTGAAGAATCATAGTTATTCAGCAGTATCTAAACTTCGTGGTTACATAGAATGGGAAATTGAATTTTATTATAAGAAAAAATGATCTCGACTTGCTCAATGATGTTTCTTTGTCAACGAACACATTCTAAAAGTAGTTATATTTTCAAAATTTCCAAGAAAGTATTCAATTTTTCTGAATATCGAATAGGATTAATAGAGTGGTGAGGGGGCATCAGTTATTGGTCATCCTAAAAGTGATAATAAAAGGGTTATGTTACGAGAATATGTAAGTTATTGATGGTTATTGGTATTATAAGTTATCATATTTGAAATTATCATATTTTCTCAAAATGCCCATCTTCAATATGTATATCGTTAGTTCCGTATTACGTGCGGAAAGTTGATTTGATTTCAATCACCCTCATCCAAGAAATTGTGTTTGAAAAAATTCTTGCTCATTCCAATACTTCCTGTTTTATCGAATCTGAATTGCGTACCGTTTTATGTACTTCAGGTCTGCTGTCGGTAGCCTACGAATCCTTCTAAGGTCAAATCTTTTTTTTTTTCAGTTCAACTGAGATGGTGGATGGTATGTAATCATAGAGTCCCAGGAATCCTCACATTGTTGGCAATAAAGTTATATTTTCTCGTCGAATGTGGTTTCTTGGGTGGCATTAAAGAGATGAAAAAGGTTTCAGAGAGTTGCTTCTCTTCTATTCTTACTCTCTTACTTACTTTGGATTTTTTCCGGTATAACTCCCATCTTTCCAATCAAAAAGATGGTTGAAGTTTCTCCGTGCTTTTTTCCTTTGAACTTCCAATTACAGTTTTCTCGAAGTCAACTTCTCCGCTGTGGTGACGCACTTTTTTCTGTGTACCTACTCTTCTAAGAATCCATGTATCGAAGAATCAGAAAAAAATACAGAAACGAGTGAGGAAGAAATAAGTATCAGCAGAGGGAGATAGGAATTCTGTTCCTGGCAAAATAAAATAAAAAGTCTGCCAAGTGGGTGTGACGCATAACTCCCTCGTATCCATAACCCGATTGTATAGATGATCCGATGCATAGTAGTTAATCTCAAAACGTCAATCTTCAAGTACCTTGTACTACCCTCACAGAGGGCCCTGTACTACCCGCATAATATCTGAAAATTTCATCGAATTTGGGAGGAAAATGTAGAAGTTAAGGCAGTTTACAAGAATTCTAGGTTTGCGCATGGGCAGAGGTTATCATTGTTGAAATGTGTACTCCAAATTTATTGTTTCCAAACTCAACTTCGTTTCCCGTCACAACTTCATGTGTTGAATAAAAGTTCATTCTTGTGTTTTACCTGAAAGTGAAAACTTGTATTTTCTAATCTTAAATTTCCATTCAAATATTTTATAGGTTATGGGCCTAGCACGCTTCCACTGCTCAAAATTGAGAGAACTTGTTATGGAGACGACTTCTGCTGACCCATGCATATACATTTTGGACAAAGGTAATGATCCTGTTTTCTTATCCGTGTATGTAGATGATTTAGTTTTAATGTCAAATAGTAAACAGCAACTAGAAATTTTGGAAAATATTTTTGGATGAAAAATTTGCAAATTCATCACTATTTGGGAATAGCTTTTGATTATGACAAAAAACAATGGAATTTGGAAAATGAGCCAGAAAAAAATTTATCCGAAGTTCTAAAGAAATTTAAGGGGACCAACAAGTCGATTCCGCGCCGCGGGCAGCTTTTTATTTTTTTTGCAATATTTTCGCCATGAGTCGCCCGATTTTGATGAAATTTTCAGAGATTGGTCCTCCAATAATCGTGGTAGATTGGTGAAAATTTGAAATCAATCGGGTTTACCAGAACGAAGTTGTAGCCCCGATTATAATGATCTGCAAACCTCATTTTTTCATCAAAATGTTCCTTTTTCTCTTGAACCACTCAAGCTACAGGTCTGAAACTTTTACAGCATACTCAGTAGGTACAGTGTGCAAGATATGGCAAGCAACTTCCTTCAAAACTCCCTAGAAAAAAAATTTCAAGAATTTTCAATTATAACACATATTTTGAAAAACGAGCCTTTCTGGTGAACTTTCATGATTTAATATCGCAGAATGTCTTGCAGTATTTGTAGATAACAACTATGATGACATGGTCTGAAAATTTGGTTGCATTCGGACGAGTAGTTTCCTGGAAAAAGGAACATGAGTGCTCAAAAATGAGATTTTACAGGAGAGCGGTTTGAATCGAAAAAACGCGGCAGTCAGATCGCGGCAGTCAGATTCCGGCAATTGGATTGGCCGTTTCTCAGCCAATAAAACTGCATTTTCATTCTCGATAGTAAGAACCGATATATCGAACCAGAAACATCGACTGGCCACCTCAAATCTTCGAAAATAATAACAAAGAACAAGCTAACCTTTTCTCGTCGCGAGTTCCTATTTTGTGTACATCACGCGAGTTCGTATTTCGTGTGTTGTGTACCTACGTGTTTTTCTGCGTTTTCTAGGCAGTTCCTTGTTGTTTTCGGAAATGCCGAGGTCCAATCGGATAACGATGCATGCTGTCATTTTTTCATAATACAACATTACATACTAGCGTTCACGGCCGTTGTTTTTCTTCTAGTTGCGCTCTGGGGCTAACATATTGCTCGAGGCCATCTGACGCGCTAGGTTCCAAGCACTATTTGAAACACTTCTAGTCATCATATTTGGATAATTTTTTTTTTGAAATCTTAAAAATCAAGTATATTATTGAAAAACAGGAAAAAAAATTTTGACCCTCCCGACCAAAAATCGACTTGTTGGTCCCCTTAAAATGGAAGATTGTAAAGTTGGAATACTCGGGAAACGAATAACATACGAATAAAATCACTCGCGATGAGATTGTGGAAAACCATTTTAATAAAAACGGAGTTGAGTTGAACGTTGTCTATTTCCACGAAAACAATGAGTTACAAGTTAAATCGATTTCGACGGTTAGGTCATCATCAGTAATCAGTTATTGTGTGTTACTGATGATGACCTAACCGTCGAAATCGATTTAACTTGTAACTCATTGTTTTCGTGGAAATAGACAACGTTCAACTCAACTCCGTTTTTATTAAACGAATAACACTTTATACGAGATGTGAAGAATAGATTTTAATGGAGCGAGAGTGTGACTCGGACAAATACTAAGAGGAACTGAAACTGAGATCGAACAGGTAGGTAGAGGGGGAGCACGAAGCTCTCTAAGAATAATCAGCTGAGGCTAATATTATGGAATTGCTAACAACAAATTGTGACCCTGTTTCGACTCCACTTGAAGTAAGTTGTAAAATTACCGGGGGAACAGAAGAAGACAAGAAATTTACATTTCGCTAGCTAGAAGAGGTTCATTGATGTATTCGGCTACGGGAACCAGACTTGATATTGCTTTTGCTGTTAATTTTCTGAGCCAATATAATACGCGATACAATGAACAAACGTGGGAAGCGGCGAAACGAGTACTGCGTTACTTGAAAGGGACAAAAGACGTTAGTCTCACGTTCAGAAAAGACGATACTCCGCTAGTAGCGTTTGTCGACTACGACTGGGGAGATTGTCCTGGAGATCGACGATAATTCGGCGGATACATGTTCAACCTTGGCGGTACTTCGGTAACTTGGGCAGTGAAGAAACAACGGACTGTAGCTTTGTCGAGCACCGAAGCTGAATATCTTGGATTATCTGAAGCAGCTAAGGAAGCTATATATCTGAAAAACTTTATGGTTGGATTGGGAGTCCCATTCAATTTCCCAATAGAAATTTTCAATGACAACCAGGGAGCTCAGTAACTTGTGCGAAATCCGACTTATCACTCTCGGACATAGATATTAGGCTACAGTTCATCGAGAAAACCACTGACGATGGAATCACCAAAATATCATATATGAGCACCCAAGAAATGCCTGCTGACTTCCAAAGCGAAAACACTAAGATTGCCGAAGACAAGCTGGACTGGAGAAAGCTGAGTTTGAGGGGGCATGTTAAAATTCATCCTCCAAATTTATTGTTTTCAAACTCGTATCCCTTCACAACTTCATGTGTTGAATACAAGTTCATTCTTGTGTTTTACCTGAAAGTGAAAACTTGTATTTCTAATCGTGAATTTCCATTCAAATATTTTATAATCATCAATGCTGGGGCCATGGTTTGGCTGCCATTTGCTTCAAAACATTTAGCTTTCTGGACTTGATGTGGCGCTTAGCAGTGGCATAAGACAGGGGTTTTTCTGGCTGTGGCATGCAAGATCCTGCCTTAGCAAGAGCATCAGCTCTTTCGTTCCTCTGTATGTCGCAGTGCGAACGAATCCACGACGGATCAGTTTCCTGGCGGATTCAATCATGGCATCCACAAGCAGACGACACTCAATCACGACGGCCGAGTCTGTTCAGCCAACAAAAATTACTATTTCAGGGTAATTAGATAGCTGGAGTCTTCCTAGTGCCAACAGTATCGCAAAAACCTCCCCATCGAAGTGTGATGCCACTCAAGCCACTTGGTCACTCGTTTCAAAATCAGCAAAGTACACTACTTCTCCTGTTCGTCTTATTGCTGAGCCGTCAGTGTAAATATGGGACCATTCCGGAGTAAGATAGTTTTCTCTAGTTCTCTAAGTCTTTCAAGGGCCAAAAATTTCAAAATGTGGGAGAGAACTTCTTCTTTTTGCAAATGACAGAGGCTGATTTTAAAGGTCTGTCTATGGGGAAAGGCAGAAGATTGTGAGATCCCCTTGATACCTTGCTTGGGTTTTCAGTCTTGCATTTAAAGGAGCGTATGACGTCCAGTACCATCCTCCATTTCTTTCTAGACGTTTGTGGACGGACAGTGCGCTGACTTCTCTTCGATTTCAGCCTAATTTTCCATAGCAACGATTGGCATGGATTCTATTTTCAAGTACCATTGATGAATTCCCCGATATGGAACTTGATTTTCACAATCATTTCGTCGTAACAATGTGTGGTCGTTCGCGACAGCGTTAATGATTTTTCGCGGCTTCCAATGTTCAGATCACGACAAAACCAATGTGAATTATTCCAAACTTTTGAACAAAATCGAGCTAGCAAAACGTAGGAAATTTATGTTTGAGTAAAACCACGTTGCTATTTGTCCGATGTTGATGAAATTTATGATGGAACCGTCTCATAGGATATTTGCGAGCATGCTTTTGGTTTATTATTTTCAATAATGAACCTTTGGAATCGACCAAGAAAAAAAAAATTTTAACACCCCCTCAAAATTTGATGGTTTACGTTTCAAGGTGCGTAGAATCCAAAAATCGAATAAAAACGCTGCAAATTATTACACAAAGGTTTATTATTTTTATATAGATCACTCGTCTACAAAATCACCAACCATCCAAGATGAAGAGAAAAAGAAAAAAAAATCAAAAAAATCAAAACCACCAACCATCGATCGCATTTCGGTCAGCTCTAATTTGAACGGAGATTAGGCCTTTTTTTGCCATTCACACTCGTGTTTTGATTTATATATATATATATATATATTTCAATATAAACCCTTAAATTTCCGTAGGGTGCGAACGGTTTGTCCTACAGAGCTCTGCGTGGTCTCAAAAAATTCTAAAAATTCTATAGAATCTTAAATTGAAGGAAAAACCATACCTTTATATCGAAATTTTTTGAGTTAGGGCATTTTCAAAATTTCAAAATTGATTTTGGAACCCTTAGGAGTGACCTACATCAACCAAAAGCTTCGGGGCACAACTAGACCCCAAATGGAGCCTACATACCAAATTTCATCAAAATCGGTCAATGCTAAGTGGCAAAAGTGCCGCGTACGGCGTACGGCGGACGGACGGCCAAATTTTTATTCGATTTTTGGATTCTACGTACCTTGAAACGTAAACCATCAAATTTTGAGGGGGTGTTAAAATTTTTTTTTCTTGGTCGATTCCAAAGGTTCATTATTGAAAATAATAAACCAAAATTTGGCCGTCCGTCCGCCGTACGCGACACTTTTGCCCGCTTAGCATTGACCGATTTTGATGAAATTTGGTATGTAGGCTCCATTTGGGGTCTAGTTGTGCCCCGAAGCTTTTGGTTGATGTAGGTCACTCCTAAGGGTTCCAAAATCAATTTTGAAATTTTGAAAACGCCCTAACTCAAAAAATTTTGATATAAAGGCATTGTTTTTCCTTCAATTTAAGATTCTATGGAATTTTTAGAATTTTTTGAGACCACGCGGAGCTCTGTAGGACAAACCGTTCGCACCCTACGAAAATTTAAGGGTTTATATTGAAATATATATATGTATAAATCAAAACACGAGTGTGAGTCGCAAAAGAGGCCTAATCTCCGTTCAAATTTTAGCTGACCAAAATGCGATAGATGGTTGGTGATTTTGTTTTTTTTATTAAAAAAAAAAAAAATTATTTTTTTTAATTTTTTTTCTTCATATTGGATGGTTGGTGATTTTGTAGACGAGTGATCTATATAAAAATAATAAACCGTTGTGTAATAATTTTCAGCGTTTTGTAAGTTGGAAAAAGCTGTTATCTTACCATTGTAATACCATGGTTTGGATATACAAAAAGCCATAGAAAAAATAAATCACCCTAGAGTCTAACTGAAAAACTTAAAAAAAAAGAGAAAACATCTGCCAAGTGGGTGTGGCACGTAGCTTCCTCGTACCCGATTGTATAGATGATCCTATGAATAGTAGCTAATCTCAAAACATCTATCCCTATGTATCTTGGGGACCGTCTACACGTCAACCCGCACAATATCTGAATATTTCTTGTAAATAGGACGAAAATGTAGAAGTCATGGCTGTTACAAGGAAATTCACTTTTGCGCTAGCTCAGCAGCTTCTGTTTGGTCCGGGGCATTGATTTTCATAGAGGGTTATCTACACGCCAATCTGAATAATTCTGAATAATTTCATCAAATTCGGATGAAAAATGTAAGTTTTATAGCTATTACAAGGATTTTACATTTGCGCATGCGCAGAAGCTTATCGACAGGGGTTTGATTTTCATAGGGAACAATCTGCACTTCAATCCGCATAATCCCTAAAAATGTCATCGAAATCAAATGGGAAATGTAGGAGTGAAGGCTGTTACAAGGAATTTACGTTTGGGCTTGCTCAGCAGCTACTATCTGTCGGGGGGTGACGGTTTTCATAGCGGACCGTCTACACGACAACTTCATATACTTTTTCCCGTTACAAGGATTTCATTATAGACACAGAGACACACAGACAGACAGGCACGTAACCAAAGTTGTTCGGGAAGACCTGAAACGTAAAACGCGAGTGGAAATTTCGATTTTGGAGAACATTTTTTTTCATCCTTGAAAAGTGAAAAAGGAAGACAAATTTACTAAAAATCGGTTAAAGGAGTTTTTTGAAAATTCTTCCGTTATTTCGTGCCACATTATTGAAACAAAGACCCAGTAACGAGGAACAACGTAATTGTTATAGCAGTTTCTTTGTTCCGCCCACGAGAATACGTACGTAACTCTTCTCCGCCTACTCCCTCTCTTTTATTGTTGGGTATCATATCTGAGCAACTTTCCTGTCCACTCAAACTCTTGGTCGAATAAACCCATAAAAGTGATCAACGAGACGACGCACCCGAGGAATCCACTTGCCAGCACTGCCGTCCCCTTCAGTCCTCTCTCCTGTCATATCCACCCTCTCAGTCCAACGACAAATGCACTGTTTGCTAACAAATATTTTATATAGGTAAAAAACGTTGATTAACTATTTTAAATGACCATGGCCGCCAATATACTAAACTCCATAGATAGGGGCTATTTTTAAAATTAACTCATTTCGAATTATACAAGGTTTATACAGCCATAATACATATGTATTATATATTACATATTTTTATATACATTACATTATATACGAATATTGTCCCTCCCCCCTCCCATGCTAGAATCGTCCAGATAGTGGTTAACAAAAGTTTTTTTTTGTGAATTATCATGATTTTGGTTTATTATTTTCAACAATGAACCTTTGGAATCGACCAAGAAAAAAAAATTTAACACCCTCTCAAAATTTGATGGTTTACGTTTCAAGGTACGTAGAATCCAAAAATCGAATAAATAATAAACCAAAATTTGGCCGTCCGTCCACTTTCCCTACTTAGCATTGACCGATTTTGATGAAATTTGGTATGTAGGCTCCATTTGGGGTCTAGTTGTGCCCCAAAGATTTTGGTAGATGTAAGTCACTTCTAAGGGTTCAAAAATTAATTTTGAAATTTTGAAAACGCCCTAACTCAAAAAATTTTGTTATAAAGGTATTGTTATTCCCTCAATTTAAGATCAGAAACACGAGTGTGAATCGCGAAAGAAGCCTAATCTCCGTTCAAATTTTAGCTGACCGAAATACGATCGATGTTTTTCTTCATGTTGGATGGTTGGTGGCTTTGCAGACGAGTGATCTATATGGAAAAATAATAAACCTTTGTGTAATAATTTGCAGCGTTTTTTATTTGATTTTTGGATTTTACGTACCTTGAAACGTAAACCTACAAATTTTGAGGGGGGGGGGGGGGAGGGTTAAAAAAAATTTTAACACAGAATGTGTTTTTGCGATGACCTACCGAAAAAAAATCGTCACGAAAAAGCGACAGAAAAAACCGTTACGCGCCTTTTATAATGATTTTCACGTGCAACCAAGCCGTTGGTAAGGAAATAGAACTCCCGCAGTGTTCATTGCACAGAAATTGTTCACCATTCGTTGGAAAGCTCTCAATTTATATAGTATTTTTCTTGTAGTTACATATTTATTTATATAACATTTATAGGGTTTTAGACCAAATTAAATGTCTAACAATTATTTATTTTATTATTGCCAAAGACTCCACATTTATTATTGTTGTTTTTTATTTAACGGATGACTAGCATCGCAAAAACACATTCTGTGTTCCTATGATTTCATACAGAGTATGGAAAAAGAAATAAACCGGGGGGTGCAGGGGTGCGGAGCCCCCCTTCGAGGCGCAAAGCGCCGAGTTTTTTTCTCAGTCGATTCCAAATGTTCATTATTGAAAATAATAAACCAAAATGAAAATTGAAATTGAGTGTATGTACCTAAGTGGGAATTAAAATTACTCCATCTTTCCATTATAAGCCCTCAAGCTGACATTTCCGTTCTAGGGATGAAGGTAGAGCAAGGAACTTAGATTATTGTATGGAGATTAGCGACTATGTCCCGAAGCTTTTGGTTGATGTAGGTCAATTCTAAGGGTTGAACTTTTGAAAACGACCTAACTCAAACATTTTAGATATAAAGGCACTGTTTTTCCATCAATTTACGATAGTATAGAATTTTTAGAATTTTTTGAGACCACGCGGAGCCCTGTAGGACAAACCGTTCGCTCCCTACGAGAATTCAAGGGTTGGAATTACGATAAATCAGAAACACGAGTGTGAATCACCAAAGAGGCCTAATCTCCGTTCAAATTTTAGCTGACCGAAATGCGATCGATGTTTTTCTTCATGTTGGTTGGTGGTAACGATGGCAAAGCAGACGAGTGATCTATATTGAAAAATAATAAAACTTTGTGTAATGATTTGCAGCGTTTTTTCACTAATTTTCGACGCTGGATCACGAGGTGGTAAATATTTTTGGATTTTACTGGAATTTTACGAAACGGTGGCCGAAAATCAGGTGGTTTTTAATGGAAAATCGCCCTTTTTCCATCCTTACGAGTTACGACGCTATTTCAATCAGTTCTGGTGGCTAAAACTAACCCTAAATTTCATTGTCTTTCCTTCCTCCCAAATTCGGGAGTCGTAATTACAATGATTTTTCACTATTTGCGTTTTAATAAATGGTATGGCCCATAACCTAAAATATGAACATGTATATTCAGGTAACAGGAGGGCCGGTGGTGCTGCAGGCTGAGATTATTGAGCCCCAATGAACCTCTTTCGCTGTTGAAAGCCGCAGTGGACATGAACAACCTCTTTGTTTGCCTGGTGTTCTCCAAGCGTTGAAAATAGATTTTTCTTTATCTCTACCGCCGACCAAACGCCGATGCGTCGAACCTTCCCGGATTCTCTTTTTCCACCGTCGAACAAAAAAAAAAACAAAAAAATCCTCGATCCGAGTACTTTGATCTACATTTCCCTCTTCGATGTTTCATACGTGAGAATGTGTGGGTTGGGTTTAGGCGTAGGTGTGTATGTGTAGAGGCTGTACTCTGCTTTGATGTTCATTCACGGACGTCAGTGATCACCCGGCAGACTATCGGCTGTCGTTCCAGCACAATGGTGCCTACTGGAATCAACCATGGACTTGCAATCAAGGGAGCCTCCCGTTAGCTGTAATCCTCCTGAGCGCTAAAGAGCTCCAAAGACTAGTTCGAAAATGAATATTCTCCGGTCTCCGCAAAACCTCTCTCTATCCTTTGTGAGAGTCGACCACATTTTTTTAATGAAAAAGTTTTTCAACGTAGCTTCTTTTCTAAGCTAATCGCACAATGCTGCGGAGAAAATAACCTGGGCAGCAGGTACATCATCATGATTAAGGTCTTACACAGCAACCTTCACTGACCTGACTCCAACGCATTCGAGAAAAGAATATTGACATCGCGATCATCTGTGAGCAACATCATTATTAACCCTAGAAGTGCACAGCGGAGTGTTTGACACCCCACGATATGTTCAAACGTGTGCCGTTCCTAGAATCTGGTCTTTCTCCGCTTCTCCCTCTCAGGTAAATAATCGTAAATATTGCCCTCCCCTACCGTCGCAGGTAGCGGGTCAGTAGTTGACCAGATTTCGTAAGAAAAGATTTTTAAAGTCGACTGGGGTGTTAGACAATCCCCCTTTGCAGTTATTGCCTATTATCTCTCGAGTGTTCGAAAGCAGTTTTTTACGGAGTTTGTGGTATGGGACGAAATCGCTGTAGTTTTGCATGAGCTTGCCGAACAGGAAGATCTGATGAGTGAAGAAACCTCCGGCTGCTAATAGCAGAGATTCTCGACAGAAATAATTCTGGCACCACAGATCATCCTCAGACGTTGGCGAATTATGCAAGGTGTTCGTTTTGTGTTAGACATAAAGACAGGAAGACTAAAACCGTTTGCGCGTCCTGCCTGCAGCCCATGTGACCTTTCATCAGTGCCGCTTCTGTTGAAAGTTACCACTTTGCAACTGATGGAAAAAAAAAATTTCAACATAGCTTCATCATTAATCCACGAGCGACTAGTACCCATAATTGAAGAACGTAAGCTGTTTCCAAGGCACCAGTTTGGCTAACGAAAGAACATTCCTCGATCGTTCAAGTCCTTCGAATAGCACATATAATTGAACAAGCCCTTGAAGAAAAGAAAGTCTGCTCAGCCGTCTTCCTTGACGTCACTCAGGTGTTTGACAAAGTTTGGCATGAGGAACTCAACTACAGCAACTATGTAGATCGACCAAACAAAACGTACTATGTCAATTGATCGGGATTGTGGTCAACTGGAAACAACACCTTCTTCGCCGAGCTTTCGGTAAATTTATTACCTTCCTCAGGGCTTGAAGGTTGTTTATTTAGTGATACCACCAAACGTCTATAAATAAAGAAAAGGTGGAGACGGCGCCATAGTTATAGAAGATACATTTACGGTAAAATGAAGAAATTAATTAAAACAACGGCTTTTTTTAGTACAGAACAATGGAATAACAAAAACGCAAGGACTCCAGCTCACAGAGAATAATAATTTAACTTAAGTTAGGATAATAACTCTCTTAACTAAGAATAATAACTTGGAAAGTTATTATTCCCTGTGAGCTGGAGTCTTTTTTGTTATTCCATTGTTCTGTACTAAAAAAAGCCGGTGTTTTTAATTAATTTCTTCATTTTACCGTAAATGTATCTTCTATAATTATGGTGCCGTCTCCACCTTCTCTTTATTTATGGACGTTTGGTGGTATCACTAAATAAACAACCTTCAAGCCCTGAAGAAGGTAATAAATTTACCGAAAGCTCGGCGAAGAAGGTGCTGTTTCCAGTTGGCCACAACCCCGATCAATTGACATAGGACTCAACTACAAGCTGCGCAAAGTATGCTAAGCTGCTTCAGTCTTATCTCACCAATCGCTACTTCAGAATAAAGCAAGAAGACGCCTACTCAGAGCCAAAGCTAATCAATGCAGGAGTTCCACAAGGTAGTGTTCTTGGACCGCCTTTATAGCAGTGATCTCCCAGAAATTGGAATGAACACCACAGCCGCCTTCGCAGATGATACAGCGATTTTGGCAGTCGGAGAATTTAACACTGAATCCACTAACAAGTTAAATCAATAAATATCCAACATACAAAAGTGGACAGCAAAATGGAGAATCAAAATAAATTAAACTAAGTCGGTACATGTCGATTTCACTAACAAGAGAATCGAGTATATTCCGGTACATTTCATGGAAAAAGTTATTCCGAATGCTAATGAAGCCAAACACCTAGCCTTGACACTAGACGCCAAACTTAGATGGGAAGCCCATGTCAAAAAAAAGAAGGAAGAACTCCGTCTAAAATTCAGAAAAATGTATTGGCTGATGGCGAGACGGTCGAAGTTGTCAATCCAGAACAAGCTTACTCTGTACAACCAAGTCCTTAAACCAGTCTGGACTTATGGAGCTCAGCTTTGGGGCTGTAAGACTCAGTCAAATCGAGACATCATCCAAAGATTCCAGAACAATGTGCTAAGAACGGCGGTCAATGCACCATGGTACTTTCGAAACGAACGTCTCCATCATGAGCTTCGGATCGGAATAATAAACGATGCTATAAGACGACAAGCTGTGAGACACCTACAGCGGCTAAGACGTCACATCAACATTCCATTTGGGGTCTAGTTGTGCCCCGAAGCTTTTGGTTGATGTCAGTCACTTCTGAGGGGTGACAATTAAGGACATTTTAAATAGTGCCCCTTCTCAAAAATTCTCGAAATGAAGGTATTGTTTTTTTTACCAATTTAAAATAGTATTGCATTTTTAGAATTTTTTGAGACCACGCGGAGCTCTGTAGGACAAACCGTTCGCTCCCTACGAGAACTTGAAGGTCGGGCTTACGATAAATCAGAAACACGAGTGTGAACTTCAAAAGAGATCCAATCTCCGTTCAAATTTTAGCTGACCAAAATGCGATCGTTGTTCGTTTCTTCGACTTGTTTTCAGTTTTGCGTCCTTCGCAACCAGCAATCAAATTTCCTGATAATTAGGGCAACCTCAACTCCCTGTTTCTGTTGATCGCCTCCCTGTTATTTCTTCCGAATAAACTTGATTGTGAAGTAGGTATGTGGTAGGTACCTACTGTTCGCACATAGAAATAATGCGGTTGGCCAATTTCCCGAAGGGTATACCTGCTAACATAGACGACTACCTGTTCCAAAATCTTAGGTAGCCTGTTAAGTCAGGCTGTTAAGAAATTAAGAAAGGGCCGAGCCTCAATAATCGTAATCCAGGCATCGAGCAACTCTCCACTCAGCCAATGGTTAGGAAGGATTTTTATCTCGAATGTGAGTTCACTTGCCCTTATGTTTACCCATCTGTCAGTTTTAAAATTTGAAAGAAGCATCATCGTTTAGGTACTGGAAGCGTGATTTTATTTTTGAATTAATGAATGTACATTCTCTTAATTGATAAGACTTTCCCAAGGGTAAGGAACCTGTTTTATTTTTTTATCATTGTTCTGAATTTGTTTTGTTTTGCCTGTAATAAACCATGTGTCATCAACCCTCTGTCTATTTTCCCTGGCTTGAATGGCAGGCAGAAGAAGGACGATGTTTTTGGAATTGTAATAAATATGGACACCTCACCAAACCATCCGCATTCTTTCAATCTGCAAACCGTAGGTAGTATCAATGGTTCAACCTTGTCGTGGCGCGGAGTGTGGTGGGGAAAAAGTGCCACGGAGTTGCGCGAGTTGGGCATCTCGGTAGGCGTACTCCGTGGTATCACCACCCGTGTCCTGCTCGCCTCATATTTGAACTGGTGGTCGTTTTATAGAGGCACTTCCCTTCCTCCCTCTCTCCCACCCCCACCTTCCTCATCTTCATTCTTCCCTAGGGCCGGCGTCGGGTGAGTCCTGGGCGTCCTCCTCATTATATTTGATTTATTTGTTTATTTTATTTATGGCATGCCCGTATAGTGTCAGCGTTTTTAAAATCTACATACCACGAAGCGTAAACCATGAAGTTTTGAGGGCCGGGGGTGTCATAATTTTTTCTTTCTTGCTCGATTCCAAAGGTTCAATATTGAAAATGATAAACCAAAACGCTGCAAATTATTACACAATGGTTTATTATTTTTCTATACATATAGATCACTCGTCTGCAAAGTCACCAACCATCCAACATGAAGAAAAACATCGATCTCATTTCGGTCAGCTAAAATTTGGACGGAGATTAGGCCTCTTTTGCGATTCACACTCGTGTTTCTGATTTATCGTACGTCCAACCCTTAAAGTCTCGTAGGGAGCGAACAGTTTGTCCTACAGAGCGCCGCGTGGTCTCAAAAAATTCAATAGAATCTTAATTTGAAGGAAAAACAATACCTTTATATCAAAATGGTTTGAGTTAGGGCGTTATCAAAATTTAAAAATTTATTTTTGAACCCTTAGAAGTGACCTACATGAACCAAAATCTTCCCTAATGGAGCCTACATACCAAATTTCATCAAAATCAGTCAATGCTAAGGCAAAAGTGCCGCGTACGGCTTACGGCGGACGGACGGCCAAATTTTTATTCGATTTTTGGATTCAACGTAGGTACCTTGAAACGTAAACCATCAAATTTTGAGGGGGTGTTATAAAAAACATTTTCTTGGTCGATTCCAAAGGTTCGTTATTGAAAATAATATACCAAAATGGATTTTACGTGTCTCTACAATATTTCTCAAGAAGATGATAGTCGCGTTTCACTTTATTGCTTGATGGTATATTGGGTTGGAAGTACATGAAATGGAACATTGCGAGTCAGATCGTTGGAGAACTCTAACTCAAAAACCCGATAGTAAGTTCGATTTTACTTCAGGTGTGAATGTTGAAAATTGTAACTCAAAGTCGATTATGGCAGAAGGAAGAATCATCTTTAGTCATTGTCTGCTTCAATCGATAAATTGCCATAAGTGCAGCGTTGACAAGAAAACGCCTTTTCCTCCCACAGGCTGACGTAGATTCCCCAGATCGCCCCCTCAATCAACCATTCCCTGTCTACCCCCTTTAACCCTCTCTCCTCTATCCCTAAATTTGTGACGATCTTTTTCGAGTCATTTGATTCGGAAATACGCGTGGGAGTCTCTCGGTCGTCAGCATTCATCAAGTCAATGAGATGTTCGGGGATCGATTCTTCGTGCAACCCCTTTCTTAACGAGTGGGGCCATTTTCAGCCACTAGCTAGGTAAGGTCCTCTCTCTTTCTTCCCGGATAATAACGCTTGATTTGTGTGGCATTTCAAAAGTCGCATGTGTATTCAATTATGGAAGAGAATTTCAAGGAATGACGAAGAGTAAACAAGAAAGGACCTTCAAAGAAATTCAAAGGTCGGAAGGTGGCTGTTAACTAGGCTACTTGGCCGCTCATTGTCCAGCTCTGGAACCACTGGGAGCCAATCAAAGCCCAGACCTACCGTGGGCGAGGGCTTCTGAGCATAGAACAGGAAACTGCTTCTCACTATAAAACAAGCACTGAATGACCAACAACTCTTTTTAACCTCCTTCTTCTCCCTTTCACAGACCTTTGAGGATTTCGCTTCAGACCTGTAGCGGTAACTACAGTTTATTTTTGCGTTTTTTGGTTTATCATTTTCAATAATGAACCTTAGGAATCGACCAAGAAACATTTTTTTTAACCCCCCCCCCCCTCAAAATTCGTTGGTTTACGTTTCTAAGTTGCGTAAAATCCAAAAATCGAATAAAAATTTGGCCGTCCGTCCGCCGTACGGCACTCCTTAGTTCCCATGGACCGATTTGGGACTTATGGACGTAGGACCGAGGTCTAGCTGTGCCCCGAAGCATTTGGTTGATGTCAGTGAAAATAAGGGATGAAATTTTCAAAAAGGCCTAGCTCAAAAACTTTCAATACAAAAGTATTGTTGTTTTTTAATTTAAAGTAGTATTGACTTTTTAGAATCGAATGAGACTACCCAGAGCTCTGTAGAACCAACCGTTCGCCCACCATGAGAACTTAAGGGGGTCTCAGTCGGTCGACGTTCGTTCCTCGTTCCAGGTCAGTATTTGGCCAAATCGATGGGGCAAAAACTTGAAAAGTTGTACTTAAAATGAAAATTTTAAAGGATTTTAAAAATTCATTAGTGCACGGCCCTAGGAAATTGAATAACTGAAATATTGCCGCTGGAATCATCAAAATCGAACAATAATTGCCAGAGAAATAAGGAAAAAACATGGGAGAAACCGTTTATTCAGTAGTTTTTCTCATATTTCTTTGGCAATAATAGTTTGATTTTGATATTTCTTTTATTCAATTCCCTAGGGCTGTGCTCTAACGAATTTCTAAAATCCTTTGAAATTTCAAATTTAGGTACAACTTTTAACTTTGCGCCTTCAATTTTGGTAAATACTAAAAACGACAGGCGACCCCCCCTTAAGGGGGTCTCAGTCGGTCGCCGTTTATCCTCGTTCTGGGTTAGTATTTCCCTAAATTACAGGTGCTCAAAATTTAAATTTGTACTTAAATTTGAAATTTTCCAGGATTTTCGAAATGCATTACAGCAGCAGCCCAGGGAATTGAAAAACTAGAAGATTGCCGCTGGATTCATCAAAATAGAACATTAAATGCCAGAGAAAAATTGGGAAACCTTAAGTGAATAAACAATTTTTCCCATTCTTCTCTGTAATAACTTTTACAGTTTGATGCGGCTGTAATTTAGGGAAATACCAGTAACAAGGAACGAACGGCCACCGACTGGGACTCCCTTAAGGGTTGGGCTTATGATAAATCAGAAACACGAGTGTGAATCGCAAAAGAGGCCTAATCTCCGTTAAAATTTTAGCTGACCGAAATACGAACGTTGATCGTTTCTTCGAGTTATTCCCAGTTTTGAGTTTTTCGCAACCAGTATTCAAATTTCCTATCGAAGGCACCCACAACTCTTCATTGCTTCGAATCGAGTTTGAAGCGTTTATTTCTTCAAAATAAACTTGATTGTGAAGCGAAAATATGTTTGTTAGGTAGCGGCAATGACAAAGGCGAGCGATCTACACAGACAAATAATAAACCTTTGTGTAATAATTTACAGCGTTTTTACGCCCGTTGAATTTTTGGTTACTGCTTTTGAAGTCTAAAATTTGTTTTCTTTCAAGTTGCCAGTTCTCCTTTTATTTTCCAAATTTGGTAAAATATATTTTTTCGCACAAATATGTTCGGCCATTATTATTTTGGAGTCGGGTGAATATTTGTGCAATATTTGTCTTCCGCTACAGCCAGAAGATGCAGCCAACGTAGTCGGTGGCCTGGTTCGATGCATGAACCAGCTTCGTTCGGTAACAGTAGCTTGTCACGGCTCCAAGCGCTCATTTGTCCATAGAGACCATCCCACTACCCACGATGCTGTTCGACGCCCACTTAAATCTCAGTATGATACCCCAAACATCGCCCTGGAACGTGGTGAGAATGTTTTACGGGTTCGCATCAACGGCATTGATCAAATCCAATCCACCAAATCAAATCCAAATCAATCGATCGCCTCAATCCAGCCTCCACCCTGGGCGAAATTTTGGAGATAGCAGGAGAGTCGTTTTGCTGGAGGAGGACTTTGTAGCGGTTACTACAGTTTATTTCTGTTTTACCTGATAATTACGTTGTTTTTGGTTAACGTTTTCAAGTCAAAGATGTCTCTGCCATTCGTCTTCATTTAAGTTGACAGTTCTAGTTTTTTTTTTTTTCAAATTTCGTGAGATACATTATTGGCTATTATTATTTTGCGGTCAGATAAATAAATTAATTTAATAAATACCATTGTAGTTCACTACTGAACCTTCAAACCTAATCAACCCGTCCTATTCTCTGAGAAGGTGCCAAATATGCAAAAGCCAGAAATAAGACTGACAGGGACGGTAGTACCTCCGAAAAAAACGATAATTTGTTGTCAACTGAAATGCCACAGAGCAGCATCCTGCCACCACCGGTCTCTGTTCGTAATGCACCCTTGAGAAATAATACCTCATTTCTTATTCTAGGTGCAGGAGATGTTTCCTCTCAATTCACCGTCTGTTTCAACTTGTGACCCAAGATCGTATTTTTCTTTATTAAAAACCCTCAAGCCCTCAAGGAAATAACGTGACAGAGACTCTACCTACCATCTCAAAACCTTGTCGACAATTTTGGTGCCACCCAAAGAAATTGAAGCATCTTAGGACAGCTGTGATGCAACAACGTTCGGAGGATAAGCTGTTCCATCAAGAACTGATGATGTATACAAGAAAACCAAAGGTGGTTCCCTAGAACTGTACCCTGGGTTCTAATATTAACTATTATCGGAAACAGAAACACGTCACATCAAGACCAGAACGTAACTCAACAACTTACATTTCCTCAACACCTGATTTATCACGGTAACAATAATAATCCATGGAGTACTCAACTCTCTTACAGTGCTCCCCTATTTTCCTTGAGTTGGAAAAGAGGGGAACCTCCATCTCCATCTTCCACTCGTAACTTCCGATTGCAAAGTCGGTTTTCTTTGATGGACCTTGGTCCAAGTATTCTCGTGCGTTGAGGCGATCTTCTTCTGCCCGACTTATTCCCATCCTTATCTTTGTACTTTTTCGGATTGTTATTCTTCATATTCTTTCCATATTCCGAATTTTCGAACAGCTAAGAGCAAACTGTAGGCTTAACATTCGCTCCTTTACCGCTCTCCAGTCTGCTTGGGGAAAAGCCATTACCAGCTCGGTTTTTCTTTTATTCTCCTGACTCTCTTGCCACTGCTATACTTTTCCTTTCTCATATGCATCTCATCAGTTTCAACTTGCTCCACACCTCTAGCATTCTTCTTCATTTTCATCTCCTCTCTGTATGTCCTCTTCCTTTAGCATGTACTTCCCATCCGTCTTCAATTGCATCGAACATACCACCTCAACATGCTTCCTTTCTAACCTAGCCTTAACTTCAATTTCTGAGTCATCTTTGTTGTCAGTTTCACAAGACCCAAGCTGTTTGACCTTTTCAGAAACTGATCTCAGACATCTCAGACTGAAAACCCAGGGTTCTCATCGCACCAGCCGCAGCAACCTCGACATGCTTGTTGAAATTGAGCTGCTCATCACAGATGACTCCCAGATCTTTATCTCCTTAACTCTCAAGAGAGGGGCACCACAGAGGTGATAGTTGTGAGTCAGGTGAAGGTCGCTTCTATGGAAAGATATAACTGAGCACTTAGCAGGGTTTAGAAATAGGTGGTTATCTGAACACTAAGCCTCCAAAAGACGAACAGACTCTTGCAGGGCATCGCAATCCTCTGGTGAATTCACATGGCCAAAAAGCTTCATGTCTTCGGCAAACAGCAGGCACCTGACCCCAGGGCGAAGAAGCTGAACTACACTGTTAATTCCCAAAAGGAAACACAGAGGGCCAAGATGACTTCCCTGAGGAATCCCAGACGTGGCACAAAAGGAACCCGATAGTGCGCCATTCACCCGAACACAAAGCTGCCTCCCAGTCAAATAGCTGGCAATCCAATTCAGGAATGATACATGCACCCCCAGCGATCCTAAAAGAGACAAAAGGTGCTTGTGAGAGAGCTTATCGAAAGCCTTGGCGAATTCCGTCGAGATGGTATCAGTTTGTAGGCCTCGGTGAAAACCCGCCATCACAAAGTCTTGAAATTCCAACAAGTTGCTGACGGTCGATTTTTTTCGAATGAAGCCATGTTGTTCACTCGCCAAGAATGAAGAGAATTCAGCAGTCAGCTGATTGACGATCAACTTCTCCAGGGTCTTGGGTGCCGTCGATAATAAGCACACAGGGCGGTTACTGCTTAATGCAACTCCTATCCCCGTTTTTAAATATAGGCGTCACAAAAGTAACTTTTTTACAACTCGCCAGTAGCTTTTTCCAAGGTGTCTGTGCCAATTTCGGTAACTTATAACACCCCGTCTCTCGTTTTTAGGGAGGCCCGTGACCACAATAATTCTCCGGCTTTGGGGTCCGAAGACGTCAAGCCATCTTGAGTTGGCTTCGTTCCTCTTTGCAGTTGAGCTATCACAGTCTTGGTGAAATCGTCTAGCCACAGAATAGTATGTCTATGTTTTGACAAAACTCTCGTCACGAAACTCAGAACGTAAGAACAATATTTTTAAGAGACAGCAATGTCAACAGGTGTGGGATTCCATCACAATTCGTCCAGTTCTCAGTTTCATGATTTATTGATAAGGTATCGGTTGTGTTCGCTGATCGATTGCGTGGGGATGTAGAAGCTAGCAAAATTATGCATGAAGTAACTATCTGTGCATTATTAGGAACACGAAATGAAGTATATCGAACTAATAAGTGAGCCTGTTTATCGCAGAAGTTTCTACTGCTCTCCGTGCACAAGTTCCCGTCTTTGCGTGACTCTCCTCCCGTAGATCTTTCGAAAGATTTTACTAAAATATACGTTCCGTCTGAGATGTCGCATTGCACGCATAATTCATTCGTCCTACTGTAGTCGTATTTTCACCAGATTCGTGAGAATTGCGTTGCTAAAATAACTGGTGACGTAAAGCTACGCCCTTTCACGTGTCAACGAGACAGATGACGTCACGAGCTTTTTCCTTTTCCTTTTCCACACACTTCCGTTATGGAAATGATCGGAAATAAAAGGGTAGGAGGTCCTTCATATCGCTCCTCCTTGGGAAGCTCTCCGACAAGGAGAAACGAGACAGGGAGATCAAGTGAGGGACCAGAACACGAAATGTAATAGAGCGAAAAACATTTTGTTCAGTAAAGCATGCATTTCAGGGAATGTCCCTACAGATGGGAAGTAGATAGCTTACATCTATCCTGTGAGGGAATAACATCGATATGAAGGTACTTATGAATTCCCTAAATTGTTGAACCCAATGTATGGGTTCTTTCATAACAGCATTCTGGAAGTCCGAGCATATCAATGGATGGACACCATCTTATGATGAGTTGAGGGCCTAACGCTGATCCCTGGGCAACGAATCTTGTTCCCCCCTTGGGATAAATTTATCTCAAGGTTGATTTATAAGGGAGTGTCCCATCACACAGTGCTTACGTCCTCCCTCCCATTCTGCAAGCAGAGTGGAAAATCCCTGGTTAAATACCGTGGGAGACTGTTACACCCACATTCAGGGGCCTCATACACATAGGTGTGAGTACCCGTTTGCAATGCACTACAGGTCGAGCTGGGTGTTCTAGCTCACCCTTCCAACTATGCGGGTTGGTACCCGAGTTATTGGCGTACCACATAACTCACATGCCGGCACTACCTTGGAAGACTAGTCTACCATGGAAGCACCTTCCTTCAACTCTCAAGCTTAATCATCCAGTTTGGGTCTACAACCACGACCACCACGAAGCCAACCGCTCTTGGGGGGTAGGCAGGTGACACTGACAGAGCCGGTGACAATGTGTCGGTAGCCTAGGGCTCCCCCCGCCCGTGGAACCGATTTTGCGCCTTCGATTCGCCAGTGAACTGGATATTTCGGGCGCCAGAGGCCAGATCGGTCGCAGGCCCGTTACAGGGAATGTGGCCCTGCAACTGCCACTTTTCTCTCATCCACATAGTGGATAATCGAGGGAGGAAGACTATATGTAGCTCACTGGTTTTCGTCGTGACTTCAACCAGCTCAAGCACTACACAGGTACTGTGGCACCCGGTTTTTTTCCCCCAGTCGGATGTTCTCATCAATGAACTTCCTCGCCCTACTGGGAAGGGCTTTTATTGGCTCTCTGTACTTGCCCATTTCCAGTCTTCTCGACTTTGCAAGATCAACGATTCAATCTAATGTGGCGCTCTCGTAGTAGAGGTATTACCTCATCAGCAAACGTTTGTAGACTCGTTACCATATTCGAAGAAGCAAGTAGTTTGTCTATTGGAACCTCTTTCAATCCATATTCGGCTCTCTGATCGTCATACTGTCTGCACTCGATCAGTATGTGCTCAGACGTTTCTTCTGGATGTCCACACTCTCATGGGTGATTTTCCATCAGTCGGAATTGTGCTAGCGTACTACCAAACTCCCCATGTCCTAACACTAATTGTGTCAGATGGTGGGTGGTGATCCCTGGGCAGCTCCTGATATGACTATTTCATTCGTACTCTTTGAGTAGTCTCATTTGCTAGCGTTCTGTTTTTGACTGAGCTGTCCCTCACTGCCAGTAAATGATGTGGGACCCTGAGAGTAGTGCTCAAGGCCTCCAACATATCTGACCATCTTGCACATTCGAAAGCATTCTTCTCGTCAAGGGTCTCCAGTAGTGCAAGATTTCTTGTGTACCTACTGCCTTCTTGTAAAATAGAAATAGCAAACGTTCATTTCTTTCAGTAATCTTGAAATGTACAACAGAACAAAGCAAATACACAAAACGGCATGGATAGCCCGTTTACCGGGAGCACAGGTATAAAATTGAACAAAATTAACTAAATAAATAATTGAAAAACCGAAAATAAAACTTCATGTTATTGGAACGAGACTCGGTTATCTAGGGTAGCTGGGGTAGGGCACCTGCCGGATTCACAAATTGAATTCTCTAACCAACGTTGCCCTAGATCGGTAGGCAGAACGGCAATAAAGTGCCAAAGAGTTCCAATCCGCTCCGTCTAGTCGGCTGTTGGCATCCTGTGGTGAGAGTTAGCGCCTTCCCAAGCAAGCCATCCGGAACTCAGTCAGGACCTCTTGCCTTCACTTGTGTCACTTCATTTGTTGGTGTTTGGACGGTAAAATAACCTTTTCGGAAACCAAATTGTCTAGCTGATAGATTCTCTCTCCAGTCGTGTCCAGCATTCATAGTGGTCTCCAGGATGATGGCTTGTGTCCCTCTTTCTCTTAATCAATGTCTAAATAAACAATGTCAGCGTTGCTACGATGGTTTTTTAATGGTATCTTTTGGCATTCGTTCAACAAGACTTCAATAAGCATGAATAATCCACGTCGCAAGCTGGAGTACCAAAATTGAACGCCTCATTTCAAAGGAACTAATCGCTCGTATACTTGGAAAACATAGTAAGTCCAAAAACCTCGTAAGTCTATTAAGGATATATTTCGATCGAGGAAGTATGTCTGCGATCCCTCGTAAAATCTCTTGTGTGAAAACCAAACCGTTTTCCCGCAATCAGCTGGGAAAAAATCCTGTAAATCACAGGTCCTTCCAGATTGGTACGAAGACTCTACTTACTCTACTTGTAAGTTTGTGTTCCTCCATTGAGGAAGGAGTTGCTCCCCGCTGGATTCGCAAAAAAGGTGTTGTTCATTGTTATACTACTAGTTATGTCTTTTTATTAAATTTATATCGACTATTTTATCGAATCCATGGAGCCTATTCTTCAGGTAACATTAATTTTGGTTCAAGGAACGAGAGAAATGCATAGGAGCAGATTTACAAGGAATTCCATTCCATGCACTCTTTCGCATTGGAAAATGTTGCAGACTTACAAGCTTTACCTACTCGTTTTGGTTTATTATTTTCAATAATGAACCTTTGGAATCGACCAAGAAAAAAAATTTTAACACCCCCTCAAAATTTGATGGTTTACGTTTGATGGTTTACCCCCTTAAAGGTACGTAGAATCCAAAAATCGAATAAAAATTTTGAAATTTTGAAAACGCCCTAAATCAAAAAATTTTGAAATAAATTTATTGTTTTTCCTTTAATTTAAGATTCTATAGAATTTTTAGAATTTTTTGTGACCACCCGGAGCTCTGTAGGACAAACCGTTCGCTCACTAGGAGAATTTAAGTTTTGGACGTACGATAAATCAGAAACACGAGCGTGAATCGCAAAAGAGGCCTAATCTCCGTTCTGATACTTGATTCTCCGTTTTGATACTCTGGTGAAATAGAGTGCAATTTGGAAGATTTTGAGTCGAACAAAAAAAAAACGCTGCAAATTATTACACAATGGTTTATTATTTTTCTATATAGATCACTCGTCTACAAAATCACACTTCACAATATGAAGGAAAAAAAAAATCAGAATCACCAACTATCGATTACATTTCGATCAGCTCTAATTTGAACGGAGATTAGGCCTCTTATGCGATTCACACTCGTGTTTTGATTTATATATATATATTTCAAAATAAACACTTAAATTTTCGTAGGGAGCGAACGGTTTGTCTTACAGAGCTCCGCGTGGTCTCAAAAAATTCTAAAAATTCTATAGAATCTTAAATTGAAGGAAAAACAATACCTTTATATCGAAATTTTTTGAGTTAGGGCGTTTTCAAAATTTCAAAATTGATTTTGGAACCCTTAGAAGTGACCTACCTCAACCAAAAGCTTCGGGGCACAACTAGACCCCAAATGGAGCCTACATACCAAATTTCATCAAAATCGGTCAATGCTAAGTGGCAAAAGTGCCGCGTACGGCGTACGGCGTACGGCGGACGGCGTACGGCGGACGGCGGACGGACGGCAAAATTTTTATTCGATTTTTGGATTCTACGTACCTTGAAACGTAAACCATCAAATTTTGAGGGGGTGTTAAAATTTTTTTTTTCTTGGTCGATTCCAAAGGTTCATTATTGAAAATAATAAACCAAAAGAACCGCGAAAAACGGTTGAAAACTAAGGTCTGTGCAGACGACACAAGATTTGTCACACACACACACACACACTGACATACACCTAGGGCTTTTTTCGCTGATTTGGATTCAGAACGTGTTAAACGGATTAGTGCGTCGTTATTTTTTTTCTGTTGAGTGTTGTCCTCCTTCACCCACCGTCTGCCAAGTGGGTGTGGCACATAGCTTCCTCGTATCCATAACCCGATTATATAGATAATCAGATGCATAGTAGTTAATCTCAAAACACCAATCCAGAATCAACCTAGAAGACAAACCTAGAAAATTTCATCAAATTCGGATGAAAAATTAAGTGAGTAGATGTATGTGATCGGATCAAAAAAATACTTAGCCTCGAACCCGGGACCCCTGGGGGACAGTTGATGTTACGGCTGTTACAAGGAATTCACGTTTGCGCATGCGCAGTGGCTACTATCAGTCCGAAGGTGATGATTTTCATAGGGGACTATCTAAATACTAATCTGTAACATCCCTGAAAATTTCATTGAAATCGGATGGAAAATGTAGAACTTATGGTCGTTACAAGGAATTCACGTTTGCGCATGCACAGTCGCTTCTATCAGTCCGGGGGAGATTATTTTCATAGGGGACCGTCTACACACCAACCCGCACGATCCCTGAAAATTTCATAGAAATCGGACTATAACTTCGTATAGTTATGCGCGTTACAAAGAATTCATGACAGACACACAGACAGACAGACAGACACGGAACCAAAATTGTTCAGAAAGTTCTAAAACGCAAAACGCGAGTGAAAATTTTGATTTTGGAGAACTTTTTTTTTTCATCCTTGAAAGTGAAAACAAAGTTTCCGCTACCTTGGTAGACTCGGAAGCAAAATGAGAATGAAGTGAGAGTTGAAATTTCTCCATCTTTCCATTATAAGCCATCCAGGTGACATTTCCATTCTAGGGATGAGGGTAGTGCAAGGAACTTAGTGATTGTTGTATGGAGATTAGCTACTATGCATCGAATAATTTATACAATCGGGTTATGGATATGGGTTGTGCAGAGGTACAAAGGTATTGTCCGTATAGAACTCGGGAGAAAAGCTTTAGAAACGAAATTGAGATTAACCACAGTAGATGTAACCTTCAGTTAGATAGGAAGGAGTCGAGTACGTTACGTCGGTATTGAACAAAGAGAAGTATCGCTTTTAATCTCTTCAAGCATCCCTATCTCTAGGCTCGAAAAGTGGGGCAAGGACGTGCTTACTATTCAATCCCCTCTCACACGTCTTTCTCCTCCCTCCCGCCGTCTCTTTCACGTCGTGAGTTATTCTGATCCTGTAAATTCGTCAGAAGAGGGATTTTCCTCTAAAAAGATTCATCGCTTCCCTCCGAACTGTTACAGGCTTTGTTCCCCCGACTCTCTGGATCACTCCAGCGTTGCATAAGAGGGTGGAGCCGGACTTCCCACGGATTTCCCCAAGACAAAAAGTTGAGTTTTTCCCCAACAGTAAGTCATGACATAAGAGTATTCCTTTCTCTCGCAGTTGGACGAATTGAACAGGAGAACGTCTGCCAAGTGGGTGTGGCACACAGCTTCCTCCCGTCCATAACCCGACTATACAGGGTGTCCCATATGTTATCCACCAAACATTGAGAGTCAATTCTACATCTAATTTGCAACAAAAAATGTCTCCAAGCAATTTTTTAACCCCCTTAAAATCCGACTTTTTTGACTTTTAAGATTTTTTTCGTGTTTTCGACCTTACACCTTTAAAACGGTCATAACTCCTTAAATTGCAATTGGATAAATCAGAAACACGAGTGTGAATCGCAAAAGAGGCCTAATCTCAGTTCAAATTTTAGCTGACCGAAATGCGATCGATGTTTTTCATCATGTTGGATGGTTGGTGGCTTTGCAGACGAGTGATCAATATAGAAAAATAATAAACCATTGTGTAATAATTTGCAGCGTGTTTAGAAACAAAAATTATTCTGGTTCTATATCATGGCGTTCGAAAATACCACATTATTGAATATTCACCATAAGAAAACAAGTATCCCAAGAAATCGGCATAGTATAACTCAAGAATCACGAGTATTTCAGCATAGCATAATTAAACCAAAACAACACTCGTTCGTCAATTGCTGATTCCAAGGTGACATCAATGTACGGGGGCGAAATTTATTTTATTGATTCAAAGATGAATCCTCCAACAACAAAACTACGCCAAATAATATCCAATTGACAAATGAATTTAAAAGAAAATGAAGAACAGCTTACCTCAGATGTGAAAACAGGTGACGCCGCCATGATGAAATGGGGAGTTATGTCATGCTGTTGCTCAACGCTTCACTAGGTTTTACCAAGAAACTGATGGTTCCATCGATTCGGGCGCGAAAATTTGAATAGGAAACAGCAAAAACCTCAAATTCGGTGAAATTGAGTTTTGTCATGCTGGTTCTTAGCCGTCGATAAGTAGGGGTGAGGCAATCATAGGAAAATCAATCCACTTCTCTTCCAATTTGAGCAGGAGAAGTAATAAAAACCTTTTCTCAGGATTTGCGGACGTGCAGACAGACAGACGGGGAACCGAAATTGTCCAGGAAGATCTAAAACGAGAAACGCGAGTGGGAATTTTGATTTTGACGAACTTTTCTTTCCATCACCCAAAAGTGAAAACAATCCTCTACTTTGGAAGACTCGGTAGGGAGATAACGGTGAGGCCCGGTGGCTTCACCTGTAGTAAATGAAATGTCATTGAACTGCCCGCACCGAATTCGTAGCAGAGCGCCTGCCTGCCTCTCAAAGTTTCGTTCCCCGTTGTCGCTCAGAGATTGCCTGCCTCACCAAGTTACACAACTTTGTAAATTCCTCAAACGTCAAAGCTTCATAACCGAAAATGTGGAAACCTGTAAAACTAACCGACCAGAAATCAGTGATTTTCCGACCCTCTAGCAGAGATGGGCGAATTCTTATTCATAAATACGATTATGAATACAACAAATCATATCTGCGATTTTATGATTATGAATACGAATACAGGTATGAATATGAATACGAATACAATAGTGTTCACAATTTGAATAAGATTTTCCCCCATATTGATATTTTGAATACGATTTTATGATTTTTTCTATGATTTCCCTAAAAATCGATTTTTTAAAACAATTTTTCCTGAAAATCATAATTTTTTAATGATTTTCTCCCGAACTCTGGACATATTTATGACCTAACATTGTCAAAATAATCAATCAAAATTCGAAATGCTCACAAATTCCGAATAGGATTTTTCACGCTGAATCGAATGAGACCATTACCAGGTCGCTACGACCAACCTTATTGAAACTAATACGAAATTTCCGCTGAAAATCGTAATTTTTCAACAATTTGCACTGAAAATCATAAACAAATTATGATTTTTACCGGAATTTTGGTCGTATATATTCCCTAAAATTGTCAAAATAATCAATAAAAATTCGAAACGCTCACCAATTTTTATAGGATGTTTCACGCAGAATCGAATAGACCAACAACAGGTCGCTACGACCAACTGAATAGAAAGTACGACGAAATTTACGGCAAAAATCATAATTTTTGATGATTTTCAGCGGAATTTTCGTCGTAGTTTCAATAAGGTTGGTCTCATTCGATTCAGCGTGAAAAATCCTATTCGAAATTCGTGAGCATTTCGAATTTTGATTGATTATGTTGACAATGTTAGGTCATAAATATGTCCAAAGTTCGGCAGAAAATCATAAACAAAGTATGATTTTCAGGGAAAATCGTTTAAAAAAATTAGATTTTTAGGGAAATTATAGAAAAAATCATGAAATCGAAAAATTTAAAATATTCAAAATACGAATACGGGGGAAAATTGTATTCAAAGTGTAAATGCGATTGTATTCGTACACATAATCATAAAATCGCAGATATGATTTGTATTCATAATCGTATTTATGAATGAGATTTCACCCATCTCTGCCCTCTAGACCCTTGAAAACATCGTTGGTTCGTAACCGACTACGAAAAAAATGAAACTAAAGTTATTCATTCGAGAGCGGTAAAAGAACAACTTCTTACAACAATCTTGCTGTTCGAAAATTCAAAATTGGCAAAGAATTTTCAAGAAACACACTTCTCACAAGTCAATATTATTTTCGTTGAAATCACGAATGCTATAAAAAACGTCTCCGAAGTGGGTGTGGCACATAGCTTCCTCGTATCCATAACCCGACTGTATAGATGATCCGATGCATAGTAGTTAATCTCGAAACATCAATCACTAAGAACCTTGTACTACCCTCATAGGGGACCATCTACACCCCATTCTGCATGAACCTTGAGAATTTCGTCGAAATCGGATGAGAAACGTAGAAGTTATGGCTGTGACATGAAATCCAGGTTTGCGCATGCGTAGAGGTCAACCTAGTCTGGGGACAACGATTTTCATAGAGGACCACCTACACGCCAATCCGCGTGATCCCTGGAAATTTCATTTAAATCGGATGGAAAATGTGGAAGTTATGGTTGTGGCAACGATTTCACGTTTGCGCATGCAAAGCATCTACTATCAGTCCGGGGGTGATGATTTTCATAGGGGACCATCTACACCCCAAGTTTCATAATTCCTGAAAATGTCATCGAAATCAGATAGGAAGCATTTCATACGTACGATACGAGGATTTCATACGCAGATGCTACTACCATTCCGGGGATGATGATTTTCATAGGGGACCACCTAAAGTGTCGCCTATTACAGTCGAACACAACTCAGATATTTCGGCCTTCTTTAGAATAAATTTTTTTTAAAGTTCCATAAAAATGGGGAACTGTGTCACGAATGCCAAACCACAACCCGAAAAATTCCAAGATGTCAACGTTGTATTTTTCCCGACAAATAGTTTTAATTTAAAATTGGCAGCAGACACAAGATATTCATGTTTTGTAAGTTGAGGAAGGTACGTTGGTACCCTTGTGCGGGCTCTGTGTCCCAAAAACTTATGTGCGACCTCCTAGGGTTAAGAAGGTGTGTATCATCAGTTGTCCGGGGTGCTTTTCCGAACTTTATTTTCTTCAGTTAAGAAAGAGATCTCGTTAGAGTAGCTCGGGATTATTAGCCAACAGATTAATCAGGAGGTAGTATTCAGTAGCTCAGACTAGACTTGCGCTGGCGTTGAGATCTTTGGTGCCAACTGTATTGGTCGGGGGGGGGGGGGCTCCAATAGGATTTTTCATTACTGTCAACTGAAAACAAATAGCATCAATGAGCTAACCTTCTCTCAGTGAAGGTCGAACCCGACGTACGTCACTGTTGGTTTAATCTCGATTTCCCTGTCAGAATCATTGGACGAATCGTGTTTAGTTGGGACTCGTAGTTCTACTTGTTGGATCACGTGTTCCTAAATAAGGAAACGTCTATCTATTCTTTGTTGAACGACAGAAAACGAACAACTGGAAAAAAAATTAGAACTAACAGATTGAGGACGAACTATTCGGTATCTAAACCTGACAGTTGTATCCTATTGGAGAAATATTGCTTTGTGGTGCTTATTCACAACCCCACAGGTGTTGTCACCATCATAGGTCACACAAGTTCAAGTCAGAGTTGGAATGTGTGCCTACAACAGACCAGCTGGCAGACTTGTTTACAAAACCTCTTGGGAAGGATACGTTTCGTCGATTTCGAGGGCAGCTTGGAGTTTCATACCAGCCGCAATAAGCGGGGGTATCGGAGAAATATCGCTCTCTGGTGCTTATTCGCAACCCCACAGGTGTTTTGACCATCATAGGTCACGACTCTTCAAGTCTGAGTTGGAATATGTGCCTACAACAGACCAGCTGGCAGACATGTTGGAAAGGATAAGTTTCATCGATTTCGAGGGCAGCTTGGAGTTTCATACCAGCCGCAATAAGCGGGGGTATCAGAGAAATATCGCTCTCTGGTGCTTATTCGCAACCCCACAGGTGTTTTGACCATCATAGGTCACGACTCTTCAAGTCTGAGTTGGAATATGTGCCTACAACAGACCAGCTGGCAGACATGTTGGAAAGGATAAGTTTCATCGATTTCGAGGGCAGCTTGGAGTTTCATACCAGCCGCAATAAGCGGGGGTATCAGAGAAATATCGCTCTCTGGTGCTTATTCGCAACCCCACAGGTGTTTTGACCATCATAGGTCACGACTCTTCAAGTCTGAGTTGGAATATGTGCCTACAACAGACCAGCTGGCAGACATGTTGGAAAGGATAAGTTTCATCGATTTCGAGGGCAGCTTGGAGTTTCATACCAGCCGCAATAAGCGGGGGTATCGGAGAAATATTGCTCTCTGGTGCTTATTCACAACCCCACAGGTGTTTTGACCATCATAGGTCACACAAGTTCAAGTTCCCCAAATAGTTTTGTCTTGTCTAATCTTTCGTGAGTCAATACAAGAATTTTTGTTTTTTTTCACCAAAGTCATTCGTCAATGGAAGAAGTTTGCTTACTCTGCTAACCTCTTTTTATTCCTTATGGAGGAGAATCGAGCGTGGATGGTGGTAGATCTGCACAACTCTGGGTTTGAATTAGAATCGTCCCCCGGGAAAGAGTTTTTGCGCTGCGCGGGGTACAGAGCCCTTCGCCAAAGGCTCAACGATGGGTCTTAGGTTCCATTGCCATATTAAATTTGATGTAGAGTTTTGAAACTTCTTAAATAAATTTGATGTGAAGTTTTTAAAATGATTGAAATAAATTCGGTGAGGAATTGATAAAATGTCTTAAATAAATTTTAAGTGGCGTTTTCAAAATTTCAAAATTCATTTTTGAACCCTAAGAAGTGACCTACATCAACCAAAATCTTCGGGGCACAACTAGACTACAAATGGAGCCTACATACGAAATTTCATCAAAATCGGTCAATGCTAAGTGGGGAAAGTGCCGCGTACGGCGTACGGAGCACGGACGGCCAAATTTTTATTCGATTTTTGGATTCTACGTACCTTGGAACGTAAACCATCAAATTTTGAGGGGGTGTTGGCATTTTTTTTTCTTGGTCGATTCCAAAGGTTCATTATTGAAAATAATAAACAAATATTGAACTTGCACCATTGTGACAGGAAATTTAATGTTCTTTCCAATGGTATATTAACGGAGCTATGACAGTTTTAGCGTACAAGGTGGAAAACACGAGAAAAAAAAAACTTAAAAGTGAAATAACTCGAAAACGAAGCCTCTACAAAAAAATTGCTTGGAGACATTTTTCGTTGGAAATTAGTTGTAAAATCCATCCCTAGCCGATGGTACACCCTTAACGTTTATACCCTTGTTTATTGGTTGTGGGGGTGTATTTGGACTTAATAATTTGTAGGTATAACTTATTCGAAAAGTTGTCTCAAAAAAAAAAAGTTTAAATTACTCACCAAGACTCCGCCAGAGGACACAAGTTCGTAAGAACTTAAGCCTCGGTAGGCAAGGTATCAAGCTAATTTGTTTTCTTATCCTAATTTGTTTTCTATTTGTTTAAATTTGTTTTCTATCCTCTTCTTTGTATGTGATATATATGTATGTATGTATGTAATATGATGTGCTTTTGATTGCCAGATAAATAAATAAATGAATAAAATTAATAAAAATTTACGGCCACCATCGTTACCGACCAGCTCATGTCTTTGTTCGTTTTCTCGTACTGAATTCTGCATACTTCCCGAGATCTTCATGTCTTTCTATATGAAAGTATCAATACTTTTACTCTCTTTCATCTGGGACGATATTATCCCTCCTCGTCTTCGAGTCTGCTCGACAGTCTGCCTCTGATTTAGTTCTGATCGGACATAAAAGAGGTACTAAAACTTTCACCAGCTCCAACTTGGATTCAGCTCTTGACAGGTGCCAGTTGAGCATATCAGACTCAGTTCTGACCCGATGCTGATGTTTTTCCTGTCAAGGCTCTGGAAGACTTGTTAAGGTAAAACTTGGATCTCGCACGCCTTGACTCGTGGTGTTCCAAACATGATCACGAATGGCAGTAAAACAAACTCCGAGATTGATATTGACGGAAATTGACCGCTCTTAAGTCCCACCAGTCGTGTTTCTGGAATTCACCGCAGGAATCGGTTAACCAGTTCAAAAATCTCGGGATTTTCATGACTGATATTTTCAACTGGAACATCCTGGTGGCTGAGAGTTGCATAAAAATCTGTAAAAGCTTGTACCAATTAAGGAGATTAGCAATTGATTTTCCGCAGCACGTGAGGTCACAACTGGCCCGATCGCTTCTCGTGCTTTGAATTTGCCTCTCCAGCAAACTGTCGCCATAATTGCGATCATAATTAGTCATCGGTAGAGTTCCTCTCTGCTTCCCAGGGTAAATATAAATATTCCGAGCTACAACACCAGTAATTGCCCTTCGTTTGATGTCCCATTTGCTGCGTATGATTACCAAAAGAATCGTCCTATGAAACGTATACCACGTATGGTTTTTTGGTTTATTTTTTTTTTTGAGAGAGAGAAAAAACACTTTATTGAACATTGTAGAAGGAATGAAGGTGGACAAGGACTCCAGTAGTTGTCGAAACGTAATGGATTTGCCGAAAGTTCAAAATGAGTTGCCAAAAGTTCCAATAGGTATGCCAAAAGTTTGCCAAAAATTGAAATTGATTTATGCCAAAGGGTTTTTTTTTTTTTTTTAGTCTTGTGGGAGCCAAATTGCTGCTCCGTCCTCCAGTCCGAGTCCTCGGACTTGTTTCCTTGGGCCTCTTAGCCTCATGGAAACCGCTCTATGGACGGAGAATTGAGTTTTCACTCGCGTCCACATCATTACTTGAGCGTAGGATTTGGACCATTTGTTGGCAAGGCGTAGGGAGGCATTCTTTAGAAAAGCGTCATACTCTTTATGCTGTGCTCCATCGCATGAAATCACGAGTGGCGTGAAAGACCCTCTCAGATCTTCGGCTATTCTGTCGTATTTTGCATGTTTAGCTTGGGCAGCATGGCGAGAGATGGTTGGCCAGTCCATGGAAGTGTAAGAGACTGCGTCAGCGTTTATAACGCGGGTATCAAAAAACGCAGGTCTCTCACGGTCCCACACACCATGAACCTTCATGTCTGCTACCAGGCCGGGGCTGCCATCAGCACTTTCACGAAGAACTGGTTCTGTGACAACACCGTTCCATGCGAGGCTTGCTATTTTGGCGCATTCGTCCCGAACCAGGTCGTGTCCCTGTTTGATCAGGCCGCCCTTCATACAATTGAGGGCGTGGTTCATGTCCATGGGACTCCCGCATCCGTCGCACCATACTGGCAACCCTCTTGGTTCCCAGCCGTACCGAATGGCTAGTGCGTCACGGAATTGGGAAGATGACAAGTCGAAGTTGTCTGCTGCAAGTGGGACGACGCTGAGCCATTGTGATGCCTCCCTAGTCCTCCGAATGGTCCTCTGTTGCCTACTGGGTAGTGATGTCAAAAGCTGCTCGCTGGCTGCAAGCTCAGTGGTTTTTCGCTGTGTTGCCACTTCTCGCAAATTTGACACCACACCCTCTTCATACTGGGCAACATCCAAAGTTCTGCCACTCCTTATGGCATCAGAGAGTGGCGCTGTGGCTTCTCTGGATGTCTCGTATGCCATTGAAGCCGCTTTGACGGGATTTTCAAGAGCTAGGCCTCCCAACTTTGTTGGGTATTCGAGAAGCTCTTGTAAAATTCCTGCCTCTCGCCCAAGGATGGCAGGAGCCAGCTTGTTTCGAATTGTGTCACGCAAATTAACGTACTCCTCTTCAAATCCACCCACCACTCGCTGCATATAGGCCCATTCTCGCTGGAGAGCTTTGGTGAAGGCTGTGTGGGCTGCTTGTGGACTCTGCTTTGCTGCCTCGGACATCTTTGAAACACTCTCGATCCAACCACTGATCTTTGATTGAACGAATTGACGTTCTTTTTGGTTTATTATTTTCAATAATGAACCTTTGGAATCGACCAAGAAAAAAACCAAAAAACACTTTGTGACGTTATTGTATATAAAACCAGAGAAAGGAACTTGAAGAACATTGTAGAAGGAATGAAGGTGGACAAGGACTCCAGTAGTTGTCGAAACGTAATGGATTTGCCGAAAGTTCAAAATGAGTTAAATCATCCGAAATCCGAATTAAACGGTGGCTACAGCTTTCGTACAAGTACGCAACCACGAGAGACATTTTATGTTAGCGAAAATCATCACAAATTTCCGCGTGACGCTCCCCGCGTGACGATTTTTCATTTATGTGACATAGTAAAAACATAAAATGTCAAAAAATTTTAACACCCCCTCAAAATTTGATGGTTTACGTTTTAAGGTACGTAGAATCCAAAAATCGAATAAAAACGCTGCAAATTATTACACAATGTTTTTTTAATATTTTTCTATATAGATCACGAGTCTGCAAAGCCACCAACCATCCAACATGAAGAAAAACATCGATCGCATTTCGGTCAGCTATAATTTGAACGGGGATTAGGCCTCTTTTGCGATTCACACTCGTGTTTCTGATTTATCGTACGTCCAACCCTTAGATTCTCGTAGGGAGCAAACGGTTTGTCCTACAGAGCTCCGGGTGGTCTCAAAAAATTCTAAAAATTCTATTCTATCTTAAATTGATGGAAAAACAATACCTTTATAATGAAATTTTTTGAGTTAGGGCGTTTTCAAAATTTCAAAATTGATTTTGGAACCCTTAGAACTGACCTACATCAACCAAAATCTTCGGGGCACAACCAGACCCCAAATGGAGCCTACATACCAAATTTCATCAATATCGGTCAATGCTAAGTGGGGAAAGTGCCGCGTACGGCGGACGGACGGCCAAATTTTTATTCGATTTTTGGATTCTACGTACCTTGAAACGTAAACCATCAAATTTTGAGGGGGTGTTAAATTTTTTTTTCTTGGTCGATTCCAAAGGTTCATTATTGAAAATAATAAACCAAAAGACACTTTTGGGGGGAATCATATACAATCGAAGAGTTTTTTAATCTGATCTGGTGATTGTTGGTATTTAGATTTGTTACTTTTTATTAGTTTAACGTTACTTATTATTATCTGACGATTTTTTTGCTACTTGGTGGATTACGGCAATAAAAAACCTTTTTTGATACCTTAAGCGTTGACATCAATTGCAATATTCGTTTAGGGATTCTTTATTCGATTTTTTGGAATATTATTTTCAATAACGAAACTTTGGAATCGACCGAGAAAAAAAATTAACCCCCTTCTAAATTTGTTGGTTTACGTTTCAAAGTACGTAGAATCCAAAAATCGAATACAAATTTTGCAGTCCGTCCGCCGTACGCGGCACTTTTGCCACTTAGCATTGACCGATTTTGATGAAATTTGGTATGTAGGCTCCATTTGGGGTCTACTTGTGCCCTGAAGATTTTGGTTGATGTAGGTCACTTCTAGGGACTGAAGTTGTCAAAACGCCCTAGCTCAAAAAATTACGATATAAAGATACTGTTTTTTCATAAATTAAAAATGATATTGAACTTTTCGAATCGAATGAGACCACGCAGAGCTATGTGGGACCAACCGTTTCTCCCTATGAGGGCCCTAAGTTGGACTTACCATAAATCAGAAACACGAATGTGAATCGAACTCGACTTGATCGTTACGACACGTCAACAATACTTGTAATCTTTTATCTAGCGGACCTTGATGTATTTAATACCACAAGTTTGTTTTTTATGTTTTATAAAATATTAATATTTCCATATCCATATTGTATTTATGTTAATTTTGAACTTCTTAATTTGTTTTTGCACACATCTCAGGACGCCATAGAAAAAAAGGGACAAGAAAATTGGACAACTAAGTGGACAAGAGTGAAGTTTTTATCTCAAATAACTCGGGTTTGTAGTAGATTCACGTGGTGCCAGTAGTTGGCAGGTATGTCAGCATCTGGGCACTTTTCTCGTGTATCGATTTGTGTTGAGCACTCGATAAGGATCCTATTTTTATGATGTACGTTGTGGTCGAGTGCCCGTCGAGAGGTGATGAGTGCCCTTGATAAGCGATGTCGATGTTAAGACATCATCAGGCCATCGAGAGAGTACTCTTGATGATGTCCTTACATCGGAAGTGTTCGCCTCCTGTACTTGACTCGTTCGTTACGACGGATCCTCCAATAAGGCACGTCAACAATACTTGTAATCCAATATCTAGCGGAACTTCATACATTTAATACCACAAGTTTGTCTTTTATGATTTATAAAATATTAATTTCCATATCCTTATTGTATTTATGTTCATTTTATACTTCTTAATACGTTTTTGCACTCACCTCAGGACACTATAGAAAAAAGGGACAAGAAAATTGGACAACTAAGAGGACAAGAGTGAAGTTTTTAAAGATTTTTTGGTTTTTCCAATAAATTGCAATTTGGAGACGTGCTGCACAAAGTTGAAGTTGCATATTTTGCAGTTTTTATCTCAAATAACTCGGGTTTGTACTAATTGGATTCACGTGGTGCCAGTAGTTGGCAGGTATGTCAGCATCTGGGCACCTTTCTCGTGTATCGATTTGTGTTGAGCACTCGATAAGGATCCTATTTTTATGATGTACGTTGTGGTCGAGTGCCCGTCGGGAGGTGATGAGTGCCCTCGATAAGCGATGTCGATGTTAAGACATCATCAGGCCATCGAGAGAGTACTCTTGATGATGTCCTTACATCGGAAGTGTTCGCCTCCTGTACTTGACTCGTTCGTTACGACGGATCCTCCAATAAGGCACGTCAACAATACTTGTAATCCAATATCTAGCGGAACTTCATACATTTAATACCACAAGTTTGTCTTTTATGATTTATAAAATATTAATTTCCATATCCTTATTGTATTTATGTTCATTTTATACTTCTTAATACGTTTTTGCACTCACCTCAGGACACTATAGAAAAAAGGGACAAGAAAATTGGACAACTAAGAGGACAAGAGTGAAGTTTTTAAAGATTTTTTGGTTTTTCCAATAAATTGCAATTTGGAGACGTGCTGCACAAAGTTGAAGTTGCATATTTTGCAGTTTTTATCTCAAATAACTCGGGTTTGTACTAATTGGATTCACGTGGTGCCAGTAGTTGGCAGGTATGTCAGCATCTGGGCACCTTTCTCGTGTATCGATTTGTGTTGAGCACTCGATAAGGATCCTATTTTTATGATGTACGTTGTGGTCGAGTGCCCGTCGGGAGGTGATGAGTGCCCTCGATAAGCGATGTCGATGTTAGGACATCATCAGGCCATCGAGAGAGTACTCTTGATGATGTCCTTACATCGAAAGTGTTCGCCTCCTGTACTTGACTTGTTCGTTACGACGGATCCTCCAATAAGGCACGTCAACAATACTTGTAATCCTATATCTAGCGGAACTTCATACATTTAATACCACAAGTTTGTCTTTTATGATTTATAAAATATTAATTTCCATATTCTTATTGTATTTATGTTCATTTTATACTTCTTAATACGTTTTTGCACTCACCTCAGGACACTATAGAAAAAAGGGACAAGAAAATTGGACAACTAAGAGGACAAGAGTGAAGTTTTTAAAGATTTTTTGGTTTTTCCAATAAATTGCAATTTGGAGACGTGCTGCACAAAGTTGAAGTTGCATGTTTTGCAGTTTTTATCTCAAATAACCCGGGTTTGTACTAATTGGATTCACGTTGTGCCAGTAGTTGGCAGGTATGTCAGCATCTGGGCACTTTTCTCGTGTATCGATTTGTGTTGAGCACTCGATAAGGATCCTACTTTTACGATGTGGTCGAGTGAGGAGGACCGTGTTTACTGGTCGAGTGCCAGTCGAGAGGTGTTGTGTTGATGAGTGCCCTCTGGGAACCGAGTGCGGGACTTAGTGAGGAAGACACTCGACTTACCGGCTGCACGAGGTCGAATCCGGTCCGCTTGGCGACGGCATCGGCGAGCTCGGCTCCGCCTTCGCCGTGGAGACGGACGAAAAACGAGTTGGTGAAGACCTCCGAGCGTGCCAGAGGTGCGAGGAGGCTGAGAACGAGGCAAGCGCCTCTGACCAGAGCTCCCATCCTACTGCGTGAGCTCAGCAACCCGTTGGCATCGGGAAGGCTACACTCGCGTTACGTCACGGGTAGATCGATCACAACCTCCCTACTACCGCCCCCGACCGCCTCCCGACCTTCTCCTCTCAACTTCCCGCCTCCCAGCGTCGTTACAAGCTGTCCAAATCCTCGGAGAAATCCTTCTGTGAGATTCCCTCAGTAGGAAAACCAACAATAATGTCTCACTGCGCATTATTACACAACGGTTCATTGCTTCCGAGTCTACCAAGCTTACGTAAGCAATGTAATCACTTTTCAATATTAACCCCTTTCCTTCAAAATGAACCCATTGAAAACGGAAGCAGCCTTGGCAGGAAGTTCGCTCTACATCTACAGGCAAATTTTGATGTAGACCGTTCGCTCTCTATGAGAAATAAAGGTTTGGACGAAAAATAGTATGGAAATTGAACAACAATGAGAAACTGATCCACTGAGCAGTAAGATAATAACTGAACAACAATTGAGAATCAACCGAATGAATAGAAACTGAAAAACTCAATGGAGACTCATCAACATCAATGAAGTGATCCACTGATTAGGAAATGAAAAAATGATGAGGAAACTGAACAACAATGGGAAACTGATCCACTGAGCAGTAAGATAATAACTGAACAACAATTGAGAATCAACCGAATGAATAGAAACTGAAAAACTCAATGGAGACTCATCAACATCAATGAAGTGATCCACTGATTAGGAAATGGAAAAATGATGAGGAAACTGAACAACAATGAGAAACTGATCCACTGAGCAGTAAGATAATAACTGAACAACAATTGAGAATCAACCGAATGAATAGAAACTGAAAAACTCAATGGAGACTCATCAACATCAATGAAGTGATCCACTGATTAGGAGATGAAAAAATGATGAGGAAACTGAACAACAATGGGAAACTGATCCACTGAGCAGTAAGATAATAACTGAACAACAATTGAGAATCAACCGAATGAATAGATACTGAAAAACTCAATGGAGACTCATCAACATCACTGAAGTGATCCACTGATTAGGAAATAAACAAATGATGAGGAAACTGAACAAAAACGAGAAACTGATCCACTGAGCAGTAAGATAATAACTGAACAACAATTGAGAATCAACCGAATGAATAGGAACTGAAAAACTGAATGGAGACTCATCAACATCACTGAAGTGATCCACTGATTAGGAAATGAAAAATAATGAGGGAACTGAACAACAATGAGAAACTGATCCACTGAGCAGTAAGATATTAACTGAACAACAATTGAGAATCAACCGAATGAATAGGAACTGAAAAACTGAATGGAGACTCATCAACATCACTGAAGTGATCCACTGATTAGGAAATGAAAAATAATGAGGGAACTGAACAACAATGAGAAACTGATCCACTGAGCAGTAAGATATTAACTGAACAACAATTGAGAATCAACCGAATGAATAGGAACTGAAAAACTGAATGGAGACTCATCAACATCACTGAAGTGATCCACTGATTAGGAAATTAAAAAAAAATGAGGAAACTGAACAACAATGAGAAACTGATCCACTGAGCAGTAAAATAATAACTGAACAACAATTGGGAAGCAACCGAATGAATAGGAACTGAAAAACTGAATGGAGACTCATCAACATCACTGAAGTGATCCACTGATTAGGAAATGAAAAATAATGAGGAAACTGAACAACAATGAGAAACTGATCCACTGAGCAGTAAGATAATAACTGAACAACAATTGAGAATCAACCGAATGGATAGGAACTGAAAAACTGAATGGAGACTCATCAACATCACTGAAGTGATCCACTGATTAAGAAATTAAAAAATAATGAGGAAACTGAACAACAATGAGAAACTGATCCACTGAGCAGTAAGATAATAACTGAAAACAATTGAGAATCAACCGAATGAATAGGAACTGAAAAACTGAATGGAGACTCATCAACATCACTGAAGTGATCCACTGATTAGGAAATTAAGAGATAATGAGGAAACTGAACAACAATGAGAAACTGATCCACTGAGCAGTAAGATAATAACTGAACAACAATTGAGAATCAACCGAATGAATAGGAACTGAAAAACTGAATGGAGACTCATCAACATCACTGAAGTGATCCACTGATTAGGAAATGAAAAATAATGAGGAAACTGAACAACAATGAGAAACTGATCCACTGAGCAGTAAGATAATAACTGAAACACAATTGGGAATCAACCGAATGAATAGGAACTGAAAAACTGAATTGAGACTCACCAACATCACTGAAGTCATCCACTGATTAGGAAATGAAAAATAATGAGGGAACTGAACAACAATGAGAAACTGATTCACTGAGCAGTAAGATAATAACTGAACAACAATTGAGAATCAACCGAATGAATAGGAATTGAAAAACTGAATGGAGACTCACCAACATCACTGATGTGATCCACTGATTAGAAAATTAAAAAATAATGAGGGAACTGAACAACAATGAGAAACTGATCCACTGAGCAGTAAGATAATAACTGAACAACAATTGAGAATCAACCGAATGAATAGGAACTGAAAAACTGAATGAAGACTCATCAACATCACTGAAGTGATCCACTGATTAGAAAATTAAAAAATAATGAGGAAACTGAACAACAATGAGAAACTGATCCACTGAGCAGTAAGATAATAACTGAACAACAATTGAGAATCAACCGAATGAATAGGAACTGAAAAACTGAATGGAGACTCATCAACATCACTGAAGTGATCCACTGATTAGGAAATGAAAAATAATGAGGGAACTGAACAACAATGAGAAACTGATCCACTGAGCAGTAAGATAATAACTGAACAACAATTGGGAATCAACCGAATGAATAGGAACTGAAAAACTGAATGGAGACTCATCAACATCACTGAAGTGATCCACTGATTAGGAAATGAAAAATAATGAGGAAACTGAACATCAATGAGAAACTGATCCACTGAGCAGTAAGATCATAACTGAACAACAATTGAGAATCAACCGAATGAATAGAAACTGAAAAACTCAATGGAGACTCATCAACATCAATGAAGTGATCCACTGATTAGGAAATGAAAAAATAATGAGGAAACTGAACAACAACGAGAAACTGATCCACTGAGCAGTAAGATAATAACTGAACAACAATTGAGAATCAACCGAATGAATAGAAACTGAAAAACTCAATGAAGACTCATCAACATCAATGAAGTGATCCACTGATTAGGAAATGAAAAAATGATGAGAAAACTGAACAAAAATGAGAAACTGATCCACTGAGCAGTAAGATAATAACTGAACAACAATTGAGAATCAACCGAATGAATAGAAACTGAAAAACTCAATGAAGACTCATCAACATCAATGAAGTGATCCACTGATTAGGAAATGAAAAAATGATGAGAAAACTGAACAAAAATGAGAAACTGATCCACTGAGCAGTAAGATAATAACTGAACAACAATTGAGAATCAACCGAATGAATAGAAACTGAAAAACTCAATGGAAACTCATCAACATCAATGAAGTGATCCACTGATTAGGAAATGAAAAAATGATGAGGAAACTGAACAACAATGAGAAACTGATCCACTGAGCAGTAAGATAATAACTGAACAACAATTGAGAATCAACCGAATGAATAGAAACTGAAAAACTCAATGGAGACTCATCAACATCAATGAAGTGATCCACTGATTAGGAAATGAAAAAATGATGAGGAAACTGAACAAAAATGAGAAACTGATCCACTGAGCAGTAAGATAATAACTGAACAACAATTGAGAATCAACCGAATGAATAGAAACTGAAAAACTCAATGGAGACTCATCAACATCGATGAAGTGATCCACTGATTAGGAAATGAAAAAATGATGAGGAAACTGAACAACAATGAGAAACTGATCCACTGAGCAGTAAGATAATAACTGAACAACAATTGAGAATCAACCGAATGAATAGAATCTGAAAAACTCAATGGAGACTCATCAACATCAATGAAGTGATCCACTGATTAGGCAATAAACAAATGATGAGGAAACTGAACAACAATGAGGAACTGATCCACTTAGCAGTAAGATTATAACTGAACAACAATTGAGAATCAACCGAATGAATAGAAACTGAAAAACTCAATGGAGACTCATCAACATCTACGAAGTGATCCACTGATTAGGAAATGAAAAAATGATGAGGAAACTGAACAAAAATGAGAAACTGATCCACTGAGCAGTAAGATAATAACTGAACAACAATTGAGAATCAACCGAATGAATAGAAACTGAAAAACTCAATGGAGACTCATCAACATCAATGAAGTGATCCACTGATTAGGAAATGAAAAAAATGCAGGAAACTGAACAACAACAAGAAACTGATCCATTGAGCAGTAAGATAATAACTGAACAACAATTGAGAATCAACCGCATGAATAGAAACTGAAAAACTCAATGGAAACTCATCAACATCAATGAAGTGATCCACTGATTAGGAAATGAAAAAATGATGAGGAAACTGAACAACAACGAGAAACTGATCCACTGAGCAGTAAGCTAATAACTGAACAACAATTGAGAATCAACCGAATGAATAGAAACTGAAAAACTCAATGGAGACTCATCAACATCAATGAAGTGATCCACTGATTAGGAAATGAAAAAATGATGAGGAAACTGAACAACAATGAGAAACTGATCCACTGAGCAGTAAGATAATAACTGAACAACAATTGAGAATCAACCGAATGAATAGAAACTGAAAAACGGAATGGAGACTCATCAACATCAATGAAGTGATCCACTGATTAGGAAATGAAAAATAAGAAAGAAACTGAACAACAATGAGAAACTGATCCACTTAGCAGTAGGATAATAACTGAACAACAATTGAGAATCAACCGAATGAATAGGAACTGAAAAACTGAATGGAGACTCATCAACATCAATGAAGTGATCCACTGATTAGGAAATGAAAAATGATGAGGAAACTGAAAAACAATGAGAAACTGAACCACTGAGCAGTAAGATTATAACTGAACAACAATTGAGAATCAACCGAATGAATAGAAACTGAAAAACTCAATGGAGACTCATCAACATCAACGAAGTGATCCACTGATTAGGAAATGAAAAAATGATGAGGAAACTGAACAAAAATGAGAAACTGATCCACTGAGCAGTAAGATAATAACTGAACAACAATTGAGAATCAACCGAATGAATAGAAACTGAAAAACTCAATGGAGACTCATCAACATCAATGAAGGTATCCACTGATTAGGAAATGAAAAAAATGCAGGAAACTGAACAACAACAAGAAACTGATCCATTGAGCAGTAAGATAATAACTGAAAAACAATTGAGAATCAACCGAATGAATAGAAACTGAAAAACTCAATGGAAACTCATCAACATCAATGAAGTGATCCACTGATTAGGAAATGAAAAAATGATGAGGAAACTGAACAACAATGAGAAACTGATCCACTGAGAAGTAAGCTAATAACTGAACAACAATTGAGAATCAACCGAATGAATAGAAACTAAAAAACTCAATGGAGACTCATCAACATCAATGAAGTGATCCACTGATTGGGAAATGAAAAAATGATGAGGAAACTGAACAACAATGAGAAACTGATCCACTGAGCAGTAAGATAATAACTGAACAACAATTGAGAATCAACCGAATGAATAGAAACTGAAAAACTGAATGGAGACTCATCAACATCAATGAAGTGATCCACTGATTAGGAAATGAAAAATAAGAAAGAAACTGAACAACAATGAGAAACTGATCCACTTAGCAGTAAGATAATAACAGAACAACAATTGAGAATCAACCGAATGAATAGAAACTGAAAAACTCAATGGAGACTCATCAACATCAATGAAGTGATCCACTGATTAGGAAATGAAAAAATGATGAGAAAACTGAACAAAAATGAGAAACTGATCCACTGAGCAGTAAGATAATAACTGAACAACAATTGAGAATCAACCGAATGAATAGAAACTGAAAAACTCAATGGAGACTCATCAACATCAATGAAGTGATCCACTGATTAGGCAATAAACAAATGATGAGGAAACTGAACAACAATGAGGAACTGATCCACTGAGCAGTAAGATTATAACTGAACAACAATTGAGAATCAACCGAATGAATAGAAACTGAAAAACTCAATGGAGACTCATCAACATCAACGAAGTGATCCACTGATTAGGAAATCAAAAAATGATGAGGAAACTGAACAAAAATGAGAAACTGATCCACTGAGCAGTAAGATAATAACTGAACAACAATTGAGAATCAACCGAATGAATAGAAACTGAAAAACTCAATGTAGACTCATCAACATCAATGAAGTGATCCACTGATTAGGAAATGAAAAAAATGCAGGAAACTGAACAACAATGAGAAACTGATCCACTGAGCAGTAAGATAATAACTGAACAACAATTGAGAATCAACCGAATGAATAGAAACTGAAAAACTGAATGGAGACTCATCAACATCAATGAAGTGATCCACTGATTAGGAAATGAAAAATAAGAAAGAAACTGAACAACAATGAGAAACTGATCCACTTAGCAGTAAGATAATAACGGAACAACAATTGAGAATCAACCGAATGAATAGAAACTGAAAAACTCAATGGAGACTCATCAACATCAATGAAGTGATCCACTGATTAGGAAATGAAAAATGATGAGGAAACTGAAAAACAATGAGAAACTCAACCACTGAGCAGTAAGATAATAACTGAACAACAATTGAGAATCAACCGAATTAATAGGAACTGAAAAACTGAATGGAGACTCATCAACATCACTGAAGTGATCCACTGATTAGGAAATGAAAAAAAATGCAGGAAACTGAACAACAACAAGAATTTGATCCACTGAGCAGTAAGATAATAACTGAACAACAATTGGGAATCAACCGAATGAAAAGGAACTGAAAAACTGAATGGAGACTCATCAACATCACTGAAGTGATCCACTGATTAGAAAATTAAAAAATAATGAGGAAACTGAACAACAATGAGAAACTGATCCACTGAGCAGTAAGATAATAACTGAACAACAATTGAGAATCAACCGAATGAAAAGGAACTGAAAAACTGAATGGAGACTCATCAACATCACTGAAGTGATCCACTGATTAGGAAATGAAAATATGCAGGAAACTGAACAACAATGAGAAACTGATCCACTGAGCAGTAAGATAATAACTGAACAACAATTGAGAATCAACCGAATAAATAGAAACTGAAAACCTCAATGGAGACTCATCAACATCAATGAAGTGATCCACTGATTAGGAAATGAAAAAATGATGAGGAAACTGAACAACAATGAGAAACTGATCCACTGAGCAGTAAGATAATAACTGAACAACAATTGAGAATCAACCGAATGAATAGAAACTGAAAAACTCAATGGAGATTCATCAACATCACTGAAGTGATCCACTGATTAGGAAATAAACAAATGATGAGGAAACTGAACAACAATGAGGAACTGATCCACTGAGCAGTAAGATAATAACTGAACAACAATTGAGAATCAACCGAATGAATAGGAACTGAAAAACTGAATGGAGACTCATCAACATCACTGAAGTGATCCACTGATTAGGAAATGAAAAATAATGAGGAAACTGAACAACAATGAGAAACTGATCCACTGAGCAGTAAGATAATAACTGAAACACAATTGGGAATCAACCGAATGAATAGGAACTGAAAAACTGAATTGAGACTCACCAACATCACTGAAGTCATCCACTGATTAGGAAATGAAAAATAATGAGGGAACTGAACAACAATGAGAAACTGATTCACTGAGCAGTAAGATAATAACTGAACAACAATTGAGAATCAACCGAATGAATAGGAATTGAAAAACTGAATGGAGACTCACCAACATCACTGATGTGATCCACTGATTAGAAAATTAAAAAATAATGAGGGAACTGAACAACAATGAGAAACTGATCCACTGAGCAGTAAGATAATAACTGAACAACAATTGAGAATCAACCGAATGAATAGGAACTGAAAAACTGAATGAAGACTCATCAACATCACTGAAGTGATCCACTGATTAGAAAATTAAAAAATAATGAGGAAACTGAACAACAATGAGAAACTGATCCACTGAGCAGTAAGATAATAACTGAACAACAATTGAGAATCAACCGAATGAATAGGAACTGAAAAACTGAATGGAGACTCATCAACATCACTGAAGTGATCCACTGATTAGGAAATGAAAAATAATGAGGGAACTGAACAACAATGAGAAACTGATCCACTGAGCAGTAAGATAATAACTGAACAACAATTGGGAATCAACCGAATGAATAGGAACTGAAAAACTGAATGGAGACTCATCAACATCACTGAAGTGATCCACTGATTAGGAAATGAAAAATAATGAGGAAACTGAACATCAATGAGAAACTGATCCACTGAGCAGTAAGATCATAACTGAACAACAATTGAGAATCAACCGAATGAATAGAAACTGAAAAACTCAATGGAGACTCATCAACATCAATGAAGTGATCCACTGATTAGGAAATGAAAAAATAATGAGGAAACTGAACAACAACGAGAAACTGATCCACTGAGCAGTAAGATAATAACTGAACAACAATTGAGAATCAACCGAATGAATAGAAACTGAAAAACTCAATGAAGACTCATCAACATCAATGAAGTGATCCACTGATTAGGAAATGAAAAAATGATGAGAAAACTGAACAAAAATGAGAAACTGATCCACTGAGCAGTAAGATAATAACTGAACAACAATTGAGAATCAACCGAATGAATAGAAACTGAAAAACTCAATGAAGACTCATCAACATCAATGAAGTGATCCACTGATTAGGAAATGAAAAAATGATGAGAAAACTGAACAAAAATGAGAAACTGATCCACTGAGCAGTAAGATAATAACTGAACAACAATTGAGAATCAACCGAATGAATAGAAACTGAAAAACTCAATGGAAACTCATCAACATCAATGAAGTGATCCACTGATTAGGAAATGAAAAAATGATGAGGAAACTGAACAACAATGAGAAACTGATCCACTGAGCAGTAAGATAATAACTGAACAACAATTGAGAATCAACCGAATGAATAGAAACTGAAAAACTCAATGGAGACTCATCAACATCAATGAAGTGATCCACTGATTAGGAAATGAAAAAATGATGAGGAAACTGAACAAAAATGAGAAACTGATCCACTGAGCAGTAAGATAATAACTGAACAACAATTGAGAATCAACCGAATGAATAGAAACTGAAAAACTCAATGGAGACTCATCAACATCGATGAAGTGATCCACTGATTAGGAAATGAAAAAATGATGAGGAAACTGAACAACAATGAGAAACTGATCCACTGAGCAGTAAGATAATAACTGAACAACAATTGAGAATCAACCGAATGAATAGAAACTGAAAAACTCAATGGAGACTCATCAACATCAATGAAGTGATCCACTGATTAGGCAATAAACAAATGATGAGGAAACTGAACAACAATGAGGAACTGATCCACTTAGCAGTAAGATTATAACTGAACAACAATTGAGAATCAACCGAATGAATAGAAACTGAAAAACTCAATGGAGACTCATCAACATCTACGAAGTGATCCACTGATTAGGAAATGAAAAAATGATGAGGAAACTGAACAAAAATGAGAAACTGATCCACTGAGCAGTAAGATAATAACTGAACAACAATTGAGAATCAACCGAATGAATAGAAACTGAAAAACTCAATGGAGACTCATCAACATCAATGAAGTGATCCACTGATTAGGAAATGAAAAAAATGCAGGAAACTGAACAACAACAAGAAACTGATCCATTGAGCAGTAAGATAATAACTGAACAACAATTGAGAATCAACCGCATGAATAGAAACTGAACAACTCAATGGAAACTCATCAACATCAATGAAGTGATCCACTGATTAGGAAATGAAAAAATGATGAGGAAACTGAACAACAACGAGAAACTGATCCACTGAGCAGTAAGCTAATAACTGAACAACAATTGAGAATCAACCGAATGAATAGAAACTGAAAAACTCAATGGAGACTCATCAACATCAATGAAGGTATCCACTGATTAGGAAATGAAAAAAATGCAGGAAACTGAACAACAACAAGAAACTGATCCATTGAGCAGTAAGATAATAACTGAAAAACAATTGAGAATCAACCGAATGAATAGAAACTGAAAAACTCAATGGAAACTCATCAACATCAATGAAGTGATCCACTGATTAGGAAATGAAAAAATGATGAGGAAACTGAACAACAATGAGAAACTGATCCACTGAGAAGTAAGCTAATAACTGAACAACAATTGAGAATCAACCGAATGAATAGAAACTAAAAAACTCAATGGAGACTCATCAACATCAATGAAGTGATCCACTGATTGGGAAATGAAAAAATGATGAGGAAACTGAACAACAATGAGAAACTGATCCACTGAGCAGTAAGATAATAACTGAACAACAATTGAGAATCAACCGAATGAATAGAAACTGAAAAACTGAATGGAGACTCATCAACATCAATGAAGTGATCCACTGATTAGGAAATGAAAAATAAGAAAGAAACTGAACAACAATGAGAAACTGATCCACTTAGCAGTAAGATAATAACAGAACAACAATTGAGAATCAACCGAATGAATAGAAACTGAAAAACTCAATGGAGACTCATCAACATCAATGAAGTGATCCACTGATTAGGAAATGAAAAAATGATGAGAAAACTGAACAAAAATGAGAAACTGATCCACTGAGCAGTAAGATAATAACTGAACAACAATTGAGAATCAACCGAATGAATAGAAACTGAAAAACTCAATGGAGACTCATCAACATCAATGAAGTGATCCACTGATTAGGCAATAAACAAATGATGAGGAAACTGAACAACAATGAGGAACTGATCCACTGAGCAGTAAGATTATAACTGAACAACAATTGAGAATCAACCGAATGAATAGAAACTGAAAAACTCAATGGAGACTCATCAACATCAACGAAGTGATCCACTGATTAGGAAATCAAAAAATGATGAGGAAACTGAACAAAAATGAGAAACTGATCCACTGAGCAGTAAGATAATAACTGAACAACAATTGAGAATCAACCGAATGAATAGAAACTGAAAAACTCAATGTAGACTCATCAACATCAATGAAGTGATCCACTGATTAGGAAATGAAAAAAATGCAGGAAACTGAACAACAATGAGAAACTGATCCACTGAGCAGTAAGATAATAACTGAACAACAATTGAGAATCAACCGAATGAATAGAAACTGAAAAACTGAATGGAGACTCATCAACATCAATGAAGTGATCCACTGATTAGGAAATGAAAAATAAGAAAGAAACTGAACAACAATGAGAAACTGATCCACTTAGCAGTAAGATAATAACAGAACAACAATTGAGAATCAACCGAATGAATAGAAACTGAAAAACTCAATGGAGACTCATCAACATCAATGAAGTGATCCACTGATTAGGAAATGAAAAATGATGAGGAAACTGAAAAACAATGAGAAACTCAACCACTGAGCAGTAAGATAATAACTGAACAACAATTGAGAATCAACCGAATGAATAGGAACTGAAAAACTGAATGGAGACTCATCAACATCACTGAAGTGATCCACTGATTAGGAAATGAAAAAAAATGCAGGAAACTGAACAACAACAAGAATTTGATCCACTGAGCAGTAAGATAATAACTGAACAACAATTGGGAATCAACCGAATGAAAAGGAACTGAAAAACTGAATGGAGACTCATCAACATCACTGAAGTGATCCACTGATTAGAAAATTAAAAAATAATGAGGAAACTGAACAACAATGAGAAACTGATCCACTGAGCAGTAAGATAATAACTGAACAACAATTGAGAATCAACCGAATGAAAAGGAACTGAAAAACTGAATGGAGACTCATCAACATCACTGAAGTGATCCACTGATTAGGAAATGAAAATATGCAGGAAACTGAACAACAATGAGAAACTGATCCACTGAGCAGTAAGATAATAACTGAACAACAATTGAGAATCAACCGAATGAATAGAAACTGAAAAACTCAATGGAAACTCATCAACATCAATGAAGTGATCCACTGATTAGGAAATGAAAAAATGATGAGGAAACTGAACAACAATGAGAAACTGATCCACTGAGCAGTAAGATAATAACTGAACAACAATTGAGAATCAACCGAATGAATAGAAACTGAAAAACTCAATGGAGACTCATCAACATCAATGAAGTGATCCACTGATTAGGAAATGAAAAAATGATGAGGAAACTGAACAAAAATGAGAAACTGATCCACTGAGCAGTAAGATAATAACTGAACAACAATTGAGAATCAACCGAATGAATAGAAACTGAAAAACTCAATGGAGACTCATCAACATCGATGAAGTGATCCACTGATTAGGAAATGAAAAAATGATGAGGAAACTGAACAACAATGAGAAACTGATCCACTGAGCAGTAAGATAATAACTGAACAACAATTGAGAATCAACCGAATGAATAGAAACTGAAAAACTCAATGGAGACTCATCAACATCAATGAAGTGATCCACTGATTAGGCAATAAACAAATGATGAGGAAACTGAACAACAATGAGGAACTGATCCACTTAGCAGTAAGATTATAACTGAACAACAATTGAGAATCAACCGAATGAATAGAAACTGAAAAACTCAATGGAGACTCATCAACATCTACGAAGTGATCCACTGATTAGGAAATGAAAAAATGATGAGGAAACTGAACAAAAATGAGAAACTGATCCACTGAGCAGTAAGATAATAACTGAACAACAATTGAGAATCAACCGAATGAATAGAAACTGAAAAACTCAATGGAGACTCATCAACATCAATGAAGTGATCCACTGATTAGGAAATGAAAAAAATGCAGGAAACTGAACAACAACAAGAAACTGATCCATTGAGCAGTAAGATAATAACTGAACAACAATTGAGAATCAACCGCATGAATAGAAACTGAACAACTCAATGGAAACTCATCAACATCAATGAAGTGATCCACTGATTAGGAAATGAAAAAATGATGAGGAAACTGAACAACAACGAGAAACTGATCCACTGAGCAGTAAGCTAATAACTGAACAACAATTGAGAATCAACCGAATGAATAGAAACTGAAAAACTCAATGGAGACTCATCAACATCAATGAAGGTATCCACTGATTAGGAAATGAAAAAAATGCAGGAAACTGAACAACAACAAGAAACTGATCCATTGAGCAGTAAGATAATAACTGAAAAACAATTGAGAATCAACCGAATGAATAGAAACTGAAAAACTCAATGGAAACTCATCAACATCAATGAAGTGATCCACTGATTAGGAAATGAAAAAATGATGAGGAAACTGAACAACAATGAGAAACTGATCCACTGAGAAGTAAGCTAATAACTGAACAACAATTGAGAATCAACCGAATGAATAGAAACTAAAAAACTCAATGGAGACTCATCAACATCAATGAAGTGATCCACTGATTGGGAAATGAAAAAATGATGAGGAAACTGAACAACAATGAGAAACTGATCCACTGAGCAGTAAGATAATAACTGAACAACAATTGAGAATCAACCGAATGAATAGAAACTGAAAAACTGAATGGAGACTCATCAACATCAATGAAGTGATCCACTGATTAGGAAATGAAAAATAAGAAAGAAACTGAACAACAATGAGAAACTGATCCACTTAGCAGTAAGATAATAACAGAACAACAATTGAGAATCAACCGAATGAATAGAAACTGAAAAACTCAATGGAGACTCATCAACATCAATGAAGTGATCCACTGATTAGGAAATGAAAAAATGATGAGAAAACTGAACAAAAATGAGAAACTGATCCACTGAGCAGTAAGATAATAACTGAACAACAATTGAGAATCAACCGAATGAATAGAAACTGATAAACTCAATGGAGACTCATCAACATCAATGAAGTGATCCACTGATTAGGCAATAAACAAATGATGAGGAAACTGAACAACAATGAGGAACTGATCCACTGAGCAGTAAGATTATAACTGAACAACAATTGAGAATCAACCGAATGAATAGAAACTGAAAAACTCAATGGAGACTCATCAACATCAACGAAGTGATCCACTGATTAGGAAATCAAAAAATGATGAGGAAACTGAACAAAAATGAGAAACTGATCCACTGAGCAGTAAGATAATAACTGAACAACAATTGAGAATCAACCGAATGAATAGAAACTGAAAAACTCAATGTAGACTCATCAACATCAATGAAGTGATCCACTGATTAGGAAATGAAAAAAATGCAGGAAACTGAACAACAATGAGAAACTGATCCACTGAGCAGTAAGATAATAACTGAACAACAATTGAGAATCAACCGAATGAATAGAAACTGAAAAACTGAATGGAGACTCATCAACATCAATGAAGTGATCCACTGATTAGGAAATGAAAAATAAGAAAGAAACTGAACAACAATGAGAAACTGATCCACTTAGCAGTAAGATAATAACAGAACAACAATTGAGAATCAACCGAATGAATAGAAACTGAAAAACTCAATGGAGACTCATCAACATCAATGAAGTGATCCACTGATTAGGAAATGAAAAATGATGAGGAAACTGAAAAACAATGAGAAACTCAACCACTGAGCAGTAAGATAATAACTGAACAACAATTGAGAATCAACCGAATGAATAGGAACTGAAAAACTGAATGGAGACTCATCAACATCACTGAAGTGATCCACTGATTAGGAAATGAAAAAAAATGCAGGAAACTGAACAACAACAAGAATTTGATCCACTGAGCAGTAAGATAATAACTGAACAACAATTGGGAATCAACCGAATGAAAAGGAACTGAAAAACTGAATGGAGACTCATCAACATCACTGAAGTGATCCACTGATTAGAAAATTAAAAAATAATGAGGAAACTGAACAACAATGAGAAACTGATCCACTGAGCAGTAAGATAATAACTGAACAACAATTGAGAATCAACCGAATGAAAAGGAACTGAAAAACTGAATGGAGACTCATCAACATCACTGAAGTGATCCACTGATTAGGAAATGAAAATATGCAGGAAACTGAACAACAATGAGAAACTGATCCACTGAGCAGTAAGATAATAACTGAACAACAATTGAGAATCAACCGAATAAATAGAAACTGAAAACCTCAATGGAGACTCATCAACATCAATGAAGTGATCCACTGATTAGGAAATGAAAAAATGATGAGGAAACTGAACAACAATAAGAAACTGATCCACTGAGCAGTAAGATAATAACTGAACAACAATTGAGAATCAACCGAATGAATAGAAACAGAAAAACTCAATGGAGATTCATCAACATCACTGAAGTGATCCACTGATTAGGAAATAAACAAATGATGAGGAAACTGAACAACAATGAGGAACTGATCCACTGAGCAGTAAGATTATAACTGAACAATAATTGAGAATCAACCGAATGAATAGAAACTGAAAAACTCAATGGAGACTCATCAACATCAACGAAGTGATCCACTGATTAGGAAATGAAAAAATGATGAGGAAACTGAACAAAAATGAGAAACTGATCCACTGAGCGGTAAGATAATAACTGAACAACAATTGAGAATCAACCGAATGAATAGAAACTGAAAAACTCAATGGAGACTCATCAACATCAATGAAGTGATCCACTGATTAGGAAATGAAAAAATGATGAGGAAACTGAACAACAATGAGAAACTGATCAACTGAGCAGTAAGATAATAACTGAACAACAATTGAGAATCAACCGAATGAATAGAAACTGAAAAACTGAATGGAGACTCATCAACATCAATGAAGTGATCCACTGATTAGGAAATGAAAAAATGATGAGGAAACTGAACAACAATGAGAAACTGATCCACTGAGCAGTAAGATAATAACTGAACAACAATTGAGAATCAACCGAATGAATAGAAACTGAAAAACTCAATGGAGACTCATCAACATCAATGAAGTGATCCACTGATTAGGCAATAAACAAATGATGAGGAAACTGAACAACAATGAGGAACTGATCCACTTAGCAGTAAGATTATAACTGAACAACAATTGAGAATCAACCGAATGAATAGAAACTGAAAAACTCAATGGAGACTCATCAACATCAACGAAGTGATCCACTGATTAGGAAATGAAAAAATGATGAGGAAACTGAACAAAAATGAGAAACTGATCCACTGAGCAGTAAGATAATAACTGAACAACAATTGAGAATCAACCGAATGAATAGAAACTGAAAAACTCAATGGAGACTCATCAACATCAATGAAGTGATCCACTGATTAGGAAATGAAAAAAATGCAGGAAACTGAACAACAACAAGAAACTGATCCATTGAGCAGTAAGATAATAACTGAACAACAATTGAGAATCAACCGCATGAATAGAAACTGAAAAACCCAATGGAAACTCATCAACATCAATGAAGTGATCCACTGATTAGGAAATGAAAAAATGATGAGGAAACTGAACAACAATGAGAAACTGATCCACTGAGCAGTAAGCTAATAACTGAACAACAATTGAGAATCAACCGAATGAATAGAAACTGAAAAACTCAATGGAGACTCATCAACATCAATGAAGTGATCCACTGATTAGGAAATGAAAAAATGATGAGGAAACTGAACAACAATGAGAAACTGATCCACTGAGCAGTAAGATAATAACTGAACAACAATTGAGAATCAACCGAATGAATAGAAACTGAAAAACGGAATGGAGACTCATCAACATCAATGAAGTGATCCACTGATTAGGAAATGAAAAATAAGAAAGAAACTGAACAACAATGAGAAACTGATCCACTTAGCAGTAGGATAATAACTGAACAACTATCGAGAATCAACCGAATGAATAGGAACTGAAAAACTGAATGGAGACTCATCAACATCAATGAAGTGATCCACTGATTAGGAAATGAAAAATGATGAGGAAACTGAAAAACAATGAGAAACTGAACCACTGAGCAGTAAGATAATAACTGAACAACAATTGAGAATCAACCGAATGAATGGAAACTGAAAAACTCAATGGAGACTCATCAACATCAATGAAGTGATCCACTGATTAGGCAATAAACAAATGATGAGGAAACTGAACAACAATGAGGAACTGATCCACTGAGCAGTAAGATTATAACTGAACAACAATTGAGAATCAACCGAATGAATAGAAACTGAAAAACTCAATGGAGACTCATCAACATCAACGAAGTGATCCACTGATTAGGAAATGAAAAAATGATGAGGAAACTGAACAAAAATGAGAAACTGATCCACTGAGCAGTAAGATAATAACTGAACAACAATTGAGAATCAACCGAATGAATAGAAACTGAAAAACTGAATGGAGACTCATCAACATCAATGAAGTGATCCACTGATTAGGAAATGAAAAATAAGAAAGAAACTGAACAACAATGAGAAACTGATCCACTTAGCAGTAAGATAATAACTGAACAACAATTGAGAATCAACCGAATGAATAGAAACTGAAAAACTCAATGGAGACTCATCAACATCAATGAAGTGATCCACTGATTAGGAAATGAAAAATGATGAGGAAACTGAAAAGCAATGAGAAACTGAACCACTGAGCAGTAAGATAATAACTGAACAACAATTGAGAATCAACCGAATGAATAGGAACTGAAAAACTGAATGGAGACTCATCAACATCACTGAAGTGATCCACTGATTAGGAAATGAAAATATGCAGGAAACTGAACAACAATGAGAAACTGATCCACTGAGCAGTAAGATAATAACTGAACAACAATTGAGAATCAACCGAATAAATAGAAACTGAAAACCTCAATGGAGACTCATCAACATCAATGAAGTGATCCACTGATTAGGAAATGAAAAAATGATGAGGAAACTGAACAACAATGAGAAACTGATCCACTGAGCAGTAAGATAATAACTGAACAACAATTGAGAATCAACCGAATGAATAGAAACAGAAAAACTCAATGGAGATTCATCAACATCACTGAAGTGATCCACTGATTAGGAAATAAACAAATGATGAGGAAACTGAACAACAATGAGGAACTGATCCACTGAGCAGTAAGATTATAACTGAACAATAATTGAGAATCAACCGAATGAATAGAAACTGAAAAACTCAATGGAGACTCATCAACATCAACGAAGTGGTCCACTGATTAGGAAATGAAAAAATGATGAGGAAACTGAACAAAAATGAGAAACTTATTTACTGAGCGGTAAGATAATAACTGAACAACAATTGAGAATCAACCGAATGAATTGAAACTGAAAAACTCAATGGAGACTCATCAACATCAATGAAGTGATCCACTGATTAGGAAATGAAAAAAATGCAGGAAACTGAACAACAACAAGAAACTGATCCATTGAGCAGTAAGATAATAACTGAACAACAATTGAGAATCAACCGAATGAATAGAAACTGAAAAACTCAATGGAGACTCATCAACATCAATGAAGTGATCCACTGATTAGGAAATGAAAAAATGATGAGGAAACTGAACAACAATGAGAAACTGATCCACTGAGCAGTAAGATAATAACTGAACAACAATTGAGAATCAACCGAATGAATAGAAACTGAAAAACTCAATGGAGACTCATCAACATCAATGAAGTGATCCACTGATTAGGAAATGAAAAAATGATGAGGAAACTGAACAACAATGAGAAACTGATCAACTGAGCAGTAAGATAATAACTGAACAACAATTGAGAATCAACCGAATGAATAGAAACTGAAAAACTGAATGGAGACTCATCAACATCAATGAAGTGATCCACTGATTAGGAAATGAAAAAATGATGAGGAAACTGAACAACAATGAGAAACTGATCCACTGAGCAGTAAGATAATAACTGAACAACAATTGAGAATCAACCGAATGAATAGAAACTGAAAAACTCAATGGAGACTCATCAACATCAATGAAGTGATCCACTGATTAGGAAATGAAAAATGATGAGGAAACTGAAAAACAATGAGAAACTGAACCACTGAGCAGTAAGATAATAACTGAACAACAATTGAGAATCAACCGAATGAATAGAAACTGAAAAACTGAATGGAGACTCATCAACATCACTGATGTGATCCACTGATTAGGAAATGAAAAAAATGCAGGAAACTGAACAACAACAAGAAACTGATCCACTGAGCAGTAAGATAGTAACTGAACAACAATTGAGAATCAACCGAATGAATAGAAACTGAAAAACTCAATGGAGACTCATCAACATCAATGAAGTGATCCACTGATTAGGAAATGAAAAATGATGAGGAAACTGAAAAACAATGAGAAACTGAACCACTGAGCAGTAAGATAATAACTGAACAACAATTGAGAATCAACCGAATGAATAGAAACTGAAAAACTGAATGGAGACTCATCAACATCACTGATGTGATCCACTGATTAGGAAATGAAAAAAATGCAGGAAACTGAACAACAACAAGAAACTGATCCACTGAGCAGTAAGATAATAACTGAACAACAATTGAGAATCAACCGAATGAAAAGGAACTGAAAAACTGAATGGAGACTCATCAACATCACTGAAGTGATCCACTGATTAGGAAATGAAAATATGCAGGAAACTGAACAACAATGAGAAACTGATCCACTGAGCAGTAAGATAATAACTGAACAACAATTGAGAATCAACCGAATAAATAGAAACTGAAAACCTCAATGGAGACTCATCAACATCAATGAAGTGATCCACTGATTAGGAAATGAAAAAATGATGAGGAAACTGAACAACAATGAGAAACTGATCCACTGAGCAGTAAGATAATAACTGAACAACAATTGAGAATCAACCGAATGAATAGAAACAGAAAAACGCAATGGAGACTCATCAAAATCAATGAAGTGATCCACTGATTAGGAAATGAAAAAATGATGAGGAAACTGAACAACAATGAAACTGATCCACTGAGCAGTAAGATAATAACTGAACATCAATTGAGAATCGACCGAATGAATAGCAACACAAGAACTGAATGGAAACTCATCAACATCACTGAAATGATCCACTGATTAGGACATGAAAAGTAATGAGGAAACTGAACAACAATGAGAAACTGATCCACTGAGCAGTAAGATGGAAACTGAACAACAATTGAGAATCTACCGAATGATTAGGAACTGAAAAACTGAATGGAGACTCATCAACATCACTGAAGTGATCCACTGATTAGGAAATGAAAAATAATGAGGAAACTGAACAACAATGAGAAACTGATCCACTGAGCAGTAAGATGGAAACTGAACAACAATTGAGAATCAACCGAATGAATAGGAACTGAAAAACTGAATGGAGACTCATCAACATCACTGAAGTGATCCACTGATTGGGAAATGAAAAATAATGAGGAAACTGAACAACAATGAGAAACTGATCCACTGAGCAGTAAGATGAAAACTGAACAACAATTGGGAATCAACCGAATGAATAGGAACTGAAAAACTGAATTGAGACTCATCAACATCACTGAAGTGATCCACTGATTAGGAAATGAAAAGTAATGAGGAAACTGAACAACAATGAGAAACTGATCCACTGAGCAGTAAGATGGAAACTGAACAACAATTGAGATTCAACCGAATGAATAGGAACTGAAAAACTGAATGGAGACTCATCAACATCACCGAAGTGATCCACTGATTAGGAAATGAAAGATAATGAGGAAACTGAACAACAATGGGATACTGATCCACTGAGCAGTAAGATAATAACTGAACAACAATTGAGAATCAACCGAATGAATAGGAACTGAAAAACTGAATGGAAACTCATCAACATCACTGAAGTGATCCACTGATTAGGAAATGAAAAAATGATGAGGAAACTGAACAACAATGGGAAACTGATCCACTGAGCAGTAAGATAATAACTGAACAACAATTGAGAATCAACCGAATGAATAGGAACTGAAAAACTGAATGGAAACTCATCAACATCACTGAAGTGACCCACTGATTAGGATATGAAAAATAATGAGGAAACTGAACAACAATGAGAAACTGATCCACTGAGCAGTAAGATAATAACTGAACAACAATTGAGAATCAACCGAATGAATAGGAACTGAAAAACTGAATGGAAACTCATCAACATCACTGAAGTGATCCACTGATTAGGAAATGAAAAAATGATGAGGATACTGAACAACAATGGGAAACTGATCCACTGAGCAGTAAGATAATAACTGAACATTAATTGAGAATCGACCGAATGAATAGGAACTGAAAAACTGAATGGAAACTCATCAACATCACTGAAGTGATCCACTGATTAGGAAATGAAAAAATGATGAGGAAACTGAACAACAATGGGAAACTGATCCACTGAGCAGTAAGATAATAACTGAACAACAATTGAGAATCAACCGAATGAATAGGAACTGAAAAGCAATGGAGACTCATCAACATCACTGAAGAACTTTCGGTGATGAGTATGATGACGCGTTTATTAATGGACTCATCTGACCACCATAGTCCTGGAAGAATCTCCTAGGAAATGACCTGTTCCTCCTACGAAATCCCACTGCTGCCCTACCGAATAACTACGCTACTCCTGTCATCTCGAAACCTTAGAATTGAAAACTGAATCCACACACAAAACTATAGGAACTATAGGTAGGAAGTGAGACTAACGCGCATTGAGGCTGGCGATCGGAGGGCGAGGTTTCCAAAATATTCCAGAATTAGTATTTCTTTTATACAATTGGATCAGAAGTTGTCACTTTTATTTGACGGGAGGAATGATATTTGAAAAGTTGATACCATTCGTTGCCGCATCATCGCTCCCCCTGTCTGTACTATAGTGCTGAAATTCGATGCACAGCATTTTGGGAACGACTGTAACTGATCTGGAGGATGTCCGATCAGCTGTTAGACCCAAATAGCTAACTTCTCTTCCATTTATCATGGGGCGCCACGATTAGATAAACCAGATGAATAGGATCTCAAAAACTGAATGGAAAATTGTCAACATAACTCAAATGATCCACTGATTAGGAAACGAAAAAATAATGAGGAAACTGAACAACAATGAGAAACTGATCCACTGAGCAGTAAGATAATAACTGAACAACAATAATTGAGATTCAACCGAATGAATAGCAGCTCAAGAACTGAATGGAAACTCATCAACATCACTGAAATGATCCACTGATTAGGACATGAAAAAACGTCTGCCAAGTGAGTGGGGCACATAGCTTCCTCGTATCCATAACCCGATTATATAGATGACTCGATGCGTAGTAGTTAATCTCAAAACACCAATCTCTAAGTACCTTTTACTACCCTCAGAGGGGACCATGTACCCAATAATCTGGACAATCCTAGAAAATTTCATCAATATCAGATGAAAAATGTGAATGTTATCGCTGTTACAAGGATTTTACGTATGCGCATGCGCAGAGGCTTCTGTAAATTTAAAGACTTCGATTTTCATTGGGGACCATCTATAACCTAATAAGCGTAATCCCTAGAAATGTCATCGAAATCGTATGGAAAATGTAGAAGTTATGGCCATTACAAGGAAATTCACATTTGCGCATGCGCAGTCGCTTCTATCAGTCCGAGGAAGATTATTTTCATAGGAAACCGTCTACACACGATCCCTGAAAATTTCATAGAAATCGGACAATAACTTCGTATAGCGATGCGCGTTACAAGGATTTCATGACAAACGGACAGACAGACAGACACGGAACCAAAATTATTCAGAAAGGTCTAAAACGCAAAACGCGAGTGAACAATTGATTTTGGAGAACTTTTTTTCTTTCTTGAAAAGTGAAAACAAAGCTTCCACTACCTTGGTAGACTCGGAAGCAATCAAGAGGAAACTAAACCACAATTGAGAATTAACGAAATGAATAGGAACTAAAAAACTGAATGGAGACTCATCAACATCATTGAAATGGTTCACAGATTCTTCTTCTTCTTCAAGCGCACTGTCCGCGACGAACGTTGGGTATCATCTCAATCTTAGTCATCCCTTATCCTAATTTTGAAGATGAGGACTCCCCGAACCATTGACGAAGGTTACTCAACCAAGATATTCGTCGCCGTCCAGGTTCTCGTCTCCCATCAGTTCTGCCTTGCAATTTATCCACTGGTTAGGAAATGCAAAATAAGAAAGAAACTGAAATACAATGAGAAACTGATCCACTCAGCAGTAAGATAATAACTGAACAACAATTGAGAATCAACCGAATGAATTGGGACTCAAAAACTGAATGGAAAATCATCAACATTTCTGGAGAGATCCACGTATCAGGAAATGAAAAAAAAGGGAACCAAACAACATTCCATAGCCTTCTGAAACCTGAGAAACTGAATAACCTCCCTTTTAGTCGGCTCTTACGACACGCAGGGACTACGTCTGGGGTATTCTCCTGCCCCCCGCACCTGGGCACAATTTCAATTATTAAACTCAGCTGCAGTGTAGCTTCAATATTGAACAGTATTTTCCCCAGATGCTTGAAGAACTTTCGGTGATGAGTATGATGACGCGTTTATTAATGGACTCATCTGACTACCATAGTCCTGGAAGAATCTCCTAGGGAATGACCTGTTCCTCATACGAAATCCCACTGCTGCCCTACCGAATAACAACGCTACTCCTATCATCTTAAAAAAAAAGAGTTGAAAGATAAATCCTCACACAAAATTAATTATTCCGAAACCTCTTTTCCACGACCACCATTGAAGAGGACTCCTCTATCTCTATTCTGATGATTCCATTCACCTTGAAAACTTACCTGTGAGAAAGTTTTATTCAGTTTTTCTATCCTTCTGGAATCTGTGAAACTGAATAACCTCCCTTTTAGTCGGCTCTTACGACACGCAGGGACTACGTCTGGGGTATTCTCCTGCCCCCCGCAGCTGGGCTCAATTTCAATGATCAAACTCAGCTGCAGCGTACCTTCAATATTGAACAGTCATTTTCCCCGAAGCTTGAAGAAATTTAGGTGATGAGTATGATGACGCGTTTATTAATGGACTCATCCGACTATCATAGTCCTGGAAGAATCTCCTAGGAAGTGACATGTTCCTCGTACGAAATCCCACTGCTGCCCTACCTAATAGCAACTCTACTCCTGTCATCTCAAAACCTTAAAGTTGAAAGATAAATCCTCACACAAAACTAATTATTTCGAAACCTCATTTCAACGACCACCAATGGATAGGAATCCTCTATCGCTCTTCTGATGATTCCATTCACCTTGAAAACTTACCTGTGAGAAAGTTTTTTCCAGTTTCTCTATCCTTCTGGAATCTGTGAAACTGAATAACCTCCCTTTTAGTCGGCTCTTACGACACGCAGGGACTACGTCTGGGGTATTCTCCTGCCCCCCGCAGCTGGGCTCAATTTCAATGCTTAAACTCAGCTGCAGTGTAGCTTCAGTATTGAACAATCATTTTCCCAGAAGCTTGAAGAACTTTCGGTGATGAGTATGATGACGCGTTTATTAATGGACTCATCTGACCACCATAGTCCTGGAAGAATCTAGTAGGAAATGACCTGTTCCTCCTACGAAATCCCACTGCTGACCTACCTTATAACAACGCTACTCCTGTCATCTCAAAACCTTAAAGTTGAAAGATAAATCCTCACACAAAACTAATTATTTCGAAACCTCATTTCAATGACCACCATTGAAGAGGACTCCTCTATCGTTGTTCTGATGATTCCGTTCACCTTGAAATCTTTCCTATGAAAAGGTTTCTTTTTCGGTTTCTATATCCTTCTGAAACCTGAGAAACTGAATAACCTCCCTTTTAGTCGGCTCTTACGACACGCAGGGGCTACGTCTGGGGTATTCTCCTGCCCCCCGCAGCTGGGCTCAATTTCAATTATTAAACTCAGCTGCAGTGTAGCTTCAATATCGAACAGTCATTTTCCCAGAAGCTTGAAGAACTTTCGGTGATGAGTATGATGACGCGTTTATTGATGGACTCATCTGACTACCATGGTCCTGGAAGAATCAACTAGGAAATGGCCTGCTCCTCATACGAAATCCCACTGCTGACCTACCGAATAACAACGCTAGTCCCGTCATCTCAAAACCTTAGAGTTGAAAACTGAATCTACACACAAAACTATAGGAACTATAGGTAGAAGTGACTCACGCAAATTGAGGCTGGCGATCGGAGGGCGAGGTTTCCAAAATATTTCAGAATTAGTATTCATTTTATACAATTGGATCAGAAGTTGTCACTTCTATTAGACGGGAAGAATGATATCTGAAAAGTTGATACCATTCCTTGCCGCATCAGCGCTCCATCTGTCTGTAGTAGAGTGCTGAAATTCGATGCACAGCATCTTGGGAACGACTGTAACCGATCTGGAGGATGTCCGATCAGCTGTTAGATTCAAATAGTTAACTTCTCTTCCATTCATCAGGGGGCGCCACGATTAGATAAACCAAATGAATAGGATCTCAAAAAGTGAATGGAAAATTGTCAACATGACTCAAATGATCCACTGTATAGGGAATGAAACATGAGGAAGAAACTGGACAACAATGAGCATCTGCTCCACTGAGCAGTAAGATAAAAACTGAACAACAAGTGAGAATTAACCAAATGAATAGGAACTCAAAAACTGAATTGAAACTCATCAACATAACTGAAATGATCCACTGATTGGAAAATGAAAAGTATTCAGGAAACTGAACAACAACGTGAAACTGAGCCACTGAGCAGTGAGATGGAAAATGAACAACAATTGACAATCAACCAAATGAATAGGAACTCATAACTGGAAGGAAACTCATCAACATCACTGAAATGCTCCACTGATTAGGAAACCACTGATCTTCTAATGAGGGAATAAGGAGGAAACAGAACAACATTCTATATCCCTCTGAAATCTGAGAAACTGAATAACCTCCCTTTTATTCGGCTCTTACGACACAAGGGGACTACTCTCAATATTCTCCTGACCCAACGCAGCTGGGCTCAATTTCAATTGTTAAACTCAGCTGCAGTGTAGCTTCAATATCCAACAGTCATTTACCCAGAAGCTTGAAGAACTTTCGGTGATGAGAATGATGACGCGTTTATTAATGGACTCATCTGACTACCATAGTCCTGGAAGAATCAACTAGGAAATGACCTGTTCCTCATACGAAATCCCACTGCTGACCTACCTTGTAACAACGCTACTCCTATCATCTCAAAACCTTAAAGTTGAAAGATAAATCCTCACACAAAACTAATTATTTCGAAACCTCATTTAAACGACCCCCATCTGAGAGGACTCCTCTATCGCTGTTCTGATGATTCCATTGTTTCATTGGAAAATGAAAAACAATTGACAATCAACCAAATGAATAGGAACTCATAACTGGAAGGAAACTCATCAACATCACTGAAATGCTCCACTGATTAGGAAACCACTGATCTTCTAATGAGGGAATAAGGAGGAAACAGAACAACATTCTATATCCCTCTGAAATCTGAGAAACTGAATAACCTCCCTTTTATTCGGCTCTTACGACACAAGGGGACTACTCTCAATATTCTCCTGACCCAACGCAGCTGGGCTCAATTTCAGTTGTTGAACTCAGCTGCAGTGTAGCTTCAATATCGAACAGTCATATTCCCAGAACCTTGAAGAACTTTCGGTGAAGAGTATGATGACGCGTTTATGAATGGACTCATCTGACTACCATAGTCCTGGAAGAATCTACTAGGAAATGACCTGTTCCTCATACGAAATCCCACTGCTGACCTACCTTATAACAACGCTACTCCTATCATCTCAAAACCTTAAAGTTGAAAGATAAATCCTCACACAAAACTAATTATTTCGAAACCTCATTTCAATGACCCCCATTTGAAAGGACTCCTCTATCGCTGTTCTGATGATTCCATTCACCTTGGATTCCTACCTATGAAAAAGTTCTTTTTCAGTTTCTATAAACTTCTGAAACCTGAGAAACTGAATAACCTCCCTTTTAGTCGGCTCTTACGACACGCAGGGACTACGTCTGGAGTATTCTCCTGCCCCCCGCAGCTGGGCTCAATTTCAATTATTAAACTCAGCTGCAGTGTAGCTTCAACATCGAACAGTCATTTTCCCAGAAGCTTGAAGAACTTTCGGTGATGAGTATGATGACGCGTTTATTAATGGACTCATCTGACTACCATAGTCCTAGAAGAATCTACTAGGAAATGACCTGTTCCTCATACGAAATCCCACTGCTGACCTACCTTATAACAACGCTACTCCTATCATCTCAAAACCTCAAAGTTGAAAGATAAATCCTCACACAAAACTAATTATTTCGAAACCTCATTTCAATGACCCCCATTTGAAAGGACTCCTCTATCGCTGTTCTGATGATTCCATTCACCTTGGATTCCTACCTATGAAAAAGTTCTTTTTCAGTTTCTATAAACTTCTGAAACCTGAGAAACTGAATAACCTCCCTTTTAGTCGGCTCTTACGACACGCAGGGACTACGTCTGGAGTATTCTCCTGCCCCCCGCAGCTGGGCTCAATTTCAATTATTAAACTCAGCTGCAGTGTAGCTTCAACATCGAACAGTCATTTTCCCAGAAGCTTGAAGAACTTTCGGTGATGAGTATGATGACGCGTTTATTAATGGACTCATCTGACTACCATAGTCCTGGAAGAATCTACTAGGAAATGACCTGTTCCTCATACGAAATCCCACTACTTACCTACCTTATAACAACGCTACTCCTATCATCTCAAAACCTTAAAGTTGAAAGATAAATCCTCACACAAAACTAATTATTTCGAAACCTCGTTACAACGACCCCCATTTGAGAGTACTCCTCTATCGCTGTTCTGATGATTCCGTTCACCTTGGGTTCCTACCTATGAAAAAGTTCATTTTCAGTTTCTATATACTTCTGAAACCTGAGAAACTGAATAACCTCCCTTTTAGTCGGCTCTTACGACACGCAGGGACTACGTCTAGGGTATTCTCCTGCCCCCCGCAGCTGGGCTCAATTTCAATTATTTAACTCAGCTGCAGTGTACCTTCAATATCGAACAGTCATTTTCCCAGAAGCTTGAAGAACTTTCGGTGATGAGTATGATGACGCGTTTATTAATGGACTCATCTGACTACCATAGTCCTGGAAGAATCTACTAGGAAATGACCTGTTCCTCATACGAAATCCCACTGCTGACCTACCTTATAACAACGCTACTCCTATCATCTCAAAACCTTAAAGTTGAAAGATAAATCCTCACACAAAACTAATTATTTCGAAAGCTCATTTCAATGACCCCCATTTGAGAGGACTCCTCTATCGCTGTTCTGATGATTCCATTCACCTTGGATTCCTACCTATGAACAAGTTCTTTTTCAGTTTCGATATATTTCTGAAACCTGAGAAACTGAATAACCTCCCTTTTAGTAGGCTCTTACGACACGCAGGGACTACGTCTGGGATATTCTTCTGCCCCCCGCAGCTGGGCTCAATTTCAATTATTTGACTCAGCTGCAGTGGAGCTTCAACATCGAACAGTCATTTTCCCAGAAGCTTGAAGAACTTTCGTTGATGTGTATGATGACGTGTTTATTAATAGACTCATCTGACTATCATAGTCCTGGAAGAATCTACTAGGAAATGACCTGTTCCTCATACGAAATCCCACTGCTGACTTACCTTATAACAACGCTACTCCTACCATCTCAAAACCTTAAAGTTGAAAGATAAATCCTCACACAAAACTAAATATTTCGAAACCTCATTTCAATGACCCCTATTTGAGAGGACTCCTCTATCGCTGTTCTGATGATTCCATTCACCTTGGATTCCTACCTATGAACAAGTTCTTTTTCAGTTTCGATATATTTCTGAAACCTGAGAAACTGAATAACCTCCCTTTTAGTCGGCTCTTACGACACGCAGGGGCTACGTCTGGGGTATTCTCCTGCCCCCCGCAGCTGGGCTCAATTTCAATTATCTGACTCAGCTGCAGTGTAGCTTCAACGTCGAACAGTCATTTTCCCAGAAGCTTGAAGAACTTTCGTTGATGTGTATGACGACGCGTTTATTAATGGACTCATCTGACTACCATAGTCCTGGAAGAATCTACTAGGAAATGACGTGTTCCTCATACGAAATCCCACTGCTGACCTACCTTATAACAACGCTACTCCTATCATCTCAAAACCTTAAAGTTGAAAGATAAATCCTAACACAAAACTAATTATTTCGAAACCACATTTCAACGACCCCCATTTCAGAGGACTCCTCTATCGCTGTTCTGATGATTCCATTCACCTTGGATTCCTACCTATGAAAAAGTTCATTTTCAGTCTCTATATACTTCTGAAACCTGAGAAACTGAATAACCTCCCTTTTAGTCGGCTCTTACGACACGCAGGGACTACGTCTGGGGTATTCTCCTGCCCCCCGCAGCTGGGCTCAATTTCAATTATTTGACTCAGCTGCAGTGTAGCTTCAACATCGAACAGTCATTTTCCCAGAAGCTTGAAGAACTTTCGTTGATGTGTATGATGACGTGTTTATTAATAGACTCATCTGACTACCATAGTCCTGGAAGAATCTACTAGAAAATCTCCTGTTCCTCATACGAAATCCCACTGCTGACCTACCTTATAACAACGCTACTCCTATCATCTCAAAACCTTAAAGTTGAAAGATAAATCCTCACACAAAACTAATTATTTCGAAACCTCATTTCGATGACACCCATTTGAGAGGACTCCTCTATCGCTGTTCTGATGATTCCATTCACCTTGGATTCCTACCTATGAAAAAGTTCATTTTCAGTTTCTATATACTTCTGAAACCTGAGAAACTGAATAACCTCCCTTTTAGTCGGCTCTTACGACACGCAGGGGCTACGTCTGGGGTATTCTCCTGCCCCCCGCAGCTGGGCTCAATTTCAATTATTAAACTCAGCTGCAGTGTACCTTCAATATCGAACAGTCATTTTCCCAGAAGCTTGAAGAACTTTCGGTGATGAGTATGATGACGCGTTTATTAATGGACTCATCTGACTACCATAGTCCTGGAAGAATCTACTAGGAAATGACCTGTTCCTCATACGAAATCCCAATGCTGACCTACCTTATAACAACGCTACTCCTATCATCTCAAAACCTTAAAGTTGAAAGATAAATCCTCACACAAAACTAATTATTTCGAAACCTCATTTCAATGACCCCCATTTGAGAGGACTCCTCTATCGCTGTACTGATGATTCCATTCACCTTGGATTCCTACCTATGAACAAGTTCTTTTTCAGTTTCGATATATTTCTGAAACCTGAGAAACTGAATAACCTCCCTTTTAGTCGGCTCTTACGACACGCAGGGGCTACGTCTGGAGTATTCTCCTGCCCCCCGCAGCTGGGCTCAATTTCAATTATTTGACTCAGCTGCAGTGTAGCTTCAACATCGAACAGTCATTTTCCCAGAAGCTTGAAGAACTTTCGGTGATGAGGATGATGACGCGTTTATTAATGGACTCATCTGACTACCATAGTCCTGGAAGAATCTACTAGGAAATGACCTGTTCCTCATACAAAATCCCACTGCTGACCTACCTTATAACATCGCTACTCCTATCATCTCAAAACCTTAAAGTTGAAAGATAAATCCTCACACAAAACTAATTATTTCGAAACCTCGTTACAACGACCCCCATTTGAGAGTACTCCTCTATCGCTATTCTGATGATTCCGTTCACCTTGGGTTCCTACCTATGAAAAAGTTCATTTTCAGTTTCTATATACTTCTGAAACCTGAGAAACTGAATAACCTCCCTTTTAGTCGGCTCTTACGACACGCAGGGACTACGTCTAGGGTATTCTCCTGCCCCCCGCAGCTGGGCTCAATTTCAATTATTTAACTCAGCTGCAGTGTACCTTCAATATCGAACAGTCATTTTCCCAGAAGCTTGAAGAACTTTCGGTGATGAGTATGATGACGCGTTTATTAATGGACTCATCTGACTACCATAGTCCTGGAAGAATCTACTAGGAAATGACCTGTTCCTCATACGAAATCCCACTGCTGACCTACCTTATAACAACGCTACTCCTATCATCTCAAAACCTTAAAGTTGAAAGATAAATCCTCACACAAAACTAATTATTTCGAAAGCTCATTTCAATGACCCCCATTTGAGAGGACTCCTCTATCGCTGTTCTGATGATTCCATTCACCTTGGATTCCTACCTATGAACAAGTTCTTTTTCAGTTTCGATATATTTCTGAAACCTGAGAAACTGAATAACCTCCCTTTTAGTAGGCTCTTACGACACGCAGGGACTACGTCTGGGATATTCTTCTGCCCCCCGCAGCTGGGCTCAATTTCAATTATTTGACTCAGCTGCAGTGGAGCTTCAACATCGAACAGTCATTTTCCCAGAAGCTTGAAGAACTTTCGTTGATGTGTATGATGACGTGTTTATTAATAGACTCATCTGACTATCATAGTCCTGGAAGAATCTACTAGGAAATGACCTGTTCCTCATACGAAATCCCACTGCTGACTTACCTTATAACAACGCTACTCCTACCATCTCAAAACCTTAAAGTTGAAAGATAAATCCTCACACAAAACTAAATATTTCGAAACCTCATTTCAATGACCCCTATTTGAGAGGACTCCTCTATCGCTGTTCTGATGATTCCATTCACCTTGGATTCCTACCTATGAACAAGTTCTTTTTCAGTTTCGATATATTTCTGAAACCTGAGAAACTGAATAACCTCCCTTTTAGTCGGCTCTTACGACACGCAGGGGCTACGTCTGGGGTATTCTCCTGCCCCCCGCAGCTGGGCTCAATTTCAATTATCTGACTCAGCTGCAGTGTAGCTTCAACGTCGAACAGTCATTTTCCCAGAAGCTTGAAGAACTTTCGTTGATGTGTATGACGACGCGTTTATTAATGGACTCATCTGACTACCATAGTCCTGGAAGAATCTACTAGGAAATGACCTGTTCCTCATACGAAATCCCACTGCTGACCTACCTTATAACAACGCTACTCCTATCATCTCAAAACCTTAAAGTTGAAAGATAAATCCTAACACAAAACTAATTATTTCGAAACCACATTTCAACGACCCCCATTTCAGAGGACTCCTCTATCGCTGTTCTGATGATTCCATTCACCTTGGATTCCTACCTATGAAAAAGTTCATTTTCAGTCTCTATATACTTCTGAAACCTGAGAAACTGAATAACCTCCCTTTTAGTCGGCTCTTACGACACGCAGGGACTACGTCTGGGGTATTCTCCTGCCCCCCGCAGCTGGGCTCAATTTCAATTATTTGACTCAGCTGCAGTGTAGCTTCAACATCGAACAGTCATTTTCCCAGAAGCTTGAAGAACTTTCGTTGATGTGTATGATGACGTGTTTATTAATAGACTCATCTGACTACCATAGTCCTGGAAGAATCTACTAGAAAATCTCCTGTTCCTCATACGAAATCCCACTGCTGACCTACCTTATAACAACGCTACTCCTATCATCTCAAAACCTTAAAGTTGAAAGATAAATCCTCACACAAAACTAATTATTTCGAAACCTCATTTCGATGACACCCATTTGAGAGGACTCCTCTATCGCTGTTCTGATGATTCCATTCACCTTGGATTCCTACCTATGAAAAAGTTCATTTTCAGTTTCTATATACTTCTGAAACCTGAGACACTGAATAACCTCCCTTTTAGTCGGCTCTTACGACACGCAGGGGCTACGTCTGGGGTATTCTCCTGCCCCCCGCAGCTGGGCTCAATTTCAATTATTAAACTCAGCTGCAGTGTACCTTCAATATCGAACAGTCATTTTCCCAGAAGCTTGAAGAACTTTCGGTGATGAGTATGATGACGCGTTTATTAATGGACTCATCTGACTACCATAGTCCTGGAAGAATCTACTAGGAAATGACCTGTTCCTCATACGAAATCCCAATGCTGACCTACCTTATAACAACGCTACTCCTATCATCTCAAAACCTTAAAGTTGAAAGATAAATCCTCACACAAAACTAATTATTTCGAAACCTCATTTCAATGACCCCCCATTTGAGAGGACTCCTCTATCGCTGTACTGATGATTCCATTCACCTTGGATTCCTACCTATGAACAAGTTCTTTTTCAGTTTCGATATATTTCTGAAACCTGAGAAACTGAATAACCTCCCTTTTAGTCGGCTCTTACGACACGCAGGGGCTACGTCTGGAGTATTCTCCTGCCCCCCGCAGCTGGGCTCAATTTCAATTATTTGACTCAGCTGCAGTGTAGCTTCAACATCGAACAGTCATTTTCCCAGAAGCTTGAAGAACTTTCGGTGATGAGGATGATGACGCGTTTATTAATGGACTCATCTGACTACCATAGTCCTGGAAGAATCTACTAGGAAATGACCTGTTCCTCATACAAAATCCCACTGCTGACCTACCTTATAACATCGCTACTCCTATCATCTCAAAACCTTAAAGTTGAAAGATAAATCCTCACACAAAACTAATTATTTCGAAACCACATTTCAACGACCCCCATTTGAGAGGACTCCTCTATCGCTGTTCTGATGATTCCGTTCACCTTGGATTGCTACCTATGAAAAAGTTCTTTTTCAGTTTCTATATACTTCTGAAACCTGAGAAACTGAATAACCTCCCTTTTAGTCGGCTCTTACGACACGCAGGGACTACGTCTGGGGTATTCTCCTGCCCCCCGCAGCTTGGCTCAATTTCAATGTTTAAACTCAGCTGCAGTGTACCTTCAATATCGAACAGTCATTTCCCCAGAAGCTTGAAGAACTTTCGGTGATGAGTATGATGACGCGTTTATTAATGGACTCATCTGACTACCATAGTCCTGGAAGAATCTACTAGGAAATGACCTGTTCCTCATACAAAATCCCACTGCTGACCTACCTTATAACATCGCTACTCCTATCATCTCAAAACCTTAAAGTTGAAAGATAAATCCTCACACAAAACTAATTATTTCGAAACCTCATTTCAATGACCCCCATTTGAGAGGACTCCTCTATCGCTGTTCTGATGATTCCATTCACCTTGGATTCCTACCTATGAACAAGTTCTTTTTCAGTTTCGATATATTTCTGAAACCTGAGAAACTGAATAACCTCCCTTTTAGTAGGCTCTTACGACACGCAGGGACTACGTCTGGGATATTCTTCTGCCCCCCGCAGCTGGGCTCAATTTCAATTATTTGACTCAGCTGCAGTGTAGCTTCAACATCGAACAGTCATTTTCCCAGAAGCTTGAAGAACTTTCGTTGATGTGTATGATGACGTGTTTATTAATAGACTCATCTGACTACCATAGTCCTGGAAGAATCTACTAGGAAATGACCTGTTCCTCATACGAAATCCCACTGCTGACTTACCTTATAACAACGCTACTCCTACCATCTCAAAACCTTAAAGTTGAAAGATAAATCCTCACACAAAACTAAATATTTCGAAACCTCATTTCAATGACCCCTATTTGAGAGGACTCCTCTATCGCTGTTCTGATGATTCCATTCACCTTGGATTCCTACCTATGAACAAGTTCTTTTTCAGTTTCGATATATTTCTGAAACCTGAGAAACTGAATAACCTCCCTTTTAGTCGGCTCTTACGACACGCAGGGGCTACGTCTGGGGTATTCTCCTGCCCCCCGCAGCTGGGCTCAATTTCAATTATTAAACTCAGCTGCAGTGTACCTTCAATATCGAACAGTCATTTTCCCAGAAGCTTGAAGAACTTTCGGTGATGAGTATGATGACGCGTTTATTAATGGACTCATCTGACTACCATAGTCCTGGAAGAATCTACTAGGAAATGACCTGTTCCTCATACTATATCCCACTGCTGACCTACCTTATAACAACGCTACTCCTATCATCTCAAAACCTTAAAGTTGAAAGATAAATCCTCACACAAAACTAATTATTTCGAAACCTCATTTCAATGACCCCCATTTGAGAGGACTCCTCTATCGCTGTACTGATGATTCCATTCACCTTGGATTCCTACCTATGAACAAGTTCTTTTTCAGTTTCGATATATTTCTGAAACCTGAGAAACTGAATAACCTCCCTTTTAGTCGGCTCTTACGACACGCAGGGACTACGTCTGGGATATTCTCCTGCCCCCTCGCAGCTGGGCTCAATTTCAATTATTTGACTCAGCTGCAGTGTAGCTTCAACATCGAACAGTCATTTTCCCAGAAGCTTGAAGAACTTTCGTTGATGTGTATGATGACGTGTTTATTAATAGACTCATCTGACTACCATAGTCCTGGAAGAATCTACTAGAAAATCTCCTGTTCCTCATACGAAATCCCACTGCTGACCTACCTTATAACAACGCTACTCCTATCATCTCAAAACCTTAAAGTTGAAAGATAAATCCTCACACAAAACTAATTATTTCGAAACCTCATTTCAATGACACCCATTTGAGAGGACTCCTCTATCGCTGTTCTGATGATTCCATTCACCTTGGATTCCTACCTATGAACAAGTTCTTTTTCAGTTTCGATATATTCTGAAGAAACCTGAGAAAACTGAATAACCTCCCTTTTAGTCGGCTCTTACGACACGCAGGGGCTACGGTCTGGGGTATTCCTCCTGCCCCCCGCAGCTGGGCTCAATTTCAATTATTTGACTCAGCTGCTGTGTAGCTTCAACATCGAACAGTCATTTTCCCAGAAGCTTGAAGAACTTTCGTTGAGTGTATGATGACGCGTTTATTATAGACTCATCTGACTACCATAGTCCCTGGAAGAATCTACTAGAAAATCTCCTGTTCCTCATACGAAGATCCCACTGCTGACCTACCTTATAACAACGCTACTCCTATCATCTCAAAACCTTAAAGTTGAAAGATAAATCCTCACACAAAACTAATTATTCGAACCTCATTTCAAGACCCCCATTTGAGAGGACTCCTCTATCGCTGTACTGATGATTCCATTCACCTTGGATTCCCTACCTATGAACAAGTTCTTTTTCAGTTTCGATATATTCTGAAACCTGAGAAACTGAATAACCTCCCTTTTAGTCGGCTCTTACGACACGCAGGGACTACGTCTGGGATATTCTCCTGCCCCTCGCAGTGGGCTCAATTCAATTATTTGACTCTAGCTGCAGTGTAGCTTCCACATCGAACAGTCATTTTCCCAGAAGCTGACAGAACCCTTTCGTTGATGTGTATGATGACGCGTTTATTAATGGACTCATCTGACTACCATAGTCCTGGAAGAATCTACTAGGAATGACCTGTTCCTCATACGAAATCCCACTGCTGACCTACCTTATAACAACGCTACTCCTATCATCTCAAAACCTTAAAGTTGAAAGATAAATCCTCACACAAAACTAATTATTTCGAAACCTCATTTCAACGACCCCCATTTGAGAGGACTCCTCTATCGCTGTTCTGATGATTCCATTCACCTTGGATTCCTACCTATGAAAAAGTTCTTTTTCAGTTTCGATATATTCTGAAACCTGAGAAACTGAATAACCTCCCTTTTAGTCGGCTCTTACGACACGCAGGGACTACGTCTGGGATTTCTCCTGCCCCCCGCAGCTGGGCTCAATTTCAATTATTTACTCAGCTGCAGTGTAGCTTCAACTCGAACAGTCATTTTCCCAGAAGCTTGAAGAACTTTCGTTGAT